>OY821518.1:211768226-212273226 GCA_963682025.1 Cordilura impudica | reverse complement strand
AAGCCTATTTTACACGATGAAATATAAATATTTAATATTTTTGAATGGATTTCAAAAGGGTTGAAAAAGGTTCAGTGTTAGTTAAGTTAAGAAGTTTTACTTTTGTCCTTAAATTAGTATTAATAATATATAAACAATATAGTTTAAAACTTCAAAGGGATTTTTGTTATTTTTGCCAAAGTAAATATAAGTACTGTGGTTTAGCCAAAAGATTTTTTAACAAATGGTTGACAATAATTTCAAGGGTTAATATTAAAAAAAAATCTTTAAAAAATCAATGAATATTTAAAATTTTCTTAAAGTTTGAAGTAATTCACTTTAAGAAATTCTTTTTATATAGTGTGTTTTTCAAAAATCGGTTTTCCTTTATACCTTTCTAATAACTGATCATCTTAAAATTGCCCCCTTTAGTTTAGTATTTGAATTATTGTTGTGATATGAATCAATACTTTGTACAAACTGCAGTTCTTATATTTAAACGTTTCCTTTGTATTTTGTGCTTCAATACCCATCCGTTTAGGAAAAATCATAAAGGTATTTGTTAAATTCATTCATTCATTCATTCATTCTTTCAATACAATACATTGACATAACAATAAATGAAAATGACTTTTTTATATATTTTATCATGCAATATCAGAGGGTTAGTTTCTATTGTATAATGAAAAGAACGGAGGAAGGTTCGACACCAGCCCCTCGTATGACTACTTTTTACAAAGATCATTTTACCATAGACGGTGACTAAGTTTAAATGTTGTCAAACGAGAAACATTATTGGAAGAAAATCATGATACAAACTAATGATTTTGGAGAAATACTCCAATATTCTGTTTAATCTTTTGTATATCATTGGAGGGGTGATTTCTAGAGCATGTCAGGATTAAACATTTTTCATTTATTTAGTATTTAGTGCCAAACTTAAATCCTATTTTTTTTTTAAGATGGACTCAACAATATCAAAATGATGCTTTTCTAGGGCACTTTAATTTTTTTTTTTTTGTTAAGAGTTTTTACTTTAGAACTTATATTTTTCATTTGAAGTACTAAATGACAAAATAATAATTTTGCAAAAAATGTGTTATTGTGTTCATTTCAAAAGGAGACTTTTGGTTCAAATCGGAATCCCCGGATTGGTCCCTTTAGAAAAATTATTGTGGTGCAAAAGAAAATTATTTGGCCATAACATTTTATAGGTATCTTACGAGGGCAGATCCAGAACAGCCCGACCTGACACATACTTCGCTCAGCGATATTCACTGGATTCGATACCCCGTGTATAGTAAGGACTATCTACCGCCCTAAAACAAACATCAACCACAAACTCCACCTCTTCATTGTTGGCATATCTTTTACCACTGAGCATTTTTTAAAGTTTTGAAATATAAAAAGAATCCGACGAAACTAAATCTGGCGAATAAGATATGTGATGAGGCAATTCGAACTTAATTTCAAGGATTTTGGCAATCGAACTGCGATATTGTCATAATGAAACAACACTTTCTTTTTTGCAAAATGCGGCCTTTCTTTGTTTAATTTAATCATTTAAACACTGAAAGAAGTTAAAATAATACTAGCCGGTGATTGTTTTCCTTTTTTAAGATAATTAATACAAATTGCCTGTAGATGGAATTGTCTTCTTTTTCGGACACGATTCTCCCATTTCAGTCCACTGTTTTGGTTGTTCTTTTGTCTCAGGTGAGAAGTGGTGGACCCATGTCTATAGCGGTAAAATATAGCTTAGCACTCTATTGAAACATCTTCACGATGCCGTTTTTTTTTCTATTGTGAGGAAACACAGCACCCAGCGGACAGCTTTCTCATCTACAAATTGTCGGTCAATATGCGAGATATAGCACTTTTTGAAATGCTACTACTTTGAGCTAGTTCATGCACCTCCAGTCAATGATCATCCAACCTTCAGCTAACGATCATCCGATACCATTTTGTGAATTTTTGTAACCGTTTCTGGCGTGGCCACCTCAGTTAGTCGTTCACTACGGTGTTCATCTTGGCAAATCGTGCTGCCTCGTTTAAAATCTGCCACCCAATATTTTATAGTCGTAGAATCTGGCTCGATTTTAATATTGGGTTGGAATAAGATCTTTCAAATTAAAGTATTTAACACATTACTGTGAACAATTTGTTCCATATTTACAAATTACCTGACATCGTTTATTTTTATTTGCTCATAAAAAAAGAAAAAAAAAACTATTAGAAAAACAAGAAGATATTGTATTTCAATTTTTTTTTAATTTAAAATAACTGCATGATAGTTTAGATCGTACATTTCTACATTTGAAGTTTTGTCAAAATTCGATGTTTTGAAGATTGTAAGAAAATTAGAATCGGTTAAGACCGACTGTCCTATACCCTGTATCATAAATTTCAAGAATATTGTCGTAGATCCAACTTTGCTGAGATTATAACGTGATATAGTAAATTGGAATTTGAAACTGTAGGGGCACTGTTAATAACCTTCGCTCAAAAATTTCATACCGGATTCCATTTTTCTGTGGGAACCAGAGAAAAAGTGGTCGTTACCATATTTTGTAAAATCACATATACCAATGAAACTTGACCGACATCTTTATGATAATCTTGATCTGACAGCAATTTACGTCGATCTTATAGGGGTTATTCGTATGGGGCTAAGTCTACACATGTACCAATTTCCATCACTTTCAATATCAGTCGTCTTACTGATGACAAAAGCTTATATGCCAAATTCCATCAACGTATACCATCAGTTGATATTTGTAGTTTAATTGCAAGGTTTATATGGACATACAGTCAGACAGACGCAGGGACCGACATCGCTTAGTCAACTCAGAAAAGAAATCTGAGTTCATCGATTCATCCGACAGACGCACAGACCGACATCGCTTAATCTAATCAGAATAGAATTATGAGTTCATTGATTCATCCACACCACATAGTGTTCATTATAGGGTATAAAACTTGTATATCAATTGAAAGGTAACTTGAAACATTCAAAATATAGTTACTAGTTCACTAGATAACTTTAGTGAATCTCATTCTTATGATTATATATTTCTTCATTTAAAGTATGTAAGAAAATGCTATATAATATTTCACTTGTCTTTCAAAATAAATTCCTAGAAACACTCTCCACGAAATTTATGCTTATTATTTTATTATAATAAATGAAAACATTTTTCTGTATTCGTTTTTTGAACGTTTTACATTGTTAATTATTGTTCTACAATTTACAAATGCTACCTTGAAAATGTAAATTCATCTCTAAAAATTGACAAAATAATTCAATACTATAATTACAAAACATAGTTGAAACATTTTAGTTCAATAATTTACAAAGTTTAATAACATATTGCATTGCTTAAGTAATTCTTTTATAAATTTTTCCCGATGCAATTCAATTTCTCCCCTTGAATCACTTCTAACAGCTCCATTCCAAGTTAATAATTAACTGAACACGCCACAAAACGTTATTTTAAATTCACCAATATCATTTCCATTGATTTGCTCGAAATACATACTAGCGAAATATAATCTACATAAAGAACAATTATGTTTAATATCATTTCTATCCCATATAATAAAAACGCAGCTAATAGTCTTGCAATGTATGAATCCTATTTTCATTAAAAGTTGATTTATTTTATTATTAGATTCTTTTTCAGCCTGCTTTAGTCCATACAAGGATTTGTTTAATCTACATAATTTGCTTTCTTGATCCTTATCATAAAACATTTCAAGATATATATAGTTAATTGTTCGATGACGAATAACTCGAGAATTTATTTATGTTTTCATTAATTCTTGAAGAGTCTTGAACTTGATTCTGATTTCTTTCAATATTAGAAAAATCAAGAATATTATAAAGACACCTATGTTTTCATTATTTTCACAGTTTCCGAATTCATTCTCAAAAATTTTAACAACTCTTGAAATAACCAATGATTTTCTTTGGACGCTATATAATTTTATATGATAACCAATAAACGCAAAAATTCCACATTTCTTGTCCAATACCACCGCTTTACAACCAACAGATTTAAAATATGAATCATATAACTTTCTTCCTGTCCACCTTTCGAAAGGAGTTTCTTCACCAAATACCTTTGTTGGTGATCGATTCTTAATATAAACACTTGTATTGATAGCTTCAGCTCATAGAGACTTTGGTAACTTCGGCTCTGCTAGCATACACCCGGCCATTTCTACTAACATTCTGTAAGCTCTTGCGGAAACTCCATTTAGTTGAGGAGTGTAACATACGGTACTAAACCCTTTTTTTTTTTTAGAAAATTTGTAAAATCATTCTTTATCTACTCATGTCCATTATCGCTTCTCAAACATATTAACTTGCAGATCATTTTGTTTCTTAAAACGTCCAATTTCCTTTTCAATAAATATAAGTTAATATATCGAGAGTAATCATCGATGAAAGTCATAACTGGACCAAAATGTTTCAAAGTACATAGTTGTTGTCAGTTTTCTCAACAAAAGAATTTTTATATCATTTAAAATTAAATTCAATATTTTTAGTGTTTATACACCATCTCCTAAATTCAGTATTAGAAATCTTAACAACGTTCTAACAACAAACACACCAACTTTTATAGCTGGGTACTTCAATAGCCCCCATAAACACTGGGGAGCTAAATTAAATAGTCGTACAGGTAATGTATTGCCCCACTTTATCAATGACTCAGACTTAGTTCTACTAAACGACAAATCTCCAACACACTTTAATACTCATGGAACATTCTCACATATCGTCCTTACCTTCTGCTCATCCAATCTAGCTGCTCAAGCGGACTGGAAAATCGAAAACACTCTGTGTGGTAGTGATCACTTCCCTATCATTATTGCACTATTTCCCAAAATGTTTTGCCTCCCTGCCATCAGCAAACCAAAGTATAATACCAAACGTGCAGACTGACTAAAATTCCAGAATCCTTGTCAAATTCACGACAAGAACAGAATAATTTTTGCAAATATCAATAAGGAAACAGCAAATATTTGCAAAATAATACACCAAGCTGCTAACGTATCTATTCTCCACGTAACCAACACATCAACCAAACAAGCTCCCTGGTGGAATAATAAGTTAGAAGAACTCAAATCACTAAAAAATAACCTTTGGCATACCTTTAAAAGAAATATGACTCAAACAAACATGCTTAACTACAAAAAATCAAACTCAATTTATAAAAGAGAAATTAAAATAGCAAAAAGAGCATCTGCTACCTCATTTACATCCACAATTAACCCCAGCACACCCATAGAAAAAGTACGGACCAATATCAGAAATTTCAGTGGATACAAATGTAAGCAAACTATCCACTGCATATCTTCCCTAGATAACCCGGACGAAATCATTACAAATAAAATAAAAATGGCTCAAGAATTCGGTAGATACTGGTCAACTAACTCATCTGATGCAACTTTTTTAACAATATTTCAATCAAATAAACAAAACGCGACTTCTAATCTGCCAATATTTGTTCCATGTAATGAATCATTTACAATTGAAAATGATATATAATCTACATCGAGCTGAAAGGTAAAACCCCAGGACTTGACAGAATATCTTACCCAATGTTAAAAAAGCTACCATATCAACTGAAAGTAAAAATTCTTAAACTATATAATTCTATTTTCTCCAACTATATCCCACAACAATTCAAAAACAGCGTAGTCATACCCATTTTAAAACCAAAAAACAACATATCGTTGATCAAATCACATCGCCCTATCTCCTTAAACCCCTGTCTCTCCAAAGTTTTGGCTAAAATTATTGCCAGCAGGTTATGGTGGCTTGTTACTTCTAACAAACTTTTAAATAACCGCCAATTTGGCTTTAAAAAGGGGAGCTCAACAATTGATAGTCTGCTCTATGTTGACTATCAAATTGCCCATAGTCTCTCAGTTCGTAAACACACAACTATTATATCTCTCGACTTTGAGCGAGCTTTTGACAAAGTAGGTATCCATTCAATAATAGATCAACTAAAAGACTGGGGAGTTGGACCAAAAGTAATAAAATATGTTACAAATTTTATGAAAAACAGAAAAATTACAGTTCAAATAAATAACAATTATTCTACCCCTATCCTTTATACAATGGTATTCCACAGGGATCACCATTGTCAGTAATCCTCTTCATTATAGCCTACAACAAATTATGCTCTCTGATATCGCTACATAAGGAAATTGATTTTTGTGCCTAAGCAGATGACTTTAACTTGATAATACCGTCTTCCAGAAAAAAGAATCCTGTGTTAAACCTCAATAATCTCTTTAACGACATCAATCGTTGGTGTGATTATTCCGGTGCTACACTTTCTACGTCAAAGTGCAAATATATTCATATTTGCAGACTCAAAAACTGTCATTGTGATATAGCCTCATCCAACTTTGCTATAACTGAGGTTTTGTATTGTATTGTATTGTATAAAAGAGGTGACGAAAGTACCGCGACCAGTATGATCTATTGTACTGCCCTCTGCCAATAGTTGTTCCTATAAAATCTCACCCAAACCTGAAGCCCTCAGAAATTCGAGGATGTGGGTTGGTTCCAGTGATTTTACTTCGCTCCCTGGTATTTGGAAAGAACCCAGGTACTTTTTCCTCTTATGCATTAAAGCTCCACAATCCCCCAGTATGTGCTCCGCCGATTCTGCCTTCTCATCGCAAAATCTGCACATGGGGTTCGCTTCAATTCCTAACCTGCTTAGATGCTCCCTGAGCCTACAGTGACCGGTTAGAATCCCGGTTAATATTCTCAGTCCGTTCTTCGATAGTCCGATACATGACTCAAATCTCTTACCGTTGTAGTTACCTAGCAGTAGTTTTGATTGCCTTAAGCCCAAGTGGCTCGAGAAAAGCTCCTGTCTGATATGATTCTCACATTCTTTGAGTACGCCTTCCCATACTCCTTTTCCTATTCCATAAAACGGTTCCGGCCCCATTAGCTTTGTGGTAGCTCCCTTTCTGGCAAGCTCATCCGCTTGCTCATTTCCCCGAATCCCAATATGTCCTGGGACCCAACAGAGGCTGACCGTATTGTGTCTGCCTAGCTCATTCAGTCTTTGCAGACAGTCCCATACTAACTTAGAGTTTACTACATAGGAGCCTAGTGCTCGAATAGCAGCTTGACTATCTGATAATATGGTTATGTCCTGTCTATTGTACTTTCTATTTAAGTTAATCTGTGCACATCTATCGATGGCATAAATTTCCGCCTGGAAAATACTCGTGTGCATTCCCATTGATTCGTAGTATTTGGTTCTAGGCCCAAAGACTCCCGCCCCTGTTCCATTCCCGGTCTTTGACCCGTCCGTGTACCATTTGATCGTATTCTCCTTAAGAGAATATGCTGTGCTCAAACTACTCCATTCCTTTTTGTTACTAAGTTTTGTAACAAAGTTTTTCCTGAAATCGTATTTCTTCTCCATCCTGTCCATTGGACAATCTAGGAGGGAGTAATCTTTAACCTGACTTATTTGGTTCCATTGCCCTTCATAAAGCCTGGATATAGGTTTATCCCCCTTTATCCTGATTGCCGTTGCCAGGGCTTTCTTTTGCACCACTATATGCAGTGGGCTCTGATCCAAGAGTACTTCAAGTGATGCCGTTGGGCACGTCCTCATTGCACCCGTTATTCCAATACACGCTAGTCTTTGTATTCTACTTAACTCCATTTGAGTTGATTTTAGCTCCGTCCTTTTGGCCCACGCAATAGCTCCATAGGTCACGATTGGACGGACCATCATGGAGTACATAACTGAGGTTGAAACTTTGAGGATTCTTGGCATATTAATAAATAAATACTATAGATGGAATGACCATATTGACTATGTAAATATCTAACCAAATGTCCTGTACAAATGGTCAGAATTTTACTTGAAACGTCGGTTGCCAATGTTATGGCAGTGTAGATGTGTTGTAAGGATAAAGTTAATGTGGATTCAACCCCGACACATAAATCGGTGCTGACACTAAGCTTTAGTCCTTTTATTTTTCCCTTCAAGCACTTGTAACTTGAAAGGTGATGGCCAGTAAATAAAACAATGAGATATGCTGTATTACTAGACTGATTCTTTATTTTGTTTGGGTTTTTATACCCAAAACAATAATCAAAAATGCTTAATACTAAATAGTGTAATTAATGTGTTTGTTATTGTATTTTGGTTAACAGTATAAAAAACGCTGAAAACAAAATAATAATAAATGTGTTTTGTTGTTGTGTATTGATACTTAAATTATTATAAATTAAAACAGTGTATTTTGTTGTTGTATCTTCAACCATAATAATGCTTACTAGTGTCGTTAGTCATAAATGGTTAAATGATTTCACTGACGGATTGACCTATATTTTGTTTTATTCTGATTAAGCATTATTATGTTTGGTAACAATAAAATATGCGGAAGTAAATGTGGAGTAAAATAAATGTGGCTTAATAATAATTACAAAATTATATGTGTCAAATAAAATATAAACAAACTGAATTTAAAATGTAGAATAACTAAAACAAAAACGTATGGTAGACTTCTTTGAAACTGGACATTCTCCCCCACGTTGAACGGATGTTCAACAAATTGATGTATTATAGTGATTGTTCCGTGGATGTAGTTAAAGGTCTACAGTGAATTGAAGAGGATGCTGGCGTGGCATTGGTATAGGTGTCATTTTTGTTGTTTCAACTCCAACTGATCTTGCCTCGTTGTTGTTTGTAATGGACATTGTGCGGGTCTGTTTGTTGCGTCGAGCCTGACAATTGAAAAGGAGGATTATCAATGTAATTAGACTAAATAGCAGTGCTAGATATCCGATTGTGTAACTGTGCGTTTGATGGGAACTTAATTTGTTTGGAAGGCCAATAATTTTGTGTTGTTCCAATGATCTTTGTAGTATTTTCAAGTCATTTATGCCCTTTTTATATGCGTCTTCTAGACCCGTTGAATTCGAATGATTGTAACTTACAGGATGTTGGAAGCCTTCTTTTAGTGATAGTTCCGACATGTTGCCCAGACTGAAGTATGACGATTTCAATGTGTGGGATATAATTTGTCTTCCGTTCATCATGATGAAATTGTGTTTGAGTATGCATTCTGGATCGAGTGTTAGTAACCCGGAGCCCTTCAGAAAAATAGGAATTATCTCCTTGTTACACACTGCTGTGGCCCTTGATGATGATGAAGTAGTATATATCCATTGATTGTTTCCATTTAATGGTATCCATTGGAGCCTTGTTGTTGTTTTTTCCAAGCTGCAAGTTGGTGATGTTTTGTTGTTGAATAAATTTATTTCACAAGAGCATACTTCGGAATCATAATGGTATCGAATTTGGACGTTAGAGCACAAAAATTCGTCTTGTTTCATTGTGTAACAGGAATTCAGCTCTGACGTTGTAAGGACAATGTATTGTTGACGGGATGCCATTGTGCCAAGGAACGTAGCACATGGCTTGATGATTATCATGGTGTTATTTATTAAGTTAGGTATAGGTATTAGGTGAACTATTTTGAACTGATCACGGTCAATCAATGGTATGGTGATTTCGAAAACTGCGTGTTGAGGAGTTAGTCCGCCTTTAGCCTTCATTATTTTAAATAATTGCAACAAATCTGAGGATGGAAGAGCTACAGAAGGAGGTGCATGTAGTGTGATTTGGTTTACTTCATTTTGCAATTGTTCTGGAGTAAGTAGTAATGGATTGATTTTTCCATGATGTGTATCCGTAAGAGTATCCAGGATTGAAGATTGTATTTTTTGTAGATTGTTCGCAATTAAAGTTAATTGTAAAACCCCAGAGGTGAATAGTTGATTAAAGTGTATTTGAAGTAGTACTTGGTCGATATCGTGCATTTGTGATGAGTAATATTTAATTTCCTGCTCTAATTCTTCAAATATTGTTCTAGATGCAATTTGGGTCTGACGTATGATGTTAATTGTTGAATCAACGATTGTGGTTTGGTTTTTGAGTAACCTTAATAAATATGATTCGTTTTCCTTGACTTCAAGTATTGTATTGGACATGTGGTTAGCATATTCAGCGTCCAATATGCCAAATAGTGAATGAGCAACGTTGCCGACTACATCTAATGCTCCTCTTTTAATTCGGAGCAATCGATTGTCCAGTTGCATATCATTTTCCATATGTTCAAAATGATTAATTATATTGCGACAGGATTCGTTAAGGGTCATCATGTTACAAAGAGTCCTTAATGACCTCGTTCCATTGGCTAGAATTGACGTTTCTGACCAGTATGTATCTAGATCATAGTATACCAATAGATTCCATTCAGTAGTTGAGATAGATGCTGTACCCACTTCTTCGAAATGAATTCCGAGTTTTGGTCCGAATTTTGTATTTTTGACTGGAGTTCCAGAAATTATTGGTAGTAGAAATATTAATGCGAGTAAAGTTAGGCAAAGATGATTTGTTTTCAATTTCTTTCTCTTAACCTCGGGTTCATCAACTGACTTAGAAGTATTGGTTTCGTGGTCGTCATTACCAGGGACCATAGCCAATTCTAAATTCGTATCAATGGGTAAACGGGCAAGTCGGTGTATTGCACGTTTGAAAATTCCTCTGGAGGTTTTTACATCAACGACTCGTGTGGAGTCATCTGATCCTTGGTGTACGTTAATGATTCGACCCAATGGCCATTGCATTACTGGAACATTATCTTCTTTTATAATGACCATGTCTCCCGGTTTGAGGTTGACGCACTGTGTTTTCCATTTATGTCTTTGCTGGAGTTCATTCAAATATTCGTTGGACCATTGTTTCCAAAAACTCTGCTTTAAATTAGAAACTTGTTCCCAGCGTGATGAAAATGTTAGTTTTGGTGATTGTGCTCGGCTATCTATTTGTGAAGTTAGTGCTTCTCCAATTAGGAAATGTCCTGGTGTTAACGCTGTTAAATCGGTAGGATCACTTGACATTGGGGTTAATGGGCGAGAATTTAGAATTGCTTCAATTTCTACGATAACTGTTTCGAGCTCTTCATATGTTAGTGATGCTGTAGCGACGCTCCGAAGTAGTACATGTTTTGCTGATTTTACAGCAGCTTCCCATAACCCTCCGAAATGTGGTGCTCTGGGGGGAATGAAGTGAAAATTTATTCCTTTAGAGCTGGATGCTGCAATTATTTCATCTTGACCTTTATCTGAATATACGGTCTGAATTAATTCGGATAATTGATTTTTGGTGCCGACAAAATTTGTAGCGTTGTCGGAGTATATGTTTTGACACCGACCTCGCCGACCAACGAATCGTTTTAGCGCACCGATGAATGCTTCTGTTGATAAATTGGTTACCAATTCGAGATGTACAGCTTTCGTGGCGAAACAGCAAAAAACAGCTATGTAGGCCTTAGTTGGTCTTTTGCCTCTGATTTTATAATGTATCCAGAATGGTCCGCAGTAATCTACTCCTGCGTTGATGAAAGGTCGTGCTGGTGTAACTCGGTTTTGTGGTAGGTTGCCCATGATTTGTTGGCATAATTGTGGTCGGGCTCTAGTACATGTTATGCATTTTTGTACAATTGCTCTTGCCGTTATTTTGCCTTTTATTGGCCAAAATCGTTGTCTCATTATGTTCAGTAACGCCTGAGGTCCACAATGTTTATTTTCAATGTGTTTTGATATAAATAACAGTTTGGCAATTGGGTCGTTATATGGGAGCAGCATTGGGTGTTTTGCATCGCTCGACAATTCTGATGATTCCAGGCGCCCTCCAACTCGAAGAATACCCTTGTCATCGATAAATGGGGATAAACTGCTAATGGAGCTGTTTTTGTCGATTTGGTTATATTTCTTTAACTGTTTAATTTCTGGTGAAAAGTCGGCCAATTGAATCGTTTTCATAATTGCGAAAAGTGCTTCATTCAATTCGTCTGGTGTTAGCGCCTTATGTGATGGGCGTTGTTGGTTTAATAACCTTGTATTGTTGATAAATCTAATGACATATCCCAGTATCCTTTGCAATTTGTTGAAGGAGTTTCTATGTGGGATTTTGTATATGAAATCATCAGCGGAAGTGACAGCTGCTGCGAGTAAAGTTGTCTTCCTTTTCTCAATGTCATTGGTAATTAAGTGTTTTTGTGAAAATGTAGGTGGCCAAATTTCTTGTCGACCATGCAGAAATAATGGTCCATACAGCCATAAGTTACATCCAGATAGTTGAAGTGCTGTCAAACCTCTGGACAGTACATCAGCTGGATTGTCGTTTGATCGGACGTGGCGCCACTGTTCGGGCAACGTCCATGTTTGAATTTTCGAGATTCGATTAGCTACAAACGTATGGTATGCAGTAGATTGAGAGTTTAACCAATTTAATACTATTTCGGAATCAGTCCACAAGAATAAAGGTTGGTCTTTAATCTGGAGATCCGTTTTGATTCTGTGTGCAAGTTGGGCTGCCATAACTGCGGCACATAGTTCTAAGCGAGGTAACGTTTGTTGTTTCAATGGAGCAACCCGTGTCTTGCCACAAAGTAGTTGTACAATCACTCTTCCATCTTTAAGAGTTGCTCGGATGTAGGCAACTGCACCAAAAGCCTTTTCGGATGCATCTGAGAATATATGGAGCTCGGTTTTTGTTGGGATTTCACCCTTAAAAATGTGTCGAGGGATTTTGAAGTTGTTTAAATTTTCTAAATCATTTCTGAATTTTGTCCATATAGCGTGAAGGTCATCAGGTAGTGGCTCATCCCAGTCTAATTTGTATTGCCATAGGAGTTGAATAAACATTTTTGCCTTTACAATTACAGGTGCTAATAGTCCAAGAGGGTCGAACAATTTTGCGAGATCGGACATTGCTGTACGTTTTGAAATTGTCTGCATATGATTCAGTTTTACTTTGATGCAAAACTGGTCCGTCGTAGGCAGCCATAACAATCCCAATGTTTTCACTGTATTCGTGTTGTCATTGTTGAAATCTAAATTTACCTCATGGTCGCCGAGTGGGATATTTTTTAATAATTGTGGATGATTCGCACACCACTTTTTTAGTATGAAGCCATGTTTTTTTAGCATTGTAATGAGTTCTTTTTGTGTTTGAAGTGTGATGGTGAGATTATCTGAACCTCCCAGGCCGTCATCTACATAAAAGTTATGTTTAAGCATTTGTGAACCGTATGGATATTTTGTAGCGTTTTCATCAGCAATCTTTTGCAAACATCTGGTAGCTAAATAGGGTGCTGCTCGCGTTCCATATGTGACCGTACGAAGTTTGTAGTATTGAATAGGCAGCGGTGGATCTTCTCTCCAAATAATTAACTGGTATTGTTGATCATTTGGATGAATTAGTATTTGTCTGTACATTTTTTCGATGTCAGTGGTAAATACAAATTTCGGCAACCGAAAACGAAGTAAGATTGAAAATAACTCACTTTGAACGGTTGGCCCCGCATACATCAAATCATTTAATGAATGACCCATTGATGTTTTTGCTGATGCGTCGAATACTACTCTTAGCTTTGTTGTGGTGCTGTCGGGTTTGAGCACACAATGATGAGGGATGAAGTATTTTGGATTCAGTACCGCATCTATGTTGGTCTTCTGCATGTGTCCCAGATTTTCATATTCTTGCATGAATTTAATATATTGAGTTCTAATTTCTTCATTTTTTAACAATCGTCGTTCTAGAGCTATGAATCGATTGTAGGCCATTGCATGTGATTCTCCTAATGCTGCTGGATTGTCCCGGAATGGTAGACTGACTACTAGACGGTCTTGATTGTTGGTGTGGACATGCTGAGTAAAATGTGAATCACATTGTCTTTCTGATGGTGATAGAGTTTTGTCGCTGGGTTCAATTTCATCTAATTTCCAGAGCTGTTCAATGGCTTCTTCCAATGATGCTGTGTTGTCAAGTACGGCACATGTTAAAGCAGATAATGACCACTTGGGAGTTGAATTTTTGCCAATTGCACCACCCACGATCCAGCCAAGTGACGTATTTTGAAGTGTTGGAAGGCCGTCAGACAGTTGTATTGTTCCCGCTTGAATTAACTTGTAGTAAAACTCTGCACCCAATAGAATATCAATTTTTTCTTGGTTGTTGAAATTGGGATCTGCTAGTTGTATGTTGCTTGGAATTTCCCATGTAGATGTATCAATATGTTGACTCGGCTGCGGTGGAATGATGTTTGGGAGTATAAATGCTTCCAAATTTGTGGAGAAACTGTGATCTCTGGACTTCATTTCTACATTAATGCGGTAGTTTGACCTTTTTTGTACGTTGCCAACACCATCTATGCGAAGTGAAGTTTTGGTTGGGAAGGTAGATAACCTTTGGCAAAGTCGCTTGGAGACAAGGTTCACTTGAGAGCCAGAATCTAATACTGCTCTGAACTCATTGGAAGTACCATTTTGGGCAGAAATAACAACTTTTGCTGTTGCTAGCAAAACATAACCCTGGCCCCCTTCGGCTGCTTTTGTAGCTGAAGATGTAACTGCGACGGCGTTAGAAGATGATGTGTTTCTTTGACTATTCGAACCCATAGTTGTGTTGATTGATGGTTTTGAATCTTTTTTTATGTTGTTCTGTTTCTTTTCTAAATGTAACAGCGTATTGTGTTTCTTCATGCACTTTCTGCAGCCACTTGATTTGCACTCTTTTGAAACGTGATCACTTCTGAAACAGTTGACGCATAAATGGTGTTGTTGTACCCAATTCAGTCGTTCTGCTTCTGATAAGTGATGAAATTTGCTGCAGTAATATAGTTTATGGCCACCGTTATTGCACATTTTGCAGGTGCCATTATCGACTTTATTGGAGGTTGTAACTGAAGATACTGTTTTCTGTGGCAATTTTCCGGTTTGAATAATTGCCTCCATTGATTGAAACTGAATTTCCAGAAATGATAAAAATTCAGCAATTACTGGTACTTCTCTTGGGTTGGCCAACGACTGCATGTACCTGATGTGTGTTCCCCTGTCGAGTTTTTTAATTAATAATTGAATGAGTATCGCATCCCAAGAGGTTGTTACAATACCCAGATTGTCTAATGCGAGCAAACACTCCTTGGTGGTGTCATGCAGAGCTTTGATAGATGATGTAGATGATGAAACTGGTGGTTGGTTAATAATTTTTTCAACCAAGTTGGCTACCAGTAGTCTTTTGTTGTTGTAGCGATCCTGAAGTGTTTTCCATGCAGTATTGTAATTTGTCTCTGATAAAGAAAACTGACTGATTAAGTGTTCAGCTTCTCCAGATACATTGCTTTTTAAATACCACATTTTCTGAATAGATGATATTGGCTGTTTGTCCACCATCTCAGTAAACAAATCATGAAACTGACGCCATTTTAAATAATCGCCATCAAATCGTGGTATAGTGACTTTTGGTAGATGTAATGCGCATTTGTTCAAATCTTTTGTCATTGATTGTATTTCATTATATTGACTGGAATCACCATTAGATAAAAGTTTTTGTTTTTTGACGGACAGACTGACTAAGTTTTGTCGCACTAAATCGTATATTCTGTCATATTCGTTCTGATCCAGACCAGAATCAGCAGGGTTTTCTAATTTATCATAAATTTCATCGTGTAATACTTCAGCTTGATTCCACAACTTTTCAATGGTGTTGATTTCCACTTCAAAGTACTGCAAGGGATGGTCATCTTCATCTGTTATACCATTTAGCAGCCGGTTTAGAGCAGTCAAACGAACCTTAAGCCTTCGGATGAGACTATTAGTGTTATTGATGTCTTCATGACCTTCATGTTGAATAATAGCCTTCCTTGTAGGTATCTCAATACTTCTCCTTTCTATAATTATTGGCTTTTCTGCTGATTGTCTTAACTTATCAATTTCTTTTTTGAAAATTTCTAAGTAATTGTTGGCTATATCACTAATTTTCAAATAGTATTCTTCTGTGAAATATGCATGATCTGTCGCTTTATCTACCAGTGTGCGTAGTTTCATATCTTGGGCATCAAATAAATCCCATGCTTCGCTGAGCCGTCGTAATCGTTCATCAAAGTATTCTATCTTTGTTTTCCTTTCTGCGGAATCTTTTTTATTTTTTCGAACGATTTGTTGAATCTCTTCACCCGTTTTTGATTGGGCTTGTAATAAATGTTCGAACGTAGCCATGTTCTTCAAATTGGTAGCCACTTGTGAGGACAGACTAATTGATGTTTGACTAGTTCTTGTGTATAGTAATTGGTCAAATTTAGTGTTGACTCAATGTTGATTAATTTGACGAAAGCGTCACGGTTCTGATGAACCCAATGACTGTTGTTAGTGTTAGACCTGCTAGTGTTATAGCTGAATCTGCTGTAGTATTGTAGTGTACTGTAGCCACCTGAACGTAAATTTGGTGTTCAATCGCTTGGATGCGAGTTCAAAATGTTTGTAGGGGTAACCAATATGTGGTGTCCCAAAAGGCAATTACTACTAATGCTATGGTAATAATTCGATTGTTGAATGTCGAGGGTCACCAATTGTAGGCTTCCTCAGTGTAGATTGATTTGTCGTTCAAGCTGGATCTGCTACTGAGCCGGATCTGCTTGATGTTTTTAGGGATTACCAAATGTAGAATTGGTAGTCGATCCCTTGTTTGCGTGTTCAATGCGTTTTCAGGTTATTAAAGTTCCTTACCACTGGTGGGGGGAAACTTAATTTTTCCAAAAACGTCGGGGTCACCAAAATGTAAATATCTAACCAAATGTCCTGTACAAATGGTCAGAATTTTACTTGAAACGTCGGTTGCCAATGTTATGGCAGTGTAGATGTGTTGTAAGGATAAAGTTAATGTGGATTCAACCCCGACACATAAATCGGTGCTGACACTAAGCTTTAGTCCTTTTATTTTTCCCTTCAAGCACTTGTAACTTGAAAGGTGATGGCCAGTAAATAAAACAATGAGATATGCTGTATTACTAGACTGATTCTTTATTTTGTTTGGGTTTTTATACCCAAAACAATAATCAAAAATGCTTAATACTAAATAGTGTAATTAATGTGTTTGTTATTGTATTTTGGTTAACAGTATAAAAAACGCTGAAAACAAAATAATAATAAATGTGTTTTGTTGTTGTGTATTGATACTTAAATTATTATAAATTAAAACAGTGTATTTTGTTGTTGTATCTTCAACCATAATAATGCTTACTAGTGTCGTTAGTCATAAATGGTTAAATGATTTCACTGACGGATTGACCTATATTTTGTTTTATTCTGATTAAGCATTAGTAAATGTGGAGTAAAATAAATGTGGCTTAATAATAATTACAAAATTATATGTGTCAAATAAAATATAAACAAACTGAATTTAAAATGTAGAATAACTAAAACAAAAACGTATGGTAGACTTCTTTGAAACTGGACAGACTACTTAACATCATCGTTGACGAAAAGTTAAATATTATTAAATGTCTCGCTACCCATAAATTTAACTGCAACACTAAATCTTTAATTTCTGTTGTAAAAGCTTTAATTTTATCAAAAGTCAACTACTGTCTGCCAATTTACGGCTCTACCCCCTACTCGGTTCTGAGGAAAAATTATTCCATAATTGATGCGGCGATAAGATTATAGCTGGGCGCCCTGCGCTCAACTCAAAAAAAAATATGTATATTGAGGCTAACATAAGGTCCTTAAATGCACAAAATCAAATACTAACTTCTAAATTGTTTCGTACACTACTGTAAAACAGTAACACCCCTCTGACTCAAATAGCTAAAAAAGATACCTAGAATACCTTCAACTATATATAGAACAATTTAAAACTGTAGAAAACTAGGACTACCATCATTCATTAATAGCAACAAAGTCAAGAAATTTCCTCCCTGGTTACTAAATACAGGCATCATAGATACATTCCTACATGAATTTGCTAAAGCCAATATGGATCAATCCCAATATAAAATCTTATTTGCTTCGATCAAAAGTAAACTTTGTGATTCTAAGTTTATTTTCACTGACGGTTTTAAAACGGATATATCGATAACGTACAGTATAACTACTGAAACTGAAACAATTAAGACAGCAATTCTTCTCACCCACAGTTCAATATTTACTGCAGAGTTGATAGCCATTCACGAAGCATTGTTATACGTTTACAACAAAAAAAGGAAAATGTTCTATCTGTACAGATTCCCTTTCTTCTTTAGAATCCATAGCAAATGTATCAAACTCTGAGTTTTACCCTTCTAACACTAGGAACATTTTAATAAAAAGTTTCCCGGACACAACATTAATCTGGGTTCCTGGCCACTGCAACATAAAAGGAAATGAATATGCAGATTCCGAGGCGAAATATTCAGCAAAACGCCCTTTACTTACGACACAAACCTATAATCGTAAAGACGTTGATAAACTAATTGACAAACACTTTGATAATGTCGACAGAGACCATTCTTTCAGTTCATCATCAATCTGGTACAGAAACATCAATCATTATAAAAAAAAATATTTATGACGTCATGACTGGCAATCAAACACATGCTAACAGACTTGACTGCATCATATTCGAAAGGCTTCGACTAGGCCACTCCAGAGGTACACATGGATCACTATACAATCCAAATATTAGACCCTTTTGTAACTGCAATATTTCATTACCAACAACACCATCACACTTTCTTTGCCAATGCTGAACACGCCCGAAGAGTAACATTTAAAAAAAAAACTAGTCCTCTAAATCCACTATCCACACCCTCTCCCGATAACATATCATTAATGATACAATTTCTGAAACTATGCAACCTTTATAACAAAATATAACACAATTCCCTAAGTTAAGTAAATTTTTTGTAATATATTGAGATGAAGGGGTACGTTGCTACTGCTCTTAGTAAAATTAGGTTATAATTTCAATTATGGGTTAGTAAATAAATAAATAAATAAATAAATATATATCATTTAAATGAATATGACCTTAAAAATGTAGAATTTATATATTAATTTAGTAAATATTTAATAAATTTTAGTTCTAATGATGTTATTTCTCTTCATTTAATTGACATATATTTTTTACAAAATACTAGCCGTCAAATGAGTACTGTGTGTTTTACACAAAAAATATCAAGATTGTATGGACATTTTTATTGACTCTTATTTTTTCATACACTTATTCATTTGATATCTCCTCTGTATATGCCATTTGAAATGTCATTGTCCATTGTTGATAATCAAAAAGTTTGAAAATAAACCATACCCAGAGAATGCGCCGGGCATGAATGACTATCAATGCATTCGAGTACATTAAAAACAAAATTGTATGCAAAATGCATTTTCAAGTGTTTGACACTTGAAAGTGAAATGAAGCTGAAAATGATTTTAGTTTAATGTTTTTTCTCGCATTCATTTTTATTTATAGATATAATAAAAAAATTCAAAAGAATTCCTTAGTTTTTTTTTTTTTTTTTTTGACTTAAACTAAGGGTTGAAAACTCCTGTTGTGATTTCTTTCACTTACCTGACACAAATGATATTTCTGACAGCATTATCCATTTGACAGCAAAATATAAATGAATTTTTAGGTATTTTCCCACCCGATGGTGTAGTTTTATGGTGACATCCCTGGCATGATCCATTACATTGTCGGGCATATAGGAAAAATGGACGGGTTCGTTGGAAAAGTGATGACCGCCAATGCTGAAGAATACTTTGGCAACGCTAAAAACCTTAAAATAAAAAGGAAAATATGAATGAAAAATATCGACAAATCCATTACACAACAATCAAGTATCCAAACATTTTTATATGTGCTGATAAATCAATTGTTTACAGAGCTTTAAAAATGTGCTACCGAAAGAATGTTTCTAAATTTATTATATGCATATTTTTTTATGAATTAAAAATATTTCCATGATGTCAATAATATTTAAACATCATTTGTACTGTATTTTGTATATAAAAACATGTGTCAAGAAATTCATCATCGACATGTTGTCAGCAATATGTTAATAATTTAAATTCGAAAAACAACAACATTTTTATAAAAGAAAATTGTTTCAAATATGTCAATAATATTTAAAAAATTAGAAATTGCGAAATTATATGGAATTTTATAAATATTTATTGTTTACGTTGTGTCAAAAATATGTATATAATAATCAATCAATCAATCCTAATTCATTATTTGCATAACAAAATATTTTTTGTACAAAAATTGCTTGTCTACATTATATAAACAATTAATTTTTATACGAAAACATATATATTTTGAACAAAAAATAAAAAAAAAAAATCATGTTAACAACACTTAAACAATGTAAAATTTAAAAAAAATATATACGCATTTTTTATAAAAATAAAAAAAAAATTTCAGACAAAAAAGTGTTAAAAATAAATAATTTTCAGGAAATCCATTGTTTACATGATGCCAACAGTAAGTAAACAATTTCAAATAATTCATTAGTTACATTAAGTCAACAATGCAAATATTAAAAAAAAAATATTTTTTAAATGAAACAATATAAAAAATTTTTCTAATTTATTAAGTTCTTGAAAACTATTATTATTATATTTTTTAAATGTCAATAATGAATCGTAAAACCATTATTCAAAAACATATAATGTTTAAATGTAATCGACAATATAATGATTCCAGAAGCAATATTTTTTTTATGAATATGTAACAAATAAAGTAAGATTTGTATTTTATTCTGTAAAAATTTTTTTGATAATATTTTTTTATTTATCGTTATCCTCTTTAAATAAATATTTTGCCAGAAAATAGTTATTTACATAATTTCAACTAAATATTGAAATTTAAAAATTCTTAAATATTTTTTTAAAGAAATTTATTTATTATTTCCAATTTATTTTGGGAAATTATTGTTTACTGCTTTAGTTTATTTTAGAAAAGATATAGTTTTATTTAAAAAAATTCATTGTTCCAATGATGTAAAAATATGAAAGAAAGCATTATGAGAACAAGTATGAAAATTATAGTCGGTCTAGACCGACTATACGATACCCTATACCATGCGTTTAGAGCCCCTTTCTGTTAGGCCCAACTAACTGGATATAGAAAATAAGCATAAACCAAATTTCAGTGGGATTTTTTTAAAGTTTTTGACTGCAGATATGAAAAAGTGCATATCGGATGCTATATCTGTATGGGGACTAGGCCCAAAAATGGACCGATACTGACCATATTTGCTAAAGTCACTTATATTTTGAAAAAATATATACAAACCAAATTTGAGAAAAATCTGTGCAATATTTTTGTTTTTTGATAGATTTAAGTGAATATCGGAAAGCAGCTCTATATGGGGCCTATGACTAAGAGTTGTCCCATAGGGATCATTTTTAGACTACTCATTAATGGATGTAATAAACGCATACAAACCCAATTTGAGTGAGATCTATTTGACAATTTGGATCTTATGGCAATTTATTTCGATTTCATAGGGGTCATTTGTATGGGGTCTATGTCTGAACATGGACTGATTCACACCAATTTCAATAGCGTTCATCTTATGGCCGAGAAAAGCTTATATACCAAATTTCGTCAAAATATATTCATATTTGCGACCTGCAGTTTGATTTCAAGGTTTCCATGGACACACAGACGGACGGACGGACGGACGGACATCGTTTAACCGAATCAGATAGTGATTCTGATTCGATCGGTATAATAAACGATGGGTTTAGGTCAAATATTTTTGGTAGTTACAAACAGCAGCACAAAGTCAAAATTTTCGAATAATTACGAAAACTTTTGGGGTTGTGTATTGTTGATCCTTACATCCCACAAATAATTAGTTCTCTGTTCGGTTCGAAATCATGTATATATTTTCTGGTAACAATGAGAAAAGTAATGTAAGAGAAGTATATAAACAATTGAAGACAGCGCTAAATGGAGTAGCTAGTTACAAACAACACGACTTGTTCATCGTCAGCACTCTTCTGTCTATTACTTGAACTCATGTCTAATAAACTATTTAACTCAAATATTAGAAAGAAAAAATATGAGAAAAATTTATGCTTTTAATTAAATCAATTCTAGTTATGATTTGATAAATATGAATTTGATATTTCTATCCTTCTCAAATAAATATTTCGTCTCAAAACAATTATTTGCGTGATCTCAACTAAATGTGGATATATAAAAATGCAACAACCATATAATTCAGAATATATATATATTTTTTTATCACTTGTTTCCATGATGTCAAAAATATGTACACAATCTAAAAATTTTATTATTTATTTTGTTCTCAAAAAGTAATATTTTCATAGATAATCCATTGTCTACATGATGTCAAAATTAAAAATAACAAAAAATGTTCATGCACAATCTTAATAGGTGCAATAAACCAATGATTTGACAGCCTTAAGTGCCAATCAATTCTTTACATAGTAGCAGCATAAATTTTGAAAAGTATTTATTATAAATGTTGTAGAATTGTATAACCTTCACGTAATGATTTCAAATGATTAGAAATATTTTTTTTTTCTATGCTGGATTATTGATTCTAAAAATAATGTCGAATCTTACGAGTAGAACAGATTTTCTTTTAACTCACCTGCACGTCCTTGGTAAACATATTATTCGTATGCAAAATAATTGCACTGAAATTTCGCACAGTATCAAATTCGAAAACAATTTCAACAGGTTTACCCAATAAACCAGGGGTATCATTACGCCAGCCAATCCATTCATATCCTGAAAAGAAAATTATACATCAATACAATTTTTCCAAAATTGTACCTAAATTTTAATTCATAAAAATCATTTATAACAAATATCCATTATAAATACTGCAAAAAAACTTAGGAAACATTATTTATGTGGCCTAACCCTGAATAAATACATACATTTATTTGTATACACAAACAAATACTTTACACACTCATCTAAATGCTGGTAAAAATTCAGTTAAGGTAATTTCAAACACGCACCAAAGTGAAACAACTTAAATACAAAAATTAAATTCCATGTATGTTTGTTAGTGAAAAATTCCTTTAACCCTTTTCGAGAAGTATGAAGAACAACAACAATAACAGAAATGAGAACAAAAGCATTTTTTTTGAAAAAAAAAACAAACGAAAGAAAATTTATGTATTTAGCATGTTTGCGTACTTAAACTAACCCCTCTGCCTCAAAAATTTTCTTTTACGCCCTCAATTTTAGTCATAGAGTTACTGGTAAAGAACAAATAAATGCGCCAGCAGAAAATTATTACCTTACGAACGCGACATTTAAACCTTTTGTTGTTTCTGCTGGGGTTTAACATACTTTAAACTTTTTGGAAAGCAAGAAGGACCTTAATTTGTTATTGTTGTTGTTGTTGTTGTTAAGCAAGTTTTATTTGTTTACTTACAAGGTATATAGCGTATAATAGAAACGTATGTACAATCATAAAATTATTAGTAGAGTGACAATTTGTTTTGCATTTCTAATAAGATTTAGACTTAGTTGTAAGAATGTTGGAAAAAATTTCGTTAAAAATTTTGAATTCAGCTAAATTTTCACCACTTCAGTCTAAAACGAAAAAATGTGATCTTTCCTTAAAAATAAAATACCTCCCTACTTGAATTTAGATTACAAAAATCACTTGCTGATGTTATTGTTTTCGAGTAGAGTAAGAATATTGAGGGTAAAGAAGAAGGTCCTTAGTTTAATACTTCAAAATATATTAAGTTATAAATTAGATGGGAATACACTTTGTTTATTAAGCCACCCAAAAGAAAGGGGTGGCAATGGTTTTACAATAATGCTTGAAAATATCTTTAATAATCTAAAAAAAATTAAACATAACATAAAGAATATCAAGACATTTAAAGGAAAATCAGTAAAAATTTTAAAGTAAGGAGGGGAAAAGGACGAAAATCTTTTATTCAAACAATTTCAACTATTAGTAGATGTTGTAAAAGAGCAAGTAAACGAACGGTTAAATACAGAAACGCCTTTCATTATAAATATTTGAAACTGTTTAACTTTACGGGATTTTTACTAAGGTAGACCTAAAAAAAAAGCACTTGGACATGAGCTACAAGCAACCACATGCCGTAAACAAGTCAGGACCAATAAAATTTCAAAGAAATTTGAATATTAACAAATAAATCGGTCTTTTACCTCAAGTCAACGATGTGGGCATGATGTAACAATAAGTAAAATTTTAATTTATAGGAAATGAATTATTTACATGATTATGTACATATAAAGTAAACAATGCTGAAAAATCATAAGCGAATTATTAAAACTAGAAGATCTAACCCACGAAATTCTAGGAAATTTTATTCTTTCATTTAATAAATTATTTTATAGGACCGCAAAGGTATGCTAATCAATTTTGCCAATTCACAATCCAACACTTTTTATTGTCGTATATTTTTATGTTCAAAATTATTTTTGTCGTTATTGGTTTACGTTCCACCCAGGGATTTTTGCAAACACAGTAAAAAAATTAATAAATACACGCACAGCATTATATAATTTTATGTATGTGTTAGTAGCAACTTTAAATGAGCATTACTCCAAACAAATTTAAAAATGTAAAAATCTGTAAATCTGATGGGTACCTAAAAAGAAATAACTTTCAAATGAGATATGTTTGGTCAAAGTTACGTCGGTCGAAAGAAATCGCCTTGCCTATTAATATTACAGGTGTGGCATAAACCTTAAAAATTAATTGTTTATATTATGTAAACAATTTGTAAATAATGTAAAATAAAAGAAAAAAGCTGGAAACCCCATAAGAAGCGATTAATTTCTTAGCAATTCAATTGTTTACACGACGTCAAAAAAGGTAAGGTAAAGGTATGTAAATTATTGGGTAAATAATTTAAATAATAAAAAAATTATAAAACTATAAGAAAAAATACTAGGAATGCATGGTTTTCACATGAACAACCGATAAAATTAATTATTTACATTAAGTACACGATTTGTAAATAAAATAAAATAAGAGAAAATAACTGGAAACACCTTAGAAGCTATTAATTTCTTTGCAATGTAATTGTTTACATGATGTCAACAAATCGTTATCTATGTAAAAATAAAAAGAATGTAAGGAACTAGTAAACTATAAAATTATCAGAAATATGCAAAAAAAAAAATTACACTTGAAAACGAAAAAAATTAATTGTTTGCAGTAAGTTAACAATTCGCAAATATTGTAAATTAAGAGGAAATAATTAAAAAAAAAAATTAATTAAATTCTGAACAATTTAATTATTTACGTAAAGTTAATAAAAAGGAAATTATGTAAGAAATGTAAAATTTAAAAAATTGTCTGAAAAATTTTAAAAATTAATTATTTCTAAGTCAGCAATTCGTATATAAGGAAAATATTTAGAAAAATGTTTGAAAATCTTTATTAAAAAGAAAATTTATTAAAACCAATTAATTATTTACATAGTGCAAGGGTAATTTATATAATCATTAGATAAGTACTTCATATAAATACCGTTAAAAATAAATAAAATAAGACTACAATTATGAATAATTCCTTATAAATTGAATTATTTACACCAGAACGTGTTAATTGTTAAATAGCATCAAAAACGTAGAAACTGTAAAAAAAGATCTCGAATTACTAAATTAACATAAACATCAGGGATAGACAAATGTTTTCATTGGGATAACTATTGGCAATAAAGAATTTAAAAAATAGGAATTAATTAAAATTCTTTACAATCATAAAATACACTTATCGAATCGTATAATATAAATATATTGTTCACATGATTTAACTAATATAATAAGTATTTGAATATTTTAAAAAAATTGCTTAACCGAAAAAATGTCATTGAAAACGAATTTGAGGAAAAATCAATTGGTAATAATATGTCAACAACTTGTAAATAATATAATATATAAAAAAACTTAAAACCATTTAATAAAGCTTATATATATAGATATATAATTGTCAATATGATGTAACTTAAGCTCTCATTACGTAAATAATTAACAACTACAAAGTTATAAATTGTTTACACGATGTCAAAAATTCCTCGAACAACTCTTTGACTAAAATTAATTTCTCAGAAACTTAATTATCTACATTATTAGGTAGATTATGTACACATTAAAGAAATAATTTAAAAAAAAATTTAAAGTTGTTGGATCGGTGTAGACTGGCCTATACAACTAATTGAATGTAGAAAATAATCGTAAACAAAAATTCAGTGGCATTATTGTTAACCTCATTGGAATAGATAAGCCTAATCTGGAACATTTTCGTTAATGTTTTCTTAAATTTAAGCAAAGTTCGGAAGTACTTAAAGTAAGGATAGCACTGGCACGAATGATGCCAAATGTTGTCAACAATATGTAAACAAAGCAATATCAGAACATAATTTTATATACATAAAATTGTTTAGTTGATAGAGATAGTAGGCAAATTATGTACGTTTTAGTTAAAATATTTTAAAATCATATTATATATAAAATTGGTACAAAATCTATGGTGTAAACAATAACAAATTGTAAATAATGTAAATGTTAGAATTGTACATAAAACTATTAAATTAAAATTAATTTTATAGAAATTAAATTGTCTGCATAATGCAAACAATGTTTAATTTATGTAAACATTTGGTAAATAATGTAATACCTATATAACCTTAGAATTATTAAATTGTTTTATAAATTTCATCAATCGTTTATATTATATCAACAACATTGATATTAGGCGACAAAAATTCACATATATTTTGTTATATTTTCTGAAGAATATTGATGTGTTGTATGTATTTTAGTAGTTAATTAATGCGATTTAGGTTAATAAATTTTAAAACCTCCATCAAATGTTATGAACAAATATTAAACATTGTTTACATTATGTTAACAACGTTTATATAATTAAGAATTTACGCTTTAAAAGAGAATTACTTAATTGGCGTAAACATTCAATATATTTATAAAAGTATTTAGTTTTAAAGTAATTATTACTTTTTTTTTTAGTCAAAGACTATCAGAACTTAACTATTTATCTCTTAATTTCTCTATTTCCAATTCCTATTTGAAGGTTGTACATTGCTGTTTATGATAATGTCTTAAGTCCAGACATACAGACAAGACAAGACAGACAGACTAATTTAACTACTCTAACAGCTACCATGTTTATTTGCAACCATCCGCAAACTTTTCTATTCAAAATAGTTTGAATGAAAAGTATGTACAAGTACAATAATAACGTAGTGAAAAAAAACTTTTCTACTTAAAATGTAAAGTTTACAATAATTTTTGATTATTGGCACCATGCCAAATGAAATCGATGAAGTTCTCTTATTACTTTTTGCACATTCCCTGCTCCTTTCCTGCTGCTGGCTAACAGTTCATTATATATATATATAGATAAATATATATATTTTTTTCTTTTTGTTAACCAGAACCAGAACATTCATAGTTGTACACAAACAGACATTAAAACATTCATCTGCTATTATCATATAAATATATTTGGCTTGAATCTGGCGGAAGTTAAGCGATATGTTTGTAATTCTTAGCAGAAATGAAGTATGAATTGAATGCCAGTGTTGCCATAAATTATTCACAAAAACAAGCAAAAACTATGCATAACATTTGCCGAGAATTTTTGTGTACTTCAAAATTTTTGTTTTTTGGCGGTTGCCAGCGCTGAACTTGATTTGTTATTGTTCATTTGAAAAAGAACAAGTATTTATAATAATTTTTTGTCAGTGTTTATTGATGAGGAAATTATTTATTTACTAAAGTCAGGCTAGAAAAAAACCAACATTATAAACTTTTTTAATTTCCCTCTTCTTTTGCGCAAATTGTTGGCAAAATAATAACACCAAAGCAGACAGGCTGGGGGACAGACGGACAGAACAGACAGAATTGTCAGTTAAAAAGATGTTAATGTAAATTTCTTGTTATTTATAGTATTGGATACTTTCGAATTTAAATGGATGAGCGGTAAGAAAAACTTTTTTTTAGAATCAGAAGTACTGAAGTTATTAACAGCCAAAAAGTTGTTAATGCATAATTCTTGTCGTATTGCTTTTCTCTCATTTGGTTTTGAAAAATTACAAGGCTCTTAATCTTTAAAGAGCATATTTTGTTAATAATACGTGTTATTTGTTACAAAATTGTTTACAATAAGTTTTCTCCTGTGCATAAAAATCAAATGTTTTCTATGTTTTACTTTTTCAAATAAGTTTTGACAAACCAATATATAAACTTTTATTTGAGGTTTTGTAATCATTTGTTATTAATAAAATATGTATGTATATAAACAGGGACAAATGATAACATGCAAATTATTATGATTTTTTTAAGTTCATTTAAAAAAGGTTTCTTTTTCGAATTACTCGCTCTAGTCGTGGGGAATAAAAAAAAAACTCAAAAAATACTATGGCGCGTGCTTTTAATTTTTGTATTACGTTTTTAATATATAGCTTTTAAAAAGTAAAAGTTGCGCTTATTAAAAAAAAATCATATTTCCATTCTTCCAGAAATTTTGTCATGCTTTAGCCACAAGTCACCTGCTGACGATACTTTACTGAAGATGTGTTCACAATTTGTGCTTAAATGAAAAGGTTACTTTTCGCGGGTTTATAATATTTTACAGATTGGTAGTACTGTTTTTGATATCTGTGTAAAATGTTATGCCAATATCTTCATTGTTTCTATAGTGACGTTCTTTTTTATAAAAGAAAAATTAAAGAGAATTTTACCAATGTCCAATTTTGTTGAACAAATATTTAACATTTTTTAATGAAATTGCTGCTGCATAATCCAGAAGGATATTTCAGAAGGCTTTTAATGACGAGGCTATGCAAAAAATGCGTACAGGTGGAGCAAAGTGTTCCCAGAGGGCAGAGAAAGCGTTATTCACAAAAAGCACCCCAAGCGACACAAAACATCAACTGATGAACAACACATGAAGTAAATCAAAGATTGGCTTTTTCAAAGCTGTATTGCTGATACTACGGATATTTTAAAAGGGATCAGTCAACACCATCTTAAAAGATATTTTGGGCCTTAAATACGTCTAATAACTATTGTTTCCACAAGCACATGATTTTTTTTTTTATACCCTATACCACTATGTGGTTTGGGTATAATGACTTTGTGCTGCTGTTTGTAACAACGAAAAATATTTGACCTAGACCCATCTTTAATTATACCGATCGAATCAGAATCATTTTCTGAGTTGATTTAACAATGTCCGTCCGTCCGTCCGTCCGTCCGTCCGTCCGTCCGTCTGTGTGTCCATGTAAAGCTTGTAATCAAACTGCACGTCGCAAATATGAATATATTTTGATGAAATTTGGCATGTAAGCTTTTGTCGGCCATGGGATGAACGCTATTGAAATTGGTGAGAATCGGTCCATGTTCAGACCTAGCCCCCATACAAATTACCCATATGAAATCGACATAAATTGCCATAAGATCCAAATTGTCATATATATCTTACTCAAATTGGGTTTGTATGCGTTCATTACATCCATTAATGAGTAGTCCAAAAATGATCCCTTTGACCCCATACAGAGCTGCTTCCCGATCTTCACTTAAATCTATTAAAAAACAAAAATATTGCACTGATTCTTCTCAAATTTTGTTTGTATATATTTTTGCAAAATACAAGAGACTTTACCAAACATGATCAGGATCGGTCCATTTTTGGACCTAGTCCCTATATAGATATAGCATCCGATATGAACTTTTTCATATCTGCAGCCAAAAAAATTAATAAAAATGCCACTCAAATTCGGTTTTTGCTTATTTTCTATGTCCAGTTAGTTGGGCCTATGAGATAGGGTTTCTAAACGCATGGTATAGGGTATCGTATAGTCGGTCTAGACCGACTATAATTTTCTTACTTGTTTTTTGTTAAAAAAGCGAGTTATTAATATGCTTGAAACAGAACGAGATGAAACGGATAATTACAGATGATATGATTTAGTTCTATGCCTATGCCCCCGAAATAGTCCAACAATCAAGCGAATATCGTGCAAAAGGTAATACAAGACCAAAAAGATAACGCCAAAGTCATTCAAAAAACAATATCATGTTAACAGATTCTTTGATTTCATAGTACAACAGTCAAGAAAATACACAGACTTCACAGTATAGGTTCCATTCTACTACCAAAGGGTAGTAAACTCCTATGTTTAGTTTGGCGAGATTGGTGACCAATTTTTCTTTATGAGCGCCAAAAATTTCTGAAAATCAATGAGCACCTCAAAAGATTTAGTGGCACCGTTTAACTTTATTCGGCCAAAATTAAGCTAAAAATCAGTTGAACAATTCACTTTTCCTGCACTTTTTTTAAAAAAAATTAAGTTACAGAAAAAAAAAATTCATTTCATTTCAGCATAACTTACAGGGATTCATAATTTTTTTTTCCTTAACAGTATTTGACAAACTTATAGCCAGGGAACAACTGAACTTTTGTGAACTATCAATAAAATCTGAACATTGTTAGACACCCTAAGTAGTTGATAATGACCACTTTGTACCTTAAGTGGATTACCCTCTAGGCGATGAAATTGATTTGGTAGAGTAAATAAACATTTTTAAACTCTTTCTTTTAACTCATACTCTCTGTCTGTCTGTCTACCATGGGTGGACCCCATTCCCCCTTATCCAATTGATCTGAAGCTTGGCCCATAGTCTTGTCGTAACTAGAGATTAATTTTAGGGTAGTCACGCACAGTCACGCACAGTCACTCGTGGTCACGCACAGTCACGGAGTGATCTAATGTCATTTCCCCTCATCCTATCGACCTCAAACTTGCTCCATACACTTGCAGTGAAAAAAATATTAACTTCGACTTAGTCACGCACAGTCACGCATGGTCACTCACAGTCACGGAGTGATCTAAATGCCATTTCCCCTCATCTGATCGATCTCAAATTAGGTCCATACACTTGATGTGAAAAAAAGATTAGCTTCGATTTAGTCATGCGCCGTCACGCACGGCCACGCATGGTCACGCACAGTCACGGAGTGATCTAAATGTCATTTCCCCTCATCCGATCGATCTGAAACTTGGTCCACACCCTTGCTGTGAAAAAAGATTAACTTTGACTTAGTCACGCGCAGTCACGCATAGTCACGCACAGTCACGGAGTGATCAAACTGTCATTTCACCTTATCCGATCGACCTCAGACTTGGTCCAGATACTTGCTGTGAAAAAAATATTAACTTTGACTTAGTCACGCACAGTCACGCATGGTCACGCACAGTCACGGAGTGATCTAAATGTCATTTCCCCTCATCCGAACGATCTGAAACTTGGTCCATACACTTGCTGTGAAAAAAGATTAACTTTGACTTAGTCACGCGCAGTCACGCATGGTCACGCGCAGTCACGGAGTGATCTAAATGTCATTTCCCCTCATCCGATCAATCTGAAACTTTATCCGTACACTTGCTGCGAAAAAAGATTAACTTTGACTTAGTCATGCGCAGTCACGCATGGTCACGCACAGTCACGGAGTGATCTAAATGTAATTTCCCCTCATCCGATCGATTTGAAACTTGGTCCATACACTCGCTGTGGAAGAAAGGTTAACTTTGACTTAGTCACGCACATTTACGATGGTCACGCACAGACACGGAGTGATCTAAATGTCATTTACCCTCATCCGGCCGATCTGAAACTTGGTCGATATACTTGCTGTAAAGAAAGATCAACTTCGACATAGTCACGCGCAGTCACGCATAGTCACGCCAGGTCACGGAGTGATTTAAAACCCATTTTCTCTTATCCCATCGATCTAAAACTTGGTCGAGGGACTTGCTGTGAAAACAGATTAACTGTTGTCAGATTACGGAGAGGTTGAAACCCCACTTCCCCTCATCCGATGGATCTGAAACTTTGTCCATAGACTTGTTGTGACCAAAGATTAATTTTTAAGATAGTCACACATAGTCACGCGCAGTCACGGATATATTCAAAACTCATATGCATAAGGAAAGAAAGAGTTTTAATAAAGACTTTGTTTTTATGGGTTAGATTTTTTTTTATCCATTAACAAACTACTAATAAGAGAAGCTACTTTATCAGGAAAATGAAATTTTTCATTGTACAATGTAAACAGTTTTTTCTTGCTTATCTTCTGTGTGTTTCATCTTTTGACCATTTAAATTTTTGTTAATTAAATTATTGATTAAGGAAGATAGGTAGTTATTCACGGTTAATATTTTTCTTATTTTAACCAGACTGTCTTTATGAAATTGTTCATTGCTGATGTTTAATATTTTTTCAATAAAATTTGTCACTGTATTAATTATTATTTTCATGGGTTGCATGGAATTGTAATTTATCATTCTGCCTGAAGATGTCGGTTTTGTGTACCAATTGGTTATAAGTTTGTGACCTTGACTTATTATCTTCATGTCTTAATACGGTAATTCTCTGTTAATTTCCATTTCTATGGTAAATTTCATTTTGTTATGGTACGTGTTAAGGGTTTTTAAAATTATATGTTCATTCGAGTTGTCGATTACTGCGAACAGGTCGTCAACGTATTTAGATAAAAATTTTATTTGTACTTTATTCTCTTTAAGTTCAGTAATAACTTCGTCCAAAACTGTCCAATACGATGTCCGCAACCGTTGGTGATAACGGGTTCCCCATAGGCATACCATAAATCTGATAGTAAAACTTGTTGTCATATGTAAAATAGTGATTTTTTGATAAGCAAAATTGGAAGAGTTTGAGGAATTGGTTTTTAGGTATCGTAGTATTATTGCATAATGTGTCCCATTTTCCATTTTGCTAACTGAATAAGTATATTGGTGGACAATGATACGACGTCAAATGAAACTATAATGTCATTTTTATGTAAAACTATATTTTCCAATTTATCTTTCAGTTCATATGAGTTTTCAATATTATAGTCGGTGAGATTAATTTTTTAATGCTTTGTCCCATATATTTGGCTAGATTGTAACACGGTACTTTAATGGAGGATGCGATGAATCGTAAGGGGATGGGGTACTATTTTAAAAAAAGATAGTTTTTTTTAAGAAAAGTTGACTTTTTAAAAATCAGTTTGTGAGTCGATCAGCGATGTCCACCGTCTGCGTGTCATTGCAAGCCTTGTAATCAAACTTAAATTTGGTATACTAAGCTTTTATCGGCCATAGGAAAAACACTATTGAAATTGGTGAATAACAGAATGATAATTTAAGTCGTTCTCATAGGAGACGTTCATATGGAGACTAGGTCTGAACATTGTAACGTAGCTAAACGCAACGTACATTATAATTATTATTAACCAACGTTACTATATCAACCACCATACATTACATACTAATTATTGATTCTCATTCAGTTAATGAATTTACTGACATAAGTAATCAAGGTTGGTGAATGTAAAGTCAGTCGAAGTCGGGTAAATGACAAGGCTCCGAGTCGAAGTCGGATTTACGATAAGACTCCGTGTAAGGACAATTTACTATTTAAGTGAAATAGCTCCTAACACATCAATTTGTTGGGCGTAAGGACAATTTACTATTCAGTGAAATAGATCCTAGCGCATAAATTTAAGGGCGAACGACCTCGGTCATCTCCCTCATAGTTAGTTACACAGCGACTTCTGTTGACTGTTCGTATTTTACACAGCGGCCCTAAGCTGACTGTTCGTAGTTAGTTACACAGCGACTTCTGTTGACTGTTCGTATTTTACACAGCGGCCCTAAGCTGACTGTTCGTATCTTACACAGCGGCCCTAAGCTGACTGTTCGTAGTTAGTTACACAGCGACTTCTGTTGACTGTTCGTATTTTACACAGCGGCCCTAAGCTGACTGTTCGTATTTTACACAGCGGCCCTAAGCTGACTGTTCGTAGTTAGTTCCACCGATATACGCAGCCGAACGCCGACTGCCACCGACAAGCAGCCGAACACCGATACAGCCGACTGCCACCGATATACGCAGCCGAACACCGATACAGCCGACTGCCACCGATCTAAGCAGCCGAACACCGATACAGCCGACTGCCACCAATCTAAGCAGCCGAACACCGATACAGCCGACTGCCACCGATATACGCAGCCGAACACCGATACAGCCGACTGCCACCGATATACGCAGCCGAACACCGATACAGCCGACTGCCACCGATCTAAGCAGCCGAACACCGATACAGCCGACTGCCACCAATCTAAGCAGCCGAACACCGATACAGCCGACTGCCACCGATATACGCAGCCGAACACCGTTACAGCCGACTGCCACCGATATACGCAGCCGAACACCGATGCAGCCGACTGCCACCGACATACGCAGCCGAGCACCGATATAGCCGACTGCCACCGACAAGCAGCCGGACACCGATACATCCGACGACCACTGTATTGACGTATTGCGAGGAGGTCCGAGTAAGACGAAGAAGTATTGCCACGTGTGTTGATATTTGAAATATATATAAATATTTATGTAATTATAAAGAGAATAATAAAATTAAGGCTAATATACAACCCCGTCAAAGGGTAAAACAATTGTCTTATTATTACTTAAGGTTTTGAGGGTCCTTGAGTAGACCCAGGACACGACAAGCTACCCCAGCCTACGACAAAACCCCGTTACAACATGCACCGATTTTTCAAATTTAAAGAGCTTTCGTCCTTTGACCGATTGAAGCTTATATACCAAATTTCATCGAAATATATTTATATTTTGCGACCTGTACTTTAATTATAAGGACAGACAGTCAGAGGGATAGATGGACGGACGTCGCTAAATCGATGTCCGACTACAATTTTCTTACTTGTTTTTTATTTTTTTATTTTTTTAATTTAAGAACAATACGTATGTCTTTTTTCACTTACCTTTACCAAATCCATGAATATCCGTACGGAAATTATCTTTTCCTTTTTGGCCATCAACCAATTGACCCAAACCATCAACATAACGATCACCCTGTTCATATCCATCATAGGTTTTATCCGATAAATCTACTTCCATGCCACGCTGAACACCCTTGGGTATACTATACGAAACAATACCCTCTGTAATGAAAAATTTTTTATTTAAAGAAAATTAATACAATTTCCAATTTTTGTGAACGCTTTTAACAGGAAATATAAAATAATGCAAATACTGCTTTAAAAAAATAAAACTTAAATTCTAAACAGCATATCTGCTTTGGTTCTTGACAAATTGTAGAGGGAGAGTAGTAATTTGAAACTTCTTAATATGAACATATGTTCCATGACAATGTTTTAGCAATTTGTGTGTACGCTTCATTACGGAGACGAAGACAAACGACTAACAAACTGCATTGAATTTCTGTTTTTTATGTTTTTCTATACAAACTATAGTTTTTTTTTTTTTTAAGGCGCAGTTCTTGTGTATAAAGCTTAGCGGTTTTTATTTCACTCATGTTGTGTTTCAAATTTAGTAAAACATTTATTCTAACACATCCTTTGATAGATCATATTACTAAAATAAATTCAATAAATTCTATGCTTGTTAAGTATTCTAAAGTTTTTTATTTTCTGTTTAGGTAAAGGGGGAAACATTTTGAAAAATTTCTAGGAAATATTTCAATGTCATATGATTTTAGATAAATACATTTTAAATTACAATATATTAATTTACAAGTTTTATTTTTTTAATCTCTGGAGGGAATTAGGGATACTTAATTTGTTTTAAACAAAACTTATAAATCTAAGATAGAAAAATAACTCAAAATTCATGCTAAGAATTTCCTTTAGGGATCGATCAGGGAGATGTCATTTACAAAGCCCATATTTAGCATCTACAACAAAAATAATCTGATTTATCTATTTAATTTACTTTCTATTTATTTTAAGTATTTCGTTAACTAATTTCTACTACTTATTTGATCCAATAAAATCAATTTGAGTTAAATCGCCATTTGATTAATACTCTCTTAACTGCTTAAAGAACTCGCTGCCGTACACAGCTTTATATGAGTTAGTAACTTAATTACATTATAATTACCACAAATACAATACTTTATTTAATTAGCCATAATTACTACAAATTGCTATACAAGGTTCCATGTATTTATTATAGCTTTTTTTTTGTTAAAACTTCAAAAAAAAAAAAAGAAACCTTTATATGGCATGTGTTCAATTAACTAATTTAATGGTAGTAAAAGGACATTAGAATAAACTATAGAGACAATTCAAAGTAAATACTAAAAGCTTATTAAAAATTTATTTAGCCAGAATTGAAAATAATTATAAACAATTTCATACAACACTTATGTATTTATGACAACTAAATGATTATATATTTTGTAATTTTTTTTTAAATTTCACTCAAATCAGCCATTTGTGTTGTTGTTTTAAGCCACCTCCTCCGGTTTGTTATTGTTCAATAAGGATAATTATTAGTTTTGAATAATGTATTCAATCATTATATTTAAAATTATATATGCAAAATGGAGACTTTTATTTCTGGGATTAATTTTTTAAAACAATTTTTTTTTAATATAAATATAAGCAACAACATAAATAATATTTGATTATGAGCCACAATAAATCTAAGAATCGGTAAAGTAACATTAAGAGTTCTTCAATAGCTTATTTTTAAAAATATTTATAAAACCTAGAATCTTTAAAAAAATTCGTAAAAAAAATTTATTTATTTATTTTTTTTTTCCAATAAAAACAAACTTTCTAATACGCACAGAAAATAATAATTTTAAACATATTTCGGATATTTTTTATGTGGAAATTTTGTTAAAAAAAGCTATTAGTAGAAAAATTTTATGATAAATAAATTTTTAAAAGAACAAACATTTTTTAATTCAGGAAAATTTATGCCCGAAGACTCCGTTTATCGCCCCATTCAACAGCTAAGTATCACCCTAATATGCATATTTTATCTTTAAAGGCATAAAAACATGCGTGTGTACCATAATTATTGTAATTACATGCGTGTCTTTCATTTTAGTTTTGGTTTTCGGAGTATTGTTCTGAAAACAATAAATAATTATTTTAACAAAAGGCGTATTATTCTAAACAAATAAACAACAAAAAATATACACGTGTGTAATGAAAATCTATATATTGTGATTACAAATAAAAACAATACCATTTTTTGTTGGTTTTTTTGTTAAACGAATATTAAAATAATAACAGGAATTTAAACAAAAATATTAGAATAAATTATTGGAAAACAACTATGTAAAAGCAATTAAGGAAAATTAAAAATAAATCAACTTAAATGATTAAGGTTCATTTTCTTAAAAATATAAAAAATTAATAAAATAAATATAATAAATAAAATTAGGTAAATTAATTAACTAAAGTTAAATTAAATAAATAAATTACATTTAATAAAAAAAGTTAATAAATAAATAAAATAAATTGAAAAAATAAAATAAATATATTAAATTAAATAGATAAAAAAAAAAAAAAAACATTATAAATATTTCCAACCCCTCCGTAAATTTAGTTTTTAAAATTTTGTCATAAGTCATGTTTTGGCTGCAAGTCACCTGCTGACGATACTTTACTGAAGATTTATTTACAATTTGTGCTCAAATGAAAAAGTGACTTTTTGCGAGTTTGTATTATTTTTCAGGTTGGTAGTACGGTTTTTGACATCTGTGTAAAATTTTATGCCAGTATCTTCAGTGTTTCTTTAGTGACGCTCTTTTTTGTAAAAAAAAAAAAAATCAAGAGAATTTTAACAATGTCCGACTTTGCTGAAGAAATAAGTTCCATTAAACATTTTTTGAGGAATGAAATTGCTGCTACATAAACCAGAAGGATGTTTCAGAAGGCTTTAATGACCAAGCCATGCAAAAAATGCTTACAGGTAGAGCAAAGTGTTCCAAAAGGGCAGAGAAAGCGTGATTCACAAAAAGCGTCTCAAGCAAGACCAAACATCGACTGATGAACAACACATGAAGTAAATCAGTGATTGGCTTTTTCAAAGCTGATATTGCTAATACTACGGAAATTTTAAAGGGATCAGTCAACACCATATTAAAAGATATTTTGGCCCTTAAATACGTCTAATAACTATTGTTTCCACAAGCACATGATTTTTTTAAGCGGGTTATTAATATGCTTGAAAAAGAATGAGATGAAACGGATAATTATGGGTGACATGATTTGGTTCTATGCCTATGACCCCGAAATAACCAAACAATTAAGCGAATATCGTGCAAAAGGTAATGCAAGACCAAAAATATATATAAAATTAATCATTAGATGTAAAAAATAAAATAAATTAAATGAAATAATATAAAAAGAATTAAAGAAAATCAGTGAAATAAATATACCAAATAAAAAACAATAAAATAAAATAAAAAATAAATATAATATATAATTCGAATAAATAATCGCTTTGGTACAATGAAAGATCTGTCCTGGTCAGGTATTTTTGGCACAAACTCAAAATCAAAAGTCGCAAAAACAAAAATCGGCATAATAAAAAATGGCCAAAATTTTCTGAAAAATGTTTTCCCAAATTTTTTTATTTCGTTACGATGGGTGTAGCGAAGCGCATCGGGTTACAGCTAGTCTAATAAATAATTCGGAATAATAATCGATTCGTTATAATCAAGTATGGGTCCAGGTCAAATATTTTTACAAAAATCAGCGCAAACTCATAAAAAGCATTGATTTCCTGAAAAACGAGTTGTGGAGCGACGAAACGAATATCAATTGGATAGCAATAGATGTTAGAAACTTCATTCATTGCCCCAAACTTCATAAATGTAATTCTAGGTTTACCCAGAAGATGGTAAAACTTTAGTTGATAACATTATGATTTGGGGTGCATTTTCTTGGCATGGCGTACATCCTCCCATAAAAAATAAAGGAAAAATTAACAAGTTTCAGTACTTGGATAAATGAGGTAAATAACATAAATAAAATAAATTAAATAAATAAAATAATTTAAAAAAATAAAACAAACAAAATAAATAAAATAAAATATATAAAGAAAATAAAAAAATAAAAAACAATATAATAAATAAATAAAAAAAAATAAAAACAAATAAAATAAATTAAGCAAATAAAACAAATGAAATAAAAAAATATATAAAATACACAAACGACTAAAATAAATAAATAAATAAAATAAAATAAATAGAATAAATAAAATAAAAAAAAAATAAATAAAATAAATAAAAATAAATAAAATAAATAAAATAAATAAAATAAATAAAATAAATAAAATAAATAAAATAAATAAAATAAATAAAATAAATAAAATAAATAAAATAAATAAAATAAATAAAATAAATAAAATAAATAAAATAAATAAAATAAATAAAATAAATAAAACAAATAAAATAAATAAAATAAATAAAACAAATAAAACAAATAAAATAAATAACTTAAATGAAATAAATGAAATAAATAAAATAAATAAAATAAATAAAACAAATAAAATAAATAACATAAATGAAATAAATGAAATAAATAAAATAAATAGAATAAATAAAATAAATAAAACAAAAAAAATAAATGAAATTTATAAAATAAATAAAATAAATAAAATAAATAAAATAAATGAAATAAAATAAATAGAATAAATAAAATAAAAAAAAAAATAAATAAAATAAATAAATTAAATAAAATAAATAAAATAAATAAAATATATAAAATAAATAAAATAAATAAAATAAATAAAATAAATAAAATAAATAAAATAAATAAATTAAATAAAACAAATTAAATAAATAAAATAAATAAAATAAATAAATAAAGTAAATAAAATAAATAAAATAAATAAAATAAATAAAATAAATAAAATAAATAAAATAAATAAATAAAATAAATAAAATAAATAAAATAAATAAAATAAATAAAATAAATAAAATAAATAAAATAAATAAAATAAATAAAATAAAATAAATAAAATAAATAAAATAAATAAAATAAATAAAATAAATAAAGTAAATAAAATAAATAAAATAAATAAAATAAATAAAATAAATAAAATAAATAAAATAAATAAAATAAATAAAATAAATAAAATAAATAAAATAAATAAAATAAATTTGATAAATTAAATAAATAAAATAAATAAAATAAATATAATAAAGTAAATAAATTCAAAAAATAAATAAAATAAGTAATGAATAAAATAATTAAACTAAATAAAATGATATTTAAAAAAATAAATAAATAGGATAAACAATAAAATAAATAAAGGAAATATAATAAACAACATAAAGTAAAACTAAATAAATATATAAAGTAACATAAATAGAAATAAAATAAATGAGATAAATAACATAAATAAAATAAATTAAACAAAACAAATAAATAAATACAGCAAAAATAAATAAATGAAACAAATAAAATAAAATTTAATTAATTATAAAAATTAAAAAATAAAGAAAATAATTGAAATAAATAAAACAAATGAAATAAAAAATAGAATAAACAATAAATAAGATGAAATAAATAAGATATACAAAATAAATAAAATATTTAAAATAAATGTATTACAAGCCCTTGGATTTAATATTGTTTACTTCAAAGTGTGTTTAGTATACTTTATAATTAAAAATAATTATTCGGAATTAGATGCATATGTTTAATCGATTAAAATAGCATAATTACCCAATGTACCTTACAAACCATAATTTAAAGAAAACCACAACACATGTTGCAATTGCTGAGGATAATTATAGTAATTAAGATAAAGAGCCATATGAACAACAATATAGAGCAACATAATGTGGAAAAACTAACATTTTATACTCTACATAAAATTACTTTATTTGGAAATTTGTTTTGAAGTTGTTAGTTAATTAATAGTGTATAGGTGTAGGTTTATGTTTTTTATACAATCAATTTTTTGTTAAACAATAAATACCAGTAAGTTCCAAAGCAGCCGTTAAAAATTTATGAAAATACGTTTATTTACAAAAGATAAAGTTTTTAAGAAAAATTACTTCAAACCAAATAATTTTTTTTAAATATCTTTTTTACAGAAAAGATACTTCTTTTAAGAAATATTTACCCTACAGCGTTCTCAGATAATATTCGATTTCCTAGGTATAAGTAAATCAGTTGGTTCGATTAGAACCGGTTATACGTTATTCTGTTGGAGAAATGCTGCTTCCGAACTTTTTATCGACTACTTTTTTTGGTTTCAGAACTAATTTCTAAAACAAAAATTTAAATTCCAAGAAAGAATTTGTTCTATAAAAAATTATATGTGAGTTTTGAAGGTTTTTATAATGGTTTTTATATTGCGTGCAGACATTAAATCAGACAATAACCTGCCGCCAATGTCGTTTGAGATATACATATTACTCCCGCTCCTACCTTGCCGAGGTAACCACCCTATAATAAAACTAAATGGCGCCATATTATAACACTTTGCATGCAATTGTCCTGGGTATACAATATAAACATGAACAACAACAAAACACAATATAAAATTCTCTACTACAATTTTGAGTAATAAAGAAAAGAAAAAAAAAACAACAAGCAGCCTAGGTAAATATCAACATTAATAACAAGTTGAAATATTTACCATCTATAATAAAGAATTAAGCCTGAAACAAACAAAAAAATATTACTAAACAAAACATTTAAAAATTTAACAAAACACTACATGAAAATATAAAGGTACTACTCCAGGACGAAATTCTGAAAATAAACTGCAAATGTACAAAAAAAAAATTACATTCACAAGGTTTTAGCTCTTTTTACCTTGATAAAGGACAAACAAATTCTTGCAAAAAATGAACATTTAAAATGTTTTTTTTTTTTAAATATATTTTTGGTTTCTAAGGACATGTCATTTGATCATCATTAACTGGCTTTTTGCTTCATCAAAATGAGCCTCCTTTGCATTATTTCATATGCAAATTAATCAAGATAACACGTTATTCCTGTATCCTTCGACTTAAAACAGGTTGGGTGGCAAATAATCGTAATAATTTTATGATGTTGTTAAACGTGCCTAATGTCACAAAAAATATAACATTATATGTTTTTAAAACACCATGCTCAGCACATATACGGTATTAAAAATTACAAATTTACTGATTAAAAAATTTTTTATTTACTTAAAAAAATTTTAATTTTTGGCGTCAAATCTCATGCTATGTATGGCAAAACATAATGTATTTAGAAGTTAGAAGTCTAAATTTAATTTCTAAGACTCGCAAATTTTGCGGTCACAGTGTCGCAGTATCTATAAATATAATATGCATGCATAAACACAACATACTCGTAGTTACAATTTAAAAGGAAAACAATGTAAAGGTATTTTTTTTTTACAACATATAAAAGGAAGTGTTATAAAAAGAGGCAAAGAAATGTTTATCATTTGATGGCAAGGAATAAGAGAGGGTAGCACAGAAAACATTAAAATTGTGTTTGAACAAAAGATTGATGGAAGAGATAAAATGATGGTAAAAAAAGTTTACAAGGACATAAAAGAAAAATCAAGAATTCCCGGCTCTTAAGACAGGAGTGAAAAGCTTTTAAAATGTTATTATTCTTAGAATAATAAAAGAATAGCAATAAAGAAAATATCCAGGCACAAAGGACTAATTTACAAGAGTAAATCTAAAAATAAGGAATATCCGATATACCACGATAAAAGTTAAAAGTGGGTATGAAAATGCTTTATAGAAGCACTTTTAGTAGTTAGTACCTGAACTTCACCATAAATAACTTTCACAAAGGAATATTTCTAAAATTAAAGACTGGAAATGTACTTACAAAAGTGATTCTATGGAAGTTGATTTTAAATGGTTTCTTTTCCATTAAAAAAATACCTCAATTAAGTCACATCGCTTAGAGCCAAGACTGTATTTTTGTATTTAATGTTTCTAAATGTTTGTTTACTATAGCAATGAAAAATTAAGATTGGTTACACAGGTGCTTCTATGTAAGTACTACCTTTGAAAATATTTAAATTTTTATTACGAATCAATCAAATAAAGAGCTAATTTTAAAACTCAAGACTGTTACCTCTTAGCTGAGATCATATCTATTTATTGGGACAAAATGCCAAATCTTATTTTTTTATTTCATTTCGCTCAATTTAATAAAAGACTGGTTTTATAGTTCAAGAAATTACGTACGACGATATCAGTTCATTCTTGGGAAAGAATTTTAAAAATCGTTTTAGTTCTTCTAAATCGTTATATCTTTACGAAATTACACAAAAACTAATTTTTTAGGTTGAAACTTTTTCATATTTCGATACACTTCATCCAGCGATACTCCAACTTTGTTAAGCCCTCCACAAAGTAGGATTTACAGAGATAAACTCCTCACTCGACTCGAATCTTTTTCTTGAAATTTGACCCAGGAAAAAGCCGCAGGGAATCAAATCTGCCGCAAAAATTGAATGCGGAAATAATTCGAACATGTTTAATTTGCAATTGAAACTGCACAAGTGTTTAGCCGTGCTTGGTGGAAGATCACTTCTGTTCTGGCTAAGTTGGTGTCGTTTTTCTTCAGTTAACCTGATAGAATCCATTTTGATTTCTGCTATATAATAGTGAACCCGAAGAAATTCATTAGGATCGTGAAAGAAAAGCTTTAAAGCATCTACTGTATCAGTCACAAGATTGCGTTTATATTCGACTACGAACAAACCAATTTGTCGTGCAAAATTGAAATCGCTTAACCATGTAATATGTCTGCGGCATATAAACAAGTGCTGTTCGAAAGTAGCTACTAACGGGTGATTTTTTAAGAGCTTGATAACTTTTTTTAAAAAAAAAAACGCATAAAATTTGCAAAATCTCATCGGTTCTTTATTTGAAACGTTAGATTGGTCCATGACATTTACTTTTTGAAGATAATTTCATTTAAATGTTGACCGCGGCTGCGTCTTAGGTGGTCCATTCGGAAAGTCCAATTTTGGGCAACTTTTTCGAGCATTTCGGCCGGAATAGCCCGAATTTCTTCGGAAATGTTGTCTTCCAAAGCTGGAATAGTTGCTGGCTTATTTCTGTAGACTTTAGACTTGACGTAGCCCCACAAAAAATAGTCTAAAGGCGTCAAATCGCATGATCTTGGTGGCCAACTTACCGGTCCATTTCTTGAGATGAATTGTTCTCCGAAGTTTTCCCTCAAAATGGCCATAGAATCGCGAGCTGTGTGGCATGTAGCGCCATCTTGTTGAAACCACATGTCAACCAAGTTCAGTTCTTCCATTTTTGGCAACAAAAAGTTTGTTAGCATCGAACGATAGCGATCGCCATTCACCGTAACGTTGCGTCCAACAGCATCTTTGAAAAAATACGGTCCAATGATTCCACCAGCGTACAAACCACACCAAACAGTGCATTTTTCGGGATGCATGGGCAGTTCTTGAACGGCTTCTGGTTGCTCTTCACTCCAAATACGGCAATTTTGCTTATTTACGAAGCCATTCAACCAGAAATGAGCCTCATCGCTGAACAAAATTTGTCGATAAAAAAGCGGATTTTCTGCCAACTTTTCTAGGGCCCATTCACTGAAAATTAGACGTTGTGGCAGATCGTTCGGCTTCAGTTCTTGCACGAGCTGTATTTTATACGGTTTTACACCAAGATCTTTGCGTAAAATCTTCCATGTGGTCGAATAACACAAACCCAATTGCTGCGAACGGCGACGAATCGACATTTCACGGTCTTCAGTAACACTCTCAGAAACAGACGCAATATTCTCTTCTGTACGCACTGTACGCATTCGTGTGGTTGGTTTAATGTCCAATAAAATAAACTGAGTGCGAAACTTGGTCACAATCGCATTAATTGTTTGCTCACTTGGTCGATTATGTAGACCATAAATCGGACGTAAAGCGCGAAACACATTTCGAACCGAACACTGATTTTGGTAATAAAATTCAATGATTTGCAAGCGTTGCTCGTTAGTAAGTCTATTCATGATGAAATGTCAAAGCATACTGAGCATCTTTCTCTTTGACACCATGTCTGAAATCCCACGTGATCTGTCAAATACTAATGCATGAAAATCCTAACCTCAAAAAAATCACCCGTTACTTACATCTAGCGCTGTCTTAATTTTTTTTATATTTCCTTACATTAGAAATATTTAGCTTTTTTATTATTAGAAAATATGTATATTTCGATTACGAACCGAATAAAAAAATAATTATTTGCAAAAAATATATTTTATTAAAAAAATTGGAATAGCCCTCATATTTTAAGCGAATCAGGCAGTTAGTATTTATTTTAAAATCAATAGTCACTGATAGCGTCTTTAGCAAGTTTCCAACAAGGAACTTCTGTGGTGACATACGAATTTATATTCTATCAACCGAATTTCAAGTGTGATAATAAAATAACGCAGTTGCTGTAACCAAACTATTAATTGTCCACAAATATTTAAAAAAAAGTTAGGAGCTATCGTGAGGTTTTTGTACGGAAGCTATTATTGTCTGCAGGAAAATGCCAATTAGGAACTTCTGTTATTATATCCGATTTTCTGCTTTCCGCAACTTATCGACTATTCAATTGGCCATAAATACAAAAAAGTGAGGAGGTAGGTATACTGGTAATTTATTATGGAAGCTATTGTGGTCTGACAGAAAATTCCCACTTAAGGTTTCTGATATTAATCTGCTTTTCTGTTTTCTCAAATGAATATTTATTGTGATAATCGTATAACTCAGGTGCCGCAACTTAACGCTTCAAATAACGGGAAAAGCGATTTTCACATTACTCAATATTGTTCGTAATTGGTGTAGATCAATGTTTTAATAATTAAAAAAAATATACCACAAAGTTTAAAAAATTAAATTTTCATGAAATAATAAATTAATAAAATGGAAAAATGTAGACATTCGAAAAGTAAACTAAAAATATTTAACAAAAAAAAAAAAATATTGGATGTTATTTTGGAAAACTTTCTGATGTAAAATTAAAATCTATAAACACTTATATTTATTATTAAAATCTATATTTAGAAATTATAAAAGAAAAACAATTTTGAATCATACAAGTCGTAGAGCGTGACTGTTTTTTCGAAGATTTACAAACGATATGACAACTTTAGACAGGGGAAGTAATGAAAATTTGAAGATATTAGCTAATTTGGACAAGATCGGAAATGAAAACATTTCTATAATTTTTTTTTCTAGTTTGTAAAAGTAAAAAGCATGTTTTTATCTCCTGTATCATATGAAATGTGTCATAAAAATTTCAGTACAAATTTTGTGAAATTTTTTTGTTTCATATTTCTTTACATTTTTCTGAATGTCAAATTTTTAATTTAGAATATTATTTAAAAATTTCAAACAATATACTATTTTTAAATTTAGTACAACTGTATTCTACAAACCTTTGTTTAAAAGAAACTCCTATAAATTTATTCTTAATTAAGTATTAAATTTCAATATAATTCAATTTAATTTATACACACACATATATATAAGTATAGATATATATAAAAAAAATTTTTTTTGTTAAACCAAACTGCACCTATTTCCACTTCAAGACATTTACAACTTATTTTAAATTTGTTTTCTTTAAATGAAAAACCTCTCCCTACATCATTAATCATTAATTTAATTTAAAACTTAACAATATAGTTATACACACACATACACACTCAAGTTAATCAGCTACACAAAATTCAAATGTTTAACCAAGTAGAAAACAAGCATTTAATGTAAGCTTTTTGTGTTGTTGCTTTTGATTTTATTTGAGAAAAACTGCACATTTAAACTGCATTTAAAAACTGTTTAAGTTAATGTTTTAAGATAATCCCTCTACTTAAAAATTATAAAACATTGGCGTTGATGATGTGGATTTGCAGTTAATATGGTCGTTGGTTCGTTGGTTGGGAAAAATAAGCTAAAACTCAGATTTAATGTAATGGAATTATCATTTTGAGTAAGTAAGATTAAGGAAAAAAAAATACTTCATACATTTAATATGACCATTAAATATGATGATAAAATGGTGGCACTTATTTTTGGAAAAAAAATATTAATTGTTTATCGTGAGAAACAGGAAAAATTATATGAAAAGTTGTAAATATTAAGGCGGGGGGGTTAAAACTTTCGGTTTAAATTTTTTTGTCGAGAGTTTCGTGTCAAAGTTTCAAGTAAATCGGAGCAAAACTAACAAAGATACAGCGTTTCAAGTGACCTGCCCTCATACGGTATATCGTATATGTTAAACACTTTAAAGCGATTTTCTCGCAGACAATATTTTTTAAAAATCTACTTGACCATTCCTTTGCAATTTTATACAATATTTTTACACATAAGTCACAAGGTAATCCGGAAGGGTTTTTTTAAACAAATTTTTCCATATTTTTTAACAACAAATTAACCGAAATTTTATAGCAAAAATCGTGTTTTTCACTTTGAAATGCTGCCAAGAATAAAAGAGTTTAAAAAAAAAACTCTTCTAAACGCATTTATATTTTTTTACTTCCGAGGATCCGGTAACACGTTATGATATTCGCCGCAAAACAACTTGTTTCGCTGCCACAGACTTATTTATTAAAATCTTGAATAAAAATTTTTTTCAAAGATACTTCAAGTGTTATACTATAACATGTACTAGCAGACTCCAACCCTTGAAACTCGAGTGCAATTTCTAGGCAATTTTATTTTTACATTAAATAAAGACCATAAAGGTATGCTAATCAATTATAGCCAATTCATAAATTAACACAAAAAAACAAACTCATTTTTATTACAAACACATTAACAAATTTAATAAACACACACCTAGCATTGTTTAATTTTATGTATGTGTGAGTAGCAACTTTAAATGTAATTTACTCAAAATAAAGGAAAAAATTTAAAAATCTGTAAATTTGCAAAACGGCTAAAAAGAAATACCTTTCAAATAATATACGCTTGATCAAAATCGGGATAAAATGGTAGAACAAAACATCGGTCACAAGAAATCGCCTAGCCTATTAATATTATAGATATGAAATAAATAAACCAATATTGTTCGTATTAAAAAAAAAATATTGTGAAAGTAAGGAAGAGAAAGGTGCATTTTTGTACTTTTTTAAAGTATTTCCAGTTTTTTGAAATATTGAACTTATATGGCTTAAAAAACACTTGTTATCCACATTTTAAACATACTGCATAGTATTCACCTAATAACCGGATAGCTGATGAACATTATTGATATTATTAAATATTGTTTTTTAATATAAAAATTTTATATTTATTGTAACCAACCTTAATTTCTGAAAAAATTTCTAACTAGAATTTCTGTCTAGAAATTAAATGTAACCTCAAATATTTTTGGAAACATCAACATATCTTTTCTGGTAACTTGGAAATAAAATTACCATTTAACAGGCAAAAAAAAACTGATACGAATAAAGTGAATTTAGGGTACAAATGTAATTGAGGTCACTTATTCTGGATCTGAATATTTTTTTTTCACACTCAAATTTTAAACATTGCTAAAATGGTACCTTTTTAAAAGTGCATTTTCTTAAGATACTTATCATAAGAAGTACATTTGATATAATAAAGTATCTTTCCCCCAAAAAGTACTTTTCCTTAAAAGAGTACTTTTTTTAAAAGTAAAAACCGTTTGTTAAATGTGTTATTTTTTAAACATACTCGTAGTAAAAAAGGAACGTTTTCTGAAACATATTAGTTTTTAAATCCTATGTTTTCTTTAAAAAAAACACCTTTATTGCAAAAAGTAAGTTTCCATATAAAGCACCTTCACTTAAAAAAGTACACTTTCTTGAAAAAGTACAATCTCTTAATACGATAAATTTTCTTAAAAACATTTTTCTTAAAAAAAAACATTTTTCTTAAAAAACGTGTTTTCTAATAATAGTATTTTATCTTAAGAAAGTACCTTTTCCTAGAAAAGTAACTTTTCTTAAAAAAAATAAATACCTCTTCTCCAAATAGCACAATTTCTTAAGAAACCTAAATCGTCAGTATTTAATCTGTATACAACCCAATGTGATTTTGATGTCATTGTTATTGCTGAAACTTGGTTGAACTCTGACTTCTATGATGGAGAATGCCTTAATCCGAAAAATTTTGTTGTGAATCGTAAGGATGGAGATGCTTTAAAAATGAGACTCACTAGAGGTGGTGGTGTACTGATTGCAGTTTAAAAAAATCTGTTTTGCAGATTGATAACCTTATCAAATAGCGATTCTGTCATTGATTAACTATGTGTTGCTGTTAAGGCGGTTACTGGTGAACTCCTCAGGCGGTTAGTGTTCTGATTACCTTTATGCTACTCATTCTTCAAATTTGGTTCATCTAGTAGAAGACTTTAAAGATGATAAGAAATTTTGTCTTTTTGTAATTTCAATTTAAATGAAATTGTTTGCTCGGAAATTCCACACTCGAATTTATTTCTGCCAAGTAATCTTAACAAGTCTTATGAAATCAGTTTTATTGATTTCACCTTCAGTATAGACTTAATTCAAATAAATACAGTTTTTAATAGGCTAAATAAACTTTTAGATTTGGTTTTTGTAAGCTCTGATCTCAAATTCAGACTTACTGAATCGGATTTTCAAATTTCACCTTCTACTGCTCATCACAGTGCATTGGAAGTCGAAATTGAAATTTATGAATATGTCCAAAATAGCAGTTTAGATGATTTTCGATATAATTAATATGCTTCTGATTTTAATTTTCTAAATTACTTAATAATTCAAATTGGGATATATTATTAGCAAACGATTTTGTATCTAAGGTGCTTAGAATATGTTATGAAAATATCCCCTTGGTTAAACGTAATGTTTATAAACTTCCATAGTATGCCAAAGGGTTGAAAAAGTTAAAGAATTTTCGTAATAAACATAAAAAATTTACATCATAAAACAATGCCACTGATAAATTTAATTTGCTCCATTATGAAAGAGAATTTAACTTCCTTTACAAATTTTTATATAATCAATACTAATGAGTGTTAATGATTCAATCATTGGTAATCCTAAAAGATTTTGAAATGAACTTCTAATTCTATACGTGGTTCTCTTAATCTATTTGCTTATTAGTTTAAGAGCAATTTTAATAACGAAAACTTTCATGGCAGTTTTGATATAGACGAAATAAATTCATTTTTTGATGTTCGTTCGTTGCAAATTTCCGAGAATGATGTTGCTATGGGTATTTCTAAACTTTTAAATTCGTTTAAATGTGATGCTGATAGTATTTCAGCCTTTTTGTTGAAACCTTGTGTTTCATCGTTAGTTTATCCTCACTCTTTAAGAGTGGGCTTTTTTTTTATTCCAAAATGGAAAAATACAACAATATTTCCTTTTCTTAGGTCAGGTAATAGGAATGAAGTTTCTAATTATAGACCAATTTCTAAATTTACAAATATTGTCAAAGTTTTTGAACATATAGTTTATGATAAACTTTATTTCCAACTGAAACGTTACATTTCTTCTCCTCAAACTGGCTTTATGGCTACTGCAAACTTAGTTGTTTTGACTAACTATTGTTTGGACCATTTAGAAAAGGGTGTTCAAATTGTCGCTATATACACCGATCTTGCTAAGGCATTTGAATTGCTGGTATTAAAGCTGTCGAAAATTGGGTTTCATCCTGAAATGTTGAGATGGTTTCGTTTTTATTTAACTGGCAGAATCTGTAATGTCTCAATTGATAGAATTCAAATTTTTAAATTCCAATTTCTGGTATTCCGCAATGAAGTATCCTAGGTCCATTGCTTTTTAATATTTTTATTAATGACGTCTGTAATTCTTTCAAAAATTCAAAACATCTTTTGTATATAGATGATCTCAAAATTTGAAGCCTATTTATAACATAATGGACATGGTTGATCTTCAGAATGACTTGGATAGAAAATTTTTGTGGCCTGAAAGAAATGGCATTCCTTTTAAAGTTGATAAATGTTGATTTTACGTAGATGTTGTCATATTTTATTAACAAGTTAGACAAGTTTTAGTGTCTGTTAATGAAATTTTTGACCTAAGTGTAGTATTTGATACTAAGTTTGTCTTTAGTGGGCACTTAACTACATCGTTCGTAAATCTTATTCGCTTTTATGTTTTATTCGGCGTAATATTGGTAATCTGTTGGTATCTGATTATAATGCGAAAAATAATATGTTCGTCTTTTGTATGCTTCATTCACATAAATCGTGTGGAAAAAGTTCAAGACAAATTTGTAAAGTTCACTTTTTCGTCTCTTCATTTCTCAACCCCACTCACATCTTAAGAGCACAGATGTAGTTGGATTTCTGTGAAATATCTTGAATCTTGAAGGAAAATACGCTCATTATCATCTCTGCGTGAATTAATTTGTGGTTTAATTGATTGTCCTGATCTTTGACATTTATTTAAATTTTTGGTTCCTCAAATTTCATTCAGAAGGAAAAATTTTTCCATATTGAGTTTCATAGAACTGAATATGGCCGTAATGAACTTCTAACCAAATCTATAAGATTATTTAATAGTCTTTGCGATGAATTAGATTTAAGTATTTTTACCAATGAGTTTAAAACATGTTTAAATGCATTGTTACAATTTTAGTAATAATCTGCTAATCTGTAAGGATCATATTGCATTCATAGAAATACATAAAGCTACATTTTAATTTAATTGGAAAATATATTTATATATAAGAAGTAGTTTTTCTAAAAGAGTACATTTTCTTAAAAAGTACCTTTTCTTAAAAGGTATATTTTCTTCAAAAGCATATTTTCTTATCAAGAACATGCTTTCTTCAAAAGCATATTTTCTTATCAAGAACATTTTCCTAAAAAAAAAAAAATAGTTTTTTTAAATATCTTTTCTTAAAAAATTAACCCAAAAAAATATATTTTCTTATAAAGCACCGTTTCTTTAAAAGTTCCTTTTCTTAAAAAGTACATTTCCTTAAGAAGTAACTTTTCTTAAATAAATAGCATTTCTTTAAAAAAGTACATTTTCTTAAAAAAGAAAATTTTCTGAAAAAATTACATTTTTAAAACAAGGAATTCTTCTTCAAAATGCATATTTTCCAAAAAAAAGAACATATTTTGAAGTAACAAAAATACTTTTTATAAAAAGTATATTTTCCTAAAAAAAATAAATTTTTTAAAAAAGTACGTTTCCTGAAAAGTACGCCTTATTGAAAAGCACCTTTTCTTAATAAGTACTTTATCTTAAAATGTACCTTTCAGTGTAAATAACCTTATCTTACAAAATACCTTTTCTTAAATGGTAGTTTTTCTTAAAATAGTCCCTTCCTTATAAAAGTACTTTATCTTAAAAGTACTTTTGTAGTATAAATTATTACTAAAAATACAATTTCAAAATTTTCCTTTCTGAAGATTTCGAATTTAATACTCAGACTTGTTATTTTTCATGGAAATATCAAATTTTACAAAATAGGAAATATTTTTATTCAAAAAAATTAAATTGCTGTTTTTATACCCTATACCACTATGTGGTTTGGGTACAATGACTTTGTGCTGCTGTTTGTAACAACCAAAAATATTTGACCTAGACCCATCTTTAATTATACCGATCGAATTAGAATCACTTTCTGAGTTGATTTAACAATGTCCGTCCGTCCGTCCGTCTGTGTGTCCATGTAAACCTTGTAATCAAACTGCAGGTCGCAAATATGAATATATTTCGATGAAATTTGGTATTTGATCTTTTATCGGCCATGGGATGAACGCTATTGAAATTGGTGAGAATCTGTCCATATTCAGACCTAGCCCCCATATAAATTACCCCTATGAAATCGACATATATTGCCATAAGATCCAAATTGTCATATAGATCTTACTCAAATTGGGTTTTGTATGCGTTCATTACGTCCATTAATGAGTAGTCCAAAAATGATCCCTTTGGCCCCATATAGAGCTGCTTGCCGATCTTCACTTAAATCTATTAAAAAACAAAAATATTGCACTGATTCTTCTCAGATTTTGTTTGTATATATTTTTGCAAAATACAAGAGACTTTACCAAACATGATCAGGATCGGTACATTTTTGGACCTGGTCCCCATATAGATATAGCATCCGATATGAACTTTTTCATATCTGAAGCCAAAAAAAATTAATAAAAATCCCACTCAAATTTGGTTTTTGCTTATTTTCTATGTCCAGTTAGTTGGGCCTAAGAGATAGGGTTTTTAAACGCATGGTATAGGGTATCGTATAGTCGGTCTAGACCGACTATAATTTTCTTACTTGTTTTTGTTTTAAGTTTTGCACTGTTCTTCAAGTTGTGTTGTGTTTTCTGATATAAAATAATAATTTTAGGAAGTTTTCAGATTATCTATTATAAGAATTTTTTCAAAACATTTAAATTTAATGTGTTCTTCTAGAAATTCATTCTAAATTTAAAATTTTTGATTTCCAACAAGGTTTGGAGGGGGCTGTCACCGGTTTTATGCTTTAGTTTTGCCATCGACACATAATATCAGATTATTTTTTCCAAAATATGGCTCAGACGCAGTGAGCTCTCTTTATCACGAGAACAATATTCTGTCTCTGTTCATTGCCAAATTCGTGTATTTGTTGAACATTATAACAAAATATTAAGTCAGCTAAATTTAAAATTTCCTGAAAAAAGATATTTTAAGGGAAATAAAGATTTTCGAGGAGAATAAATTTGTCTTAATAAATTGCATCCTAATGCTCATATACGGTATATTATGGATATGAAAAACTTAATATGGGTGTGGTATAATGTGATAAGTCAAGGTAACTTATAAAAGCCCTTTTTGCATGCTATAAAATCTAAACTATACATGGCATGTCTGATTTTTAAAGCGCTATTTTTTAAATGCAAAACTTGGTGCATATAATTCTTTTGTACAAGAGGTGGACGTATTTATACATTTGAAAAAAAGGCCATGCCAGACGTCGGGACATATTAAATATTAAACAAAGTTTTCTTTTATTCTGCTGAAGTTTTGTCTAATAGGAGTGTTTTTTTATGGTCATGTTAAATCAAGCAAAAGCTCAATAAATAAGATTCATATTAAAAAACATATAAAAAAATATTTAACACCTACAAAAACAACAATAAGTCGAAGTTGCAAGTACCTCATAATTTGTATTTAAATCCTCTTTTCTTTAAAAAATATTTACTCATAAATAATAAATTATTGCTCTACTCCCTGCTTGGTGTAAGATCACCATCATAATCTTTAAAATCTTTTTTTATCGCTATGAGAATATAGTTCCTTTTTTTTTTTTTTGTTTGTGTTTTAAACGCCTGTTAAACTTTCTACACTTAAGACTATGTTTTGTTCATTTATTATCGTAAAACGTAAATAATATTGTCTACGGCTGACTGCGGCTGTCCTATAATTCATTTTCCTAAGTAAATACTCGTATTTACATATTTTTGCATAACTCACCTTCCCATGGACAACCCACAATTTCGGCTCTTAAGCAGACGGTGCGATCATATTGACCATATGGATAAATGCGTATTTTTGATGCAAAAATGATCGGCTGTAAAGTATTTTCAACTTCACTGTAGGTATTTATATTACCAGGTAAAATCTGTAGATAAAATAGAAATGAGTTTGAGGAAAATTAAGAATATATTAATTATATTAAAAAGTATATTAATTTAATTTATTTGATCATCTTAAAAATTACTTACCTCCTTTCCTTGTGTATTTTTCCATCTTTTCCAGCTGGTAAAACCCGGGCGCCAATATTCCAAAACATAAGCCTCCGTGTACTCTTGACCCTGTCCTTTGCCAAAACGACCCTGTGTACGTATGGCTGTTACAACATGCACCGACAGCAGGTCAACTTGTAAATATTCCTTTAAAGCATTCGACACCATATGTTTGGGACACCAAGCACCACCATTATTATCGGTTTTCAGTCTAAAACGAAATGAAGAAGATGAAGAAAAATACATAAATTACAATTATTGTCAAGTAATATGAATCACAAATCGTACACTACAAATGGAAAATGTATACAAGAATGAAAGAAAAAATCCTATAAATTAATTGACATTAAATGACAGGCCCCACATTGGGTATTTCAATGTTGGTTTATATATTGTTGTTGTTCTTGTTGTTATTGCAAATCCAAACCAAAACCACCTTAAATTTTCAATATCACCAAACGTCATCGTCTACGAAAATAAAATTAATGTTCAGTTTTTGTTGCTGTTGATGTTGTTGTTGCTGTTAGTGCCTTTAATGGTATGTGCAGCATAGCACAGCAGTCAGTGTATGTGAGTGACTGAGCTTTCGGTCATATCATCATCGAACCAACTAACTAAGCAAGGGCACAATGGCACAAAATTTTATAAAAAAAAATTAAATTTTCACACTAAATTAAAAAATAAGTTATTTCTCAACTTTTGAGACTATAATTTTGTACTGATCTGTCTTATCTGTCTTATGTTTAAGCGGAATAAGCAATATATATGAGTCAAACTGTCAGATCATATATATCGGAAGAACTTTGGAAACTTTCATTAGATTTAGCTAATTCAAAGGTTTTTTTTATTACAGACCTGAAAATGACATATTAACTAAAGAATGCAACGTTTTCAACACATTCGTTTTAATCTGACTCGACTAGTTAAGTATATATTTGAGATATTTGATATTGGTGAGAATAATATCTTAAAATTTGTCTCACTCAAATCGATTTTCTCGTGAACTTAGCCCTTCTCTGATGGATCAGATATGACAATGGAAATAGGCTTTGAGAAAATTATTTATTTTTCACCTTTTTCCTCCTAAAAAGTTTCAAAGGGCAAAAATGCACTTTGGCACTTGAAGTGATCTAGTAGGCGCTATAATAGAAGCACATAAATAGTGAATTAACTTTCATATTAAAACGAAATCAATTCCATTTTTGTAAATCTTGTAAGCATAGCTAGCAAAGACGCTCAGTCAAAACTCAGAATTAGTTCCATTAAACTTATTAGACTTCTTATACCCTATACCACTATGTGGTTTGGGTATAATGACTTTGTGCTGCTGTTTGTAACAACCAAAAATATTTGACCTAGACCCATCTTTAATGATACCGATCGAATCAGAATCACTATCCGATTCGATTTAACGATGTCCGTCCGTCCGTCCGTCCGTCTGTGTGTCTATGTAAACTTTGTAATCAAACTGCAGGTCGCAAATATGAACATATGCTGATGAAATTTGATATAAATATAAGCTTTTACCGGCCATAGGATGAACGCTATTGAAATTGGTGAGAATCGGTCCATGTTCAGACCTAGCCACCATACAAATGACCCCTATGAAATCGACTTAAATTTCCATAAGATCCAAATTATCATATACATCTTAGTCAAATTGGGTTTGTATGTGTTTATTACATCCATTAATCAGTAATCGAAAAATGATCCCTATGGGACAACTATTAGTCATAGGCCCCATATAGATCTGCTTCCCGACCTTCACTTAAATTATTCAAAAAACAAAAATATTGCACTGATTCTTCTCAAATTTTGTTTGTATATATTTTTGCAAAATACAAGAGACCTTACCAAACATGGTCAGTATCGGTCCATTCTTGGGCCTAGTCCTCATACAGATATAGCATCCGATATGAACTTTTTCATATCTGCAGACAAAAAAATTTATAAAAATCCCACTCAAATTTGGTTTATGCTTATTTTCTATATCCAGTTAGTTGGGCCTATGAGGTAGGGTTTCTAAACGCATGGTATAGGGTATCATATAGTCGGTCTAGACCGACTATAATTTTCTTACTTGTTTTTTTTTATAAAATTACTAGTTTTTTCCTGAAGAACTATTACAAGAGGCTGTAAGGAACGTAAAAAGCTATCGAGTCAAAACTTAAATCTATTTGTAACTTTTGTAAAACCTAGCAGATAAAAGGTACATTTATGGATCTGAAACAGGTTGAGAAAACATATTTATTTTTATTTTTTTTTCATTGTGTTTTATGTAAACATTGTGACGTATAAAACACTCGATTTGCGTAAATTTCAAGTTACATAAGTCTTCAGTATAGCGCGTTAAAAAACAACTGAAACTAGCAGTAGCAAACGTTTGACTTTAAAGAAAGCAGAGTACCAGAGAATGGGAAAAATGTTTTATAAGTAGCTAATATAGAGCAAGAGAACAATGTCCCAACATCGGCAAAGATTTTGCAATCCAAAACGAATCATTTGAGTTCCAAGGTCTATCAAACCAATTAAAGTTTCATTGCGAGTGATGGATGATTTAAGAAGTTAAAGTATCACCATGGAATTGGTTTTTTAAAAATAATCGGCGAAACATTGACTTTCAGACCTCATCTTCTTGATCAATTTGTGCAAGAGTTTGAAGATAAAGTTAATAAGCATGGGTTGATCCTTGATCAAATCTACAACGCCGACGAATCCAGTATATATTATCGGATGTTTCCAATTCACATTTTGGCCTGTTTAAATGCGAATGAAACACACAAACTGAAATTGTTGGTGATTGCAAAAATTTAGAAATCCACGCGGCCTTAAAGATTTTTTCAATAATCCAGTAAAAACGCATGGTTGGTATCACTCATTTACAAAGGCTTGTTTTATTTTGAATTTATTCTCATCTATGTTAAATTTTTGGTAAAATTTAAATGTACGTACAGAAACAAATTCGTTGTTGCTACCGAATTTGTTGCCAACCGAATTTTCATAGTCCCAAGTACTATCACAATATTCTGTTGTGATTACTGAATTATATGACAGATATTGCCGTACAATGGTAAAAGCAATTAACATTATATATAAATTTGATTGTACGAATTATGATATTTAGTTGATCCAATGGAATTCTTAATTTTAATTATTGATTGTTACAACAATTAATTGGGATTTTTACTAATACATATGAAATATAAAATTAAAAACTCGTTATTATTTATATTTAGTATTTATTTTTGAATGATCTATACATTTTACATTAAAATAAACAAAACATATTTCATATGATAAAATCAATTAAATTGTTATTCTTGGCTTCGCTATATAAACGGTTTTGAATTCAAATCATCAATTTAAAATATATATTATCCTCATTTGCAGATTGTCTGCTAACATTTCTAAAGGAGTAAATATTATTATTATTAAATTAATATTATTATTAAAGCTGTATCCATTTATTAGATAACATTATTTATATATTTTAAGGACATTTATTGAATTAGATAATGCATATCACATCAAATATTTTATATATTTATAAGGAGACTGTGAATACTGTTATTTTTCGATCGATTTTAAATTATTTCAGACTTAATTCGAACTGTGCGTCCGAACTCATATGGTGCAGTAACATTTGATCTAGGCCATCACATGCACTTTTTTTAAACATATTTATATGGCTGTATCATAAAATGTTATTTAATTACACACAGAAAACAGATTCATTGAGGCTACCGAATTTATTGCCAACCGAATTGCGATAGTGCTAATAACAGAATTTCGGGTTCACTATGATTACAATTCTATTGCCTTAACAGTAAATATTTTATCATAATAGAAAATTTGCAGATGCTATTAAATTTCTGTTGATACAGTCGAAAATACGGTTGTTCCACTTTACAGCAATTCGGTTAGCGAATATTTTTTCTGTGTGTAGAATAATTGTTTTTGCGAACGATAGTTTTATTACAAGTGAAGAAAAAGTATATATCGTATATTTCAAGTATATTTCGCAGTACAAGTATATTTCGTAATACAAATATCAGCACATACTTACACAATCGCATGATAATCTCCTAGCTATGATAATCCACTTTGCAGTAACCACTGCCTTCGTGACATTCTAACTCAAAAAAAAAAAAAAAAAAAAAATTATAAGCTTCTTGTCAGATCATTCAATATATTCAATATATCTTGGAACTGTTCATGTGCCTGGTCTAACACAAAAAATTTACTTTATTCGTTCGTAGAACATAACTGCTTATAACTGGGTGTGCTGACCACAACTCGATAACAAGGTTTCAGGTTATATATGCCCTCACAAACATTTGTAGCGCTAATACAGGCGTTGCATAGTGGCGCCATTTGAGTTTTTTCGTTGCAAAAATCATATCTTTTGAACCGAATAACATAATTGAACAGTTTAAACAGCATATGATAGATAACTGTTCAGCCTATGAAATGAGCGTTTGGAAAGGGTGCTACGCTTTGTAGGGGCCTACTTATGGGTTATCAAAGTTAAAATTTGTAGAAAAATCAATTTTATGGTAACTAAAAAAAATTATTTTTACATTTTTAGATTGTTTTTATTTTTTTTCTTTAGGGTTGTATGTTTTAAATTATTACCCAACAAATTAAAAAAAAATTACTTCTTTTTTAAATTTATTTTTTCAATTTTCTGTAAAATATTCATCACAATTCGTAAGAGAAGGTATATCTAAAAGACTCATTTCTAAACTATAATTATTTTCTAACTCTATTCGTAACTTCACATGCCGCAGGGAAGATATAAGTGGATCGGAAGATGCTGCCAACATGTTGAAGAGGTCCTCATTTTGCCTTACCCTTGATGCTTTGAATGTGTTCTGCAATCTATATTTTTTATAAAATTTGTTAAGAGACTCCTGTGCTTCATCAGAAAGCTCTCCAATTGGCAAAGACTGGTACTCAATTATATCTTTGCCATGCGCCAATATTTTATGGACGGTCGGGGTCAACTTTTTCTGTGGATATATTTCTGCTAAAAGAGATGCAGTTTTCGATGCATATTCTCCATATTTTGTAGAATTGACATTTTCTTTGCAGTTTAAAACATTGAAGGTCGTTCCCAATATTTTCACGATTTGATTGTCAATTCCAGTGATTCTAGTTACTGCCTCATCATTTTCAAAAAATATCCCAGAAGTGTTTCCATCGTTTGAGTTACCGTATCCGTGCTTGGGACAGTCTACTTTTAGTCCAACTTGTTTAAAGAAAGCATCCTGTATTTGCTTCTTTCTGATCTTTTCCTTATCCTTTATTGATGTATTTTCATTGAAGTTTTCCTCCTCTTGTGGTAGGGTATACGCCAGTTTTAGCAAGAACTCCATACACCTTATCCTTGCGTGCAATGGTGACCTTCCATATTCGTAATTTTTCTCGTTTGTAGAATAGTTTAAATTACCAAAGTTCTTCTGACTCTTTTTTTTCAAATCGGGCATGACAATGTTGAGGTTGTTCCTATCAGTTCGTTTACGACTTTTCCGTCAACCATGGTCAGGTGGAACTCGTAATTGCATTCAATATATTTTCCTTCCCCAATTTGCAGCTTTGTAGGCTTAATCTTGCTTATTTGTTCTTCAATGTCCTTCACCGTGGTCCTTATGAGTTCTGCCGATTCCCTTGCAAACTGAGACATTATTGGTCGGCAATAATGCACTGATGACGGACGTGGATTTTTCCAGTGTAGGGAAACATCAGATTTTAGCCGCAAAGGAACAACAGATGCCATAAACATATTTCCGTCCGATATTGTAGCGTCATCGAAAGATATCCTTTGCTTATAAACGCTTTGTCCGGATGATCCATCGCAGCCCCATTTGCTGATCAATGTCAGTTTCTCAGGAAGAATTTTCACCTCATTTTCAGGAAGACTCTTCAACAACCGTTTTGCTGTATGGCCCATGAGATCCTGCACATTGGCTTTCACAGAGACTTCCGTAAACTCCGTAAGCAGTGGTCGTGAATTTATTTTGGCTTGCGTAATATGCTTGCATCCTGGTAAAACGTCAGCCCCGTGTCGCATCAAGGATGCCCGTAGTATCTCATATTTTTCTTCGGAAAGTTGTAAGTTCATAAACAAGGCCAAGGCTTCTTCGGAACCATACTTTTTAATGTGTGCTTTTGTGGGCGTGGGAATGCTTTCCTTAATCCTTTTTAGTCGCAGTGGGCTTGCATCAGCAACAGACTTTGTAATCTGCGACCCAACTCTTTCACTATCCTTTGTATATATAATAGACAGAGCGTTCGATAAATGCTTCGTGGTCAAGTCATTGGTGGTATCGGCATGTTTCCTCTTTCTTGTGAAAATTGAACACTCCTCAATACTTTTTTTGGCCTTCCTTTTGTTTCTCTGGTTGATGTGGTGGGTTTATCTACTGCCAATATATCAAAGATGGTGTCTTCATTAAGCCAGTCCTCGCATTTGCAGTTGAAGTTCTGAATGGTTCGATTAGATTGCACCCATTTTGCCTTAATATTTGCATATATCAGAAAAAAATTATTTTTTATAATTTCGCTTCTCTCAATATTTCCGTATAAGCTAGCAAGTTCTTCTAAAGCAGCTTCCGTGAAAAACTTTGGTGTGGTTGACCTTCTAAACAGTTCAGATAATTTTAAATTGGTTAACGCCATGGTTTAAGTACTTATTTTGCAATATATAGGCTTATGCTACCATGCCTAAAAATTTATCTCTTCCCTGCATACATATGGATTTAGACTGAATTATGCAATTTTGATATTATGCTCGTGTCTGAATAAGATTTGTGCCTACCTGGAAGGACCATAAGTCATTATGCTTAATTTGCAATATATAGGCTTATGCTACCATGCCTAAAAATTTACCTCTTCCCTGCATACATATGGATTTAGGCTGAATTATGCAATTTTGATATTATGCTCGTGTCTAAATAAGATTTGTGCCCACCTGGAGGGACCATAAGTCAATATTGTTCTTGGCCATTTGTACTCCAAGGTAATTTTTAAGTGAGGTGCGTACCTGCGAATTTCAATTAGTAGTTTTTGTTCATCCTGTGTCTGTAACAGAATATTGGGAGTAGACTTTGGCAGAGGCTCACAGGTAGACAACTGACTTAAAATGCAATATTCAAACTATTAGATCAAACTACTGCCAGTCAAAACATGCAAGGGATGCACGCCATACAATTTCTGCAACCATGTCTTTTTAAACTTTTTTACCTCTAGAAGCCAAACGGGCAGGTACGGGCAGATAAAACCTTTTGAATTATGTAAAGAAATAATCAAAGAACATGTTTTGCAAATATGGCAAATATAGAAAAATATGGATTTATTTTATTTTCCGTCAAAGGTGAAAAATAGTGAAAAAACGGATAGTTTTTAAATAGTGATTTACCAGGAGAAACACAAAGCAAACAGTTAACTTTTTTTTCTATCATTATACATTTAATAAATACATCAATCAACGCAAGTAAGAAATAAGGCGATTCGTTACCTATTTTTCGTGATATTATACCTGAAATCGCAACAAATTGACTAAAAATTGTGTGTTTTTTTGAAAATCGAAAGTCGGTCAACTTTGTACGGTTATATCTTCTAAACTAAAAATGTGATATTATTAAGAGTAGCATATTTGAAATCGTTGAAAAGTTTCCTATAACATGGGTTTATTCAAAACTTCGTCGGCGCACATGAAAATTTTGATTTTTGCAAGCTCGTTTGCTCTACGGGCGCCACTGTGCGTTGGAGGAATTTTCATATACCTCAGCAAAATATAAGCCTCGCTACGTTCTGAATATTTGCACATGTGTATCCTTGATACAGGTTCCATAATAACGGGTATTTCTTGTATCGTCCATTTTTAAAAATAATTAGCACTTTTTGACAATATACATACATATTTATTAGTTTTTTTTTTGTTTTATTTTATTTGACATATGACAAATTTAATCAACAATTCGGGCAGGTTAATTATATTCTTATCTTTTTTTGGTATTTACAACAGAAATTGCTTCATAGAATTTCATTTCGGTTAGAAATACCAAAAGAGGGTACAAATTTGTGTTTCTTCTATTACAACCGAAAAATCATTCTTAATACAAATTTTATATAAATTACTCTAACCAGTTATTTGTTACAATATCTGTTAAAAAATTTTCGATTTGAAAAATATTGTTATAACAGAATTAGTAGTTGGAGACGCCAATATCTAGCACTGAAGCATGTTATTCTTGGTTTTATTAGGTTGCCTCAGTTAAATTAGTTTACAACTTTACATAAAAACATTGATTGGTGTACGTAACAATAATGTTGTTGTAGATATCTTCTTAATTTTAAATGAATTGCGATTAGGCGATAGTTTTAATAGAATATTTTATTTCCAAATATTCAAGAATCTATAATATTAATAGGCTAGGTGATTTCTTGTTACCGATGTTTTGTTCTACCGTTTTATCCGGATTTGGACCAAACGTATGTTATTTGAAAGGTATTTCCTTTTAGCTGTTCACCAGATTTACAGATTTTTTAATTTTTTTCTTCATTTTGAGTAAATTGGATTTAAAATTGCTATTAACACATACATAAAATTATACGTATGCTATGTGTGTGTTTATTAAATTTATTAATGTGTTTATTAATGAGTTTGTTATCTTCATTCACAATAATAATAAACCAAAAAAGTGTTGGTTTGTGAATTGGCTAAGTTGAGAAATAAAATTGCCTAGAAATTGCACTCGAATTTCGAGCGCTGGAATGTGCTAGTTACAATAAAAGTACTAATTACTTTAACAAATTTTTCTAGTTGTAACTGAATTCCAAGCAATCTCTTTTCTGTGTGTAAATAAAAAACATTTTTTGAGTTCAATCAATTGTTAGCTTCCAAATGTTTCTTTTGGATAAAGTGAAGTGCTACCAAATTGCGCAACTAAAAGGCGATGACGGTGTGATTGTAGCTATTAACCCATCACCCGATTGCACTACGATTATTCAGCCGTTAGATCGAAATGTTATCAACTTGATCAAATTACACTACAAAAACGAACTACTCATCCATTTTCTAGGCGAGAATGGGAAAAATTTGGAGATAAAACTAAAAAATTTCTACTTAAAAAGCTATTCAAGTTCTAGCTACTTCTTGGGACATAGTACCTCGTGAAATAAAAAAAAATTTGGAGTGCCTTGTGTAAGCTCAATAGGAAATGGATCGAATAGGGCAATATGCCGTTAAATCTTTTACAAACAAACATTCGGGAAGAAAATGCAGAGCTTTCAACTATTGCCGTATTTATAGCTGAATTTAGACCAGAACATAACTTCACACCAGTTCACATAAACAACTGGATTCAAGAGCAATTTTCCATTGAAAGTATAGAGGAGCAAATAGAATTATCAGAAATAGAAACGGAGGATTCATATGACAGTGGTCATGAAGAACTCAAAATTAGAATAGAGGATTGCATTGATTAACATGCGCTTACAGTGATGTACATGTGCTTAATACGTGATTCTGCCAATATTTTAAAAATAATTTGCAAAAAATTTAACTTAATATCTCCAACTTTTTTTTAGAAATATTCAATATGTATGAAATAATTGAATAAATAGCTTTTTGTTTGTTATAATTCCACCCATTTTTACAATGAAACTTTGGGTTTCGGTTATCGCGAAAACTCAATTCAATTTCCACAGCTGTGGGTTTTTATTTAGTCGCGAATATTCCTAAAAATAATAAACTTGATAATTTGAATACGTTCGAACAAAAACAGAATAAAGTTAAAAATTTCAGAACTATGAATTTATAAATAAATTCTATAAATAAGGTAATTTTTCTTTTCCTGAAAAGAAAAAAACAAACTGTATAAAAAATACCTCGTTGTATTTCAGTTTTATTCCGTGGAAAGAGTCAAATTTCGATTCCAATATATAAGTTTACTGGAATATTGATTCTAAAAAATTATTTATTATAAAAATTAAACATTTTATATAAATAACATTTTTATAGTATTATAAATATTTATTTGTTCTTACTCCCTTTATATTAACTCATAGTGCTTGTCTGCGTGTAGACAAAATTTGGATCAATTTTTATCCCTTTTCCCGTAACCCAATCGAGCCAAAACTTTGCAGATAGACTCGTGGCAACGACAAAAATGATCTAGCAAATTTTTTTTTGCAAAAAATTTTTGATTTTTGATAGATATTTTCCGTCAATCAATTATTTAATAACATGATGGTATTAAGTTATAAATAAAGGGAGTATAATATATATTTATTATAAATGCTAACCTCAGGAAAAAATCGCTTTTTTCTATAGAAATGTTGAAAAATTATTATTGTTTATTTATTTTTAATAATAATTAAATTAATGTATAATAATAATAATATCTCTATATATATAAAAATTACGTGTATGTTCGTGATCGCTAAACTCAAGAACTACTGCACCGATTTTGACCAAACTTTATGTACATGCTCTATGAGGCGTGAGGAGTGTTTCTGTATAGTTTGAAGTTCCTCCGACAGATGGCGCAATATTTAGTTTGTTTGTGTTTTGCCCGATAGTGGTTAGCGCGATAAGCCTATGCTGTGTTTCGCTGAAGGCGTTCGGTCCTTAATCAGCGTGTAGTGGCGTTAATTAGCCTCAAACCTAACATCTTTTCGTGAAAAAAAAAATTTTAAATAAAGTAAATAAATATCACTATTTCTTAAACTCTATTTGCGCGATAACCCTATGTTATGTTTCGCTGAAGGCGTTGGGTGCTTAATCGGCGTGTGCCGGCGTTAAGTATTCCGACACCGACTCATACATAACCTGTTTTCGTGAAAAGTGCGTGGGAGTCTAACGAAAAAAAATAACTTATTAAATTGAAGTTAAATTTATTTAAATTTAATAGTACATACATTTTAATAAATTAACCCAAGGTGTTAGTTAAAGTAAATTAATTGTATTATTGAAAGCTATTCAAGAAAGTAATCAAGCAACAGGTAAGACAACAAAGGGCCTCCCTACCCCAACAATAACAAAAAAAAAAAAAAAAATTAAAAACTTATATTGCACGGACCGGGCTCAGTAAACCGTATTTGAACAATAATTGCTATGTCGATTTAGTGCACCTTTCATTCTTCTTCGAAATATAAATCTGCCATGACTTTGCAACGGAACCAGACTTACAGTGAAAATAAAATTTGAATGCAAAACAACGTTTGCCCGGGTCAGCTAGTTAAAAATATAAAGATAAATAATTTATTAAAATTGAATCTTAATTGCATTAGATCCATTTATATCATAACTATTTTTATACTTAATTTATTTTAGCTGATGAAGTATTTAAGTCTTGTAAAGTCTTGCCAGCTGAGTGGCATTTTCATCCTACTGCTCATGGTAAAGTAGCATGTGATGGTATTGGAGCAAACCTTAAAAGAAATGCAGCGAAGTATAGCCTCCAGTGCTCTCATCAAGATCGCATCTTAGATGCGACTGCTCTATTCCATTGGGCAAAGAGTTATTGTAAAGAAAATAAAATAGTATTTAGTAGCAAAGAGGATCATCAGGAAACATTGAAAACACTGAAGAGCAGATTCGATGCTACGGTAACAATCGATGGCACCGCTCAATACCATGCTTTTATACCGCTTGTCGATGGAAGACCCAAGTTGAAAAAGTTTTCTGCCTCTATTCAATGCGATTTCTTTCCAAAGACAACAAATGAACCAGCAGCAAAATCAACAGCTGAACCTAGTAACGCCAAGAAAGGATTGACAAAAAAACGCAGTAAATAAAGGCGATAAAAAAGCTGGATGAAAGAGTGGGTATTTAAAAATTTACAAGACTTAAATACTTCATCAGCTAAAATAAATTAAGTATAAAAATAGTTATGATATAAATGGATCTAATGCAATTAAGATTAAATTTTAATAAATTATTTATCTTTTTATTTTTAATATAACAATAATTTTTCAACATTTCTATAGAAAAAAAGCGATTTTTCCTGAGGTTAACATATTCTGAGTATTACAGTATCGAGGGTATAAAATTTTAGTTAGGTATGTTATATACCTTCGGAAAGTTTAGTTTGTCAAGTTTCTCAGTATAAGTTTTATTTGTAAGGTTTTAGACACAAATAGGAAAAAATTCAAAATAGTGCATTTGTGAAAAATTGAAAAACCGTTGTCTTGAGTTACAAAATATTTATTTTGATAGATATCCCACTCCCATCCCACTAAGCGACCAAAAATCCTAAGCTTTCTTATGAAGAAAAAAAAAAAAAAAAAATGCCCTTTTTGGAAAAAAAGGCAAAAAATTCTTTAATTTAGCAAAAAAAAAGTTTACAAAAAAAAATTTTTTTTTTTTTAGTATTTTTTTCCGAAATACTGAAGAAATAGCTATCTAAACTATTTGGGAGAAAATTTTCTAAGAACAATAGGTAATAAGTTACAAGGATGGGAAAAAACACCTGTTTGGCCAAAATGTCAAATTTTGATCCCCTCTAACTCAGAGAGATCTGGAGCAATCTTGTTGAAAAATTGTGTCTAAACTACTATCTAATAGGACTAATCTTGGTGCAAATTTCATCCCGATCGGAAGACATCGGTTTCAAAAGTTGGTGCACTTCACATGAAAGCCCCCATATATATTATAAATATATGTTATGAAGTTTTTGAAAAAAAAAAAAAAATTATAAATTTATGGGATAGAACGAATACATTTGTCACATCCAATTATACAGTAGACGATAAAAACGTAGAAAACCATAAAAAATCTCTCGATTTCTTTATTGTTTCTTCAATTAGTAGTTACATTCATGAGAGTAATTTTTTGAGTTCTGAGAAGGGTTACGGTTGGATTATTTATTACTTTATGTGAAATTTAAAAAAAAAAATTTATAATTACTGTTTTCATTTAATAATTCCATTTGTAAGGGTTCCGAATTCACTTTTAAAGTATGAACTGATTCATCGGAAGACGATATTAGTCATATTCGTTTCCATTTCCTGGGGGCATTACTTATACTTCTTCGTCGTATAATGTCTACAATTAACTATAAATAGTGTGTTTTACATTAATAGGATTACCAAATTACTAATTATTTTGCCAAACTTTCTAAACAGACTGACTTATACCACTATCAAAAAAGCAGTGACTGTATCTTGTTTACCAACCAAAAAATAAGCTCAACTTATCGAGTTAATTTTCATGACATACTGTGAATTACTTTAGATTATGTTATTTTTTTTATGACTTATACCAATTTCAAAATCAAGGGCTCATATATCGAGAATCGATATTACATTTGAAACGTTGCTTAACAAAAGTAAATTTCATTCGAATTTTCAATAGTTCAGTGGTCTCGTTTTGAGTTTCAGTCACACAAAAAATTGACGAAAGTACTCAAAATGTCTCAAAAAAATATTTTTTGAAGTTTATTTTCTTTAAAGGTCATAAACTGAAGCTAGCAAAGAAAAAGTATATTAGTTCAAAGAAAAATATTCCCAAAATAGATCCAAAATAGTACAAATCTTCCAAATTATTAATTTTCAAACAAGAAAAATAACTCCGACCACCTTTATCAAGTTTTTGGCCCATAGTACTACCAACCAAATAACCACTTGAAGTGGTTTTTCATATTATTTCTTTTTTCTCTCTCCTTGCTCCTTACCAAATGATATTTGATTTGGTATATATTACTTGTTTTTTTTTATTGTTGTTTTTGCTTCTACCATTTAAGTGGCGTTTTTAAGATTTGTTTTCTGTTTCTTTTAGTGAATATTTTTATTTATTTTAATGTAAATTGCTTTAAAATCCGTTTTAAACGTCAATTCTTTAAGCCATGTTATCATTTTAAAATTCGTTAAAATAACCACAAGTGACTAAAGGCATTATTATAGAAGTTAGCCCCCCCTTGAATGGAAAATCGCTTCTGGTGACTTGTTAAGTTCGTTACGTTGATTTCTTTTTCATCCTCTGGTCTTCATTATGGGGTCTGGTCTCTTGATTTCAATTCTGTGTCTATAATAAATGTTTATGGTTTGAGTTTCATTTGTATTTGTATTTTTGCTAAACTCAGCAGGATGTTGTCTTGGTAATTAAGGATTAATTTTCTCTTAGTTACATTTTGCTGATGATTTTTTTTTTCTTCTTTATAGTTGGTATTTAAATGTCTGAAGCAGTTATTGATATGTTAATCTTTTTGAAGCGTTTTGGTGGCTGATATTTTTTTAAAAGTTTTTTATACAACAATATATTACATTTTGATGAAAAATTTTATCACTGGCTGTAATGACCTGCATCTCTGAAGCATGAAAGATGATGAAAGTGTGGCAATATAGACATTTCAGTACATTTAACCGTGAAGAAGTGAAAATTTTCTTTAAATCTCTTAAAGTCAATATGTATAATTTAGAATAAAGTCATACAGTGAAACTTTGCATTAATCGCAGAAGATTATACAAAACTTACAACATCCCAGCATATTTCAATTTTTAAATTTTTTGTATGAAGTTGCACTTTGTAAGTGTCCACATGAAACATAGCAGCAATTTTAATTTTGTTCTCTCAATATGCATTTTTAGATTTTTTTATATGAATTATGTCTTAAAAAAAAAAAACAAATTTATGTGTCATTTTTAAACTCTTAAACAAAAATTATAATTTAGTTTCTAACGGCATTTCTTTTGAAGACATCTCTATTTAGGAAAAAAAAACATAATATTCCATAATTCCTTTTATTTAGATTTCTATACAAATGACAACATAATTTCATAATTTCAGTAGGTCATAAAGACCCCTTTCATATGAAATTACAAAACAAATCTACTTTTTGTAGCATTTGTTATCATTACACATCATAAATACCACAATTAAGAAGATTTTTCCACAAAAAAAAGAGACTACTCGTATGTAACGATGTGGTGATAAGACCAAACATTAAAAAAGCACTTATAACAAAATTCAAGTAATTTTATAAATAAAAATACTGAAAAGATAAACAAATGTAGTTTTTGTAAGCATAAAAAAAATTGTTCAAATTTGAGCAACTTCTTGGAATACAAATCTAAGATACATTTATATATATATATTTTTTTTGTGAAAATTTCTTCCAGCTGCACTTTACAAGTGCAATTACAAAATAAAAATACAATAAAAATTCAAATAAAATACAATCATAAATAACACAGGTAACACATCTATCCAAGCTTTCCCTGGCAGATATACAAAACATCTAAGAAGTCTATGTTTTTGTGGTGTTTATAATTATATATAGATCTCAAAAAAGAATTGTATGTAATATGTACTATGTCGGCTATTGTGGTTCTTCTTTGAACTTTTCAAGAGTTTTATTTTTATTGTTAATTTTTTTGTTTTTATATACAAGTTTTATATTCATGATAATTATACGGAAAGACAGATTCTATTTTGTTGCTGTCTACAGACATAGTTGAGATAAAAATAAATGTATGTATAATAAAGAACTAGCAAGTGATGACATGGATCAGAATTTTTAAACAATAAAGTCACCTATATGTAACGGAAATGTAATGAATGAATTAAAATTTCTATAAGAACAATAAAGTGATGAATTCAATGAGTTAATTTATATTCGAACTTTAAAAATAGCCTTCTAATGTAAAACCCAAATTAGGAGGTAAAGAATTATAATTCTGCTTAATTAGCAAAACAAAATAACTAAACAAAGCAGTTTTAAGAAATTTTAAAATAAACTATTTTTCAATTGTATACATAATGTAAAAATTTAAAAATAATAGCTTCTAATGCCAACAATGAACATCAATTTAAGGTAAACTTTATAGAAAAAAAAAAAAAAAACGAAACACTAATTTTTTACGTGATGTAAAGAATTGGTAAACAATAAAATAAAATATATTTAAAATGCTGAAAAATTTATAGAATAAAACCTGATACGAAAAAAATCTAATTGTCTACATTAGGTAAAAATTCAGAAAAATGCATCAAAAATTTGAAATCGGTATATTTTCAAATTTGGAAAGTTTACTAAATCTTAACTTAAGAAAAACAATAAGTTTTACATTGCTACAAAACGGAAAATTAATCCAAACTATTCTAAATCAAGTTAACAATTATGAATCTAAGATTTATCATAATTATAAAAGTATTACAAAAAATAAAAAAAAAACTAATAAGACAATTATAGTCGGGAAAAGGTCGTAGGTACAACTAATTGGATCTAGAAAATATGCATAAACTATACATTGTTGTACATTTATTGCTTGCCAATATAAAAATTTCTTAGCGGATCTTGATCATATCTGGTAATCTCACAAATATTTTGGAAAAACATATACGAAGCAAATTTGAGGAAATATATGCAATATTTTTCTTTTTTGGAAAGATTTAAGTGAAGAAGCTTTATGGCAAAGAGTGACCCTGCAAAAATTTTTTGCAAAAAAATTTGTTAAGATAATTTTTGTCGTCGCCGTGAGTCTGCCTGCAAAATTTTAGCTCGATTTGATCATGGGAAAAGGGTTAAAAATCGATCCAAAGTTTTGTCGACACACAGCAAGCAGACACCACGGGTTAATATAAAGGGAGTAAAAAGTATAGTAAAAAGTACTGATGCATATTTGATCTAATATTAAAAAAATCACTCATTCGTAAGCACCTCTTTTACTCTAAATATGTTTTGATCCAAAAAAATTATTTAAAAAGAAGAAAAAAATTTAAATTTTCTTTATGATTTCGTTCGATAAAATTAGTCGAAGTTGATTTGCAGAACTTATTTGCTGAAGAATGAAATGAGAATTTATCAATCGTTTTCAGTTATAGCTGAAAAACTAAACAAAACAAAAAAACAGGACTATGCGATACCCTTTATAATGCGTTTGGAGAATTGGTCTTAGGTTTAATTAACAATTGGGTATAGAAAATAATCATAAAAAAAATCTGAGTGAAATTTTTATTAATTATTTTGTCTGCACATCTAAAAAAGTTCATAAGGATGGACCGATCCTTACCATATTTAGAAAGGTCACTTATTGTTTGCAAAAACACATACAAACCAAATTTAAGAAAAATCGGTGCCACATTTTAGTTTTTAATAGGTTTAAGTGAATATCGGTAAGTAGCTTTATATGGGGGCTATTACTAAGAATTGTCTTATATGGTTTATTTTTGGACTACTGATTAATGTATCTAAGAAACACACACAAACCAAGTTTGACCGATATTTATATGATAATTTGGATCTTATTTTATTAAAGTCGATCTCATAAGGGTCATGTGCATGGGGACTAGGTCTGAACATGTATCGATTTTCACCAATTTCAACAGCGACATCGTATGGCCGGTAAAAGCTTACATTTCATCAAAATATATCTATATTTGCGACCTTTAGTTTGATTACAAAGTTTACAAAGACACTAGGGCGGGTCGATTTGTAGGGAGGCAAAAAAAATCGCTCAAGTGACAAGGAAAATCATATTCTAGGGATCAAAATAAGAAACTTTGCCCAAGGAACCATACCTCTAAAACGAATTCTGATGGTCCGACTTTTGACCTGTCTGTCTGTCTATCTGTCTGCCATGGGGCAACCCCATTCCCCTTCATGCAATTGATCTGAAACTTGGCCCATAGTCTTGCTGTGACTACAGATAAAGATTCACGCATAGTCACGGAGTGATATAAAAGTTTTTTACCCTCATCCGATCGATCTTTTTGAATAACATAACATAGTCAAGGCGTATGGTTATTATATATTAGCAGAGTAGAAGATACGTATACGTATGAGGGGGTGTGCCACTGGCATGGGTGGGTCGGCCCTCCAAAGTTAGTGGGGGTCGATCATACACCTGGACTCGATTGTGGCACTCTAAATGAGTCAAAGTGAGACAGACAGACAGACAGGTCAAAAGTCGGGACATCAGGATTCGTTTTAGAGGTATGGTTCCTCGGGCAAAGTTTCTTATTTTGATCCCTAAAATACGATTTTCCTTGTCACTTGGGCGATTTTTAAATCGACCCGCCCTAATAGACACACCGACGGACGGAAAGACGGACGTGAAAGTGATTTTTAGTCGATCGGTACGAGGGCGGATCAATAAGTCCGTGGCTTTTCGAACTTCCCTCGTAGTTATTTGGAATGTAACACTACTCCCATCAAGTACCACCTGTTAATAGACTACTGTAAAATTTTGAGCAAGTTCCGTCATTTACTTTGCGTTTAACAGCTGTTCAAAACAATGGAAAAAGGTGAATTTCGAGTGCTCATTAAACAATATTTTTTGCGAAAAAAAAACCGTTGTGCTCGCACAAATACAAATGACGCTTAACGTTCTAGACTGCCAATTGAGGTCAATACGCCCGAAAATGTCGAAAAACTCCACGATATGGTGTTGGCCGATCGAAGAGTAAAAGTGCGTGAGATTGTTGATGCCATAGACATTTCATATGGCAGTGCGGTACCGATTTTAAATGATCAGGGTTTAAGAAAGCTGTCTGGAAGATGGGTGCCGCATTTGCTCCCAGTTGAGCATAAACGTAATCGTGTGACAACTTCAAAGGATTGTTTGTTGGGCTATGAATTGGTACCCCATCCGCCATATTCTCCGGATTTAGCCCCCAGAGACTATTTCCTATCTCTTAAACTAAAGAAATGGCTCGGTGGAAAGAAATTTAGCTCCAAATGAAATTATTGATGAAATAAATGTCTACTTTATGGACCTCTAAAAATCCTATTTTTTGGAAGGGATACAAAAACTGGAGAAACGTCGAACTGAGTGTATTGAGATAAAAGGAGATTATGTTGAAAAATAATCTTTTTTTTTTGGCAAATAAAGCTGTTTTTAATTCTAAAAGTCACGGACTGATTGATCCGCCCTCGTATCATAAAAGAGTTAAGGTAAAATATTTTTGGTGGTTACAAACATCTGCGCAAAGTAATTATACCCTGAACACATGGTGGTCTATGGTATAAAAACATCAAGCAAAGGAAAAACTTTAAAAGGTCATGGCCTCAGAAAGCAAAACGCTGGGGTCGTTTTACTATACCGGCCCACTGTGGACCATATTTTGTGAAGACGGCCAAAAATCATTTTTTTATGGTTACCGATTTTAAAGTTATAATATTCATTGTAAAGTAAATACCAGTGAACCCCGGGAGCCAAAAAGTGGCGACTCTATTTCAACAATATCACAGCGAACAGGGTCCTCGAAAATTGACTTTCTAAGTATTTTGCTAAAATTAGAAATTTCTTTTAAATATAAGTTTTTAAATAACTGTGACTTTTTTGTTTTAAAAGGTTTCAAAGTAGAGTAAATTTTGTATAATTCTGTAACTTCTAAGCTATTAGTGTTAGAAATGTAAAGTCAGTGAGTCATTTAGAAATTAAAAAAAAATTTTAAAATGGTCAAAATTTCCCAAAAATTCCCTACTTAGTAGAGCATAACTCCTGCCCATCAAAAGCCATAAAAAAATCTTGCACTGTTCTGTAGTCCGAACCCTCCCCTACACTCCTTAACACCGCCAGTGTCCGCCCGTGTGCACCAGAACAATTTTAATGACCCAAGGTCAGATATTTTGTGGAAAATAACCTAACCACTACGTGGTTATGGTTTGATATTTGTAACTACCAAAAATATTAGACCAATACCCATCTTTAATTATACGGATCGGCTCCAAATCGCTTGAGTCGATTTAACGATATCTGTCCGTCCGCCTCTGTGTTATAAATACAAAAGTTGGTCGTACCGGCGTATTTTTTTTTTTTTTGCTTGAGTTTATTTGTTTTTATACTGACAGAAAAGAGAAACGGTAGAGTTGACACGAGTTGTTATATACTTATAAAAAAGGGTAGAGACATAATGCGCTAAGTTGTTAAATTATATTAATGGACAAAATCTTTTTTATTTTGACATGAGCATTTACATAGGCATTTTTCGAAAACATTAGTAGTCGGAACTTGAGCTTGACAAAATGGGGAAAAAATTTTAATAACAGGTAAATGGTAAAAAGCTATTGCGACACACCCTTTTAAGATATGACCAGGTATGCTTTACCTTTTAAAAGGGATTAGGGTCTGGGTTTTCTATGCTTCAAAAAGTGATAATAAAGGATAAAGAATTGTATTTTACATAATTGCAAGAATGTTTCCGCAATTATTATTCATTACAGCTCAACAAAATGATGTAGACGATATAATTTTGCACATACTGAGCAATCATTTCTTTAAAAATTTGAACCTGCAAGAAATTGAATTACATAAAGAGAAATTACAACCTTTCCATCAAAAAATGGTACATTAAATGCTCTCATAGCAAGGCAAAGATGTATAAACGTCACCAAGACTGGTTATAGCAGGATCTTATTTTTGAGAGTGAAGTAGTTTCTCAAAGAATTATTAAGAATTCTTTTTTGCACAAAATTCAACCAACAACACAAAATAAGAAAAATAAAATTGAAATAATTGAAAAAATAGTAGAAGCGTACCCGAGGCGCACAAAGAGGATTTTCCTACACCAATTGAAAATAAGAAATTTACTCCAGAAGAGGCATTCGCCCTAATTTTGGATTTGTAGTTGACCAAAAATCAATATAAGGAATTGCGAAAGCGAACCAATGAAAATAATTGTGCAAGTTTTCCAGATTATCGAGATTTAGTTTTGCCAAAAGATCTGCTATTAGTAAGAGCCGTCAACTAGTAGAACAACAGAAATTGATTTATGGAAAAATAAAATTAATTCTTCAACAGAGTATTGCAGAACAATAAAATTTGCATTCAAAACGGAAACTAAAAATGTCATAACTGAAGAAGTTCAAAAAATAAAGGATCAAATTAAAGAGCTTCAACCAGTAATATTTAAATTTGAAGACCAAGACATTGAAAAAAAATTTAAAATGTATCTCACAATGATTGATGGAAAAGTTGCATAAGTCATCGTCAAGCTACCCACCACTAGACGACAGTTTTAAGGAAGCCTACGAATTCGGAATGTCCCACCTTCATGCTAGAATACCTTTTATGGAGCATATTTTTAAATTTGGCTGTGATTTTGAATTTTGCCCGTTACGCGAAACAGTAAAAAAAAACAAGGGAAATGAAGAAAAAAGAAAGAAAAAAACAAATTCAAGAAAAATATCTACAGCTAGGCCTCATAATCGACCATCTAAAACAAGGAGAAGGAAACCCAAATGATGGAAATACTGCAGAGATTTTTTTTTCGATCCAGAAACTGCAGCATCTGTCACAGATGTAGATCGTGAATTAATAAAACGATTCAAAATCATATTACAAGTTCTAGCAAGCTGACGAAAGATAAATGCGGAAATATTTCGAGAGTGCGCCAATAAAACAGCTAAACTTAATAACGAAAAATACTCTTGGAGATATATACCATTCACAGTTCAGTAAATTTTGTACCACGGGGAATAAATAATTCGAAACAATATGCTACCAATAGGAGATCAATCTGAAGAAGCGCAAGAAAAAAGGAACAAAGACTACAGATTCGTTCGCGAGTACAACACAAGAAATCTGTGCAGATGTTACACTAATGAAGACCATATCACTATTTTGTTGTGCACTTTAGATCCATATATGTCCAACATTCGACAAAATAGAAAACTAACTCTATGGAATAAGACGAAGAAACTAAACAACTTCTATAAGATGAAATTCAAGGCTATTTAGAAGAAATATTTACTAAAATTGTTTGATTTACTTTTTTATATAAAAATTTTATTAAAAAATTGATGTATTTATAAATTTACAATAAAATTTGATATAGAAATATTTAAAAAGACAATAAAAAAATTTTTAACTAAGTAAAAACATACGACTTTTTCATTTAAACTTCTCTATCTTGAACCAATATCAGGTGACTTTTACGTTCGCTGCTTAATAAATTATATTTTAACTCGGGCTCTTTCAAAAAAAAAAAAAAGCCACCCTTTGGCCCTTGTTAACATTAGGACTAGAATGTTTAAGGGGGCCAAAGATTGGCATTTTCTGACAAAATTTAACTTATAAAATTTTAAAAAGTATTTTTTTTTTTTTATATATTTTATTTATTTAATTCCATTTCCTGTACAACAAGATAGAGTCTTATATTTAAAGTACAGGAACGTATTGCGTTGCAAAGAAAAAGTTTTACAATATAATTAATTACTAACATAACATTTTTAGTATAATATAACAATATTGATAAAAAAAAGACTATTTAAAAAAGTCAAATAAAAAAGTTTTGAAACTTTTAGCATTGCTGTTTTGTTGTTGATTTAGTGGAAGATTGTTCCAAAGACGAGCGGCATGTACATAAAACTGCCATTCAGATACTAGGCATTGATGCCTTGAAATTTCAATATTTCGGTTTCTTGGCGATTGGAAAAAACGGATTTTGTCAAATATATATTTGGGTGTTTGTCTGTTTATTATTTTATGCAAAAATGTAAGAGTGCGAATTTTCAACAAAATATCAAGAGAGACCCCGTAAAGATTACTGTAAACAGAGGAAACATGATCAAATCTTCTCAATCCATACACATATCTTATAACATTATTAAACAAGACATTTAGTTTCCTATTACTAACTGCATCACAGCTTCCAAATAGCTCACACCCATACAAAAGGGAAGGAATCAGATACGTCTTGGCAAGTAAGGCCTTTATTCTTAAAGGGGTGAAATACTGTGTGGACCAGACAGTTCGTAGTTTTGCATAAGTTTGACCAACCAGTGAATTTATATGATCAGTCCATATCAAATTGCTATTGAAAGTTATCCCTAGATTTTTCGCCGTATTAACAATTTCAATTTTCTGGCCATTTAAAGTAATGTCTTCAGAAATAGTGGGATTTTAACTTTTTTTTCGTATAACAATGCATTTAGATTTCTGTGCATTCAAACAGACTCCGTTAGCATTAGCCCAAAGGTAGATTCTGTTTAAGTCGTCATTTAGAAGGGTTATGCCTGAAGCAATATTCTGAACTTGGCTACTTTAAGTGAGTTGCACGTCATCTGCGTATAAATGTATCATACAATTGGAGAGTTGTTTTGGCAAATCATTTGCGAACAAGGAAAATAAAATTGGACCTAAAATAGAGCCCTGAGGCACTCCCCTAGTAAGGGATAATCTATCTGACCATACATCGTTTACAAATACTGATTGGGTGCGGTTCGAAAGATATGATGATATAAGTTTGGTTGCTGTATCCGTAAATCTAAAAAAGTGTTTCAGTTTTCCAAGGAGTATATCATGGTCTACCGTATCGAAGGCCTTAGAATGGTCTAGAAGCACTAAAAAGTTTATATTTCCATTTTCCAATCCTTGCAGTATGTTCTCACTAACTTCCACCAGAGCCGCAACGCAGCTATGGCATTGACGAAAACCAGATTGCGTACTGCAAAGCAAATTATGTGTATTGACATATGAAATCATTTGTTTATACAACAGTTTTTCCAAGACTTTCGATAGAAAACACAATATGGCTATAGGTCTGAATTTTCCATTTGACTTAGGTAAGGGCACAATTTTTGCATGTTTCCAGTTTAGCGGGTACATACAAGACATGATAATAGTATTAAACAGATGAGTAACATACGGCAAAATCAGGGGTAGAAGTAATCTTATAAATTTTGGGTGTACTTTATCACTGCCCATTGCATTTGATTTTATTAAAGAGCACATTGAAATATCGTCATTTTGAGTTACGCAAGAAAATTGAAAATGTTCGCTGATTAACCTGTTATCTGTATTTAAGGTGTCTGAGGAAAAATTATAAAAAGTGGAATTTGCTTTAATTACAGGTGCGTTGGTAAACGTTCTGTTAAGCATATTTGCATCTACTTGGTTGCAAAATTAACTGAAAAATAAGACATTATATAAAATAAAACCTTTTTTAATCTTTTAGCACATCACTTCTGTACTAAAATTCAAATAAAAACGATTGTGGATTTTTGACCGCCTTTCACCCTAGTACTTTCACCCTGACCTTGAATTTCTTACCCCCAGAATGGCTGTTGTACTCTTTTATTTTTAAAGAACTACGCATACGACACCTGTACCTCTAAAGTGACACAACTCAAAATTTCTCAGTTTTCAGTTTTTGCAAGAAAACGATACACAGTGGTCATATCTATACATTCTAAAAATCTTACATCGATTTTGCTAGTCTTTCGCAAAAAAAAAATACAGTTGTAACCCTCTTTGTGTTAAAAGAGAAGCTTTTTCAGAATCCACTAAAAAGACATATTTTGAGTTGCACCCAAAAAACTTGTTATTTTTGATGATCAATGAAAAAATCGCAAAAACAACTACTGTTGTATACTTATTATTCGCAATTCTTTACAATGAAATAACTGCTTTTAAATTTTATGGTAAATATTAAAAAAAAAACCGTTTCTTGCCTCTACTGAAAATTTGTAAATTTTGAGTTGACCCACTTTAGAGGTACAGGTGCGATATATGAATATTTGTAAAAGTTAATAAAATATATTGAATTATTAGAAATTACTTAAGTCGAATTGTTTACATTATGTAAACAATTGGTAAGTGATTGAAAATACTTTATATAAATTAAAATAAAAACAGAAAGAACTTCTGTTTTTGCTCCCGTTATTTCTTCCCGAAAATGGGCGGGATCGGATCAGTGGGGTGGCACTCCTATACAAAATAATTATAATTTATTAATAGTATAATTTTGGATTTTTCGAAATTTTAACGGTTTTTTATTTTCAGTCAATAAATTATTTAATTACATGATGTTATACTTAATTTACAAAAAAAAAGGAGTACAATAAAAACTTGGTTTTTATGTGTTAGGTTTTTTTTTTCAAGTATACGTAAAGAATGTAAAAAAAGCTTAAAAAAAACAAACTATTTTTTTTATGAGTTTACCTAATATGTACACAATTACATGTTAAAATTGCCATTTATTTAAATTGCACACAATTAGTTTTCAATTCTATTTTTTTTAAGGATAATTAAAGTAAATACCTTTCCTTATATTCTGTTGCCCCTTATTTAAATGGTTTTTGTTGAACTTCAGCGCTAAAGCTTCAATTTAAATTAATTCCTTTACAAATAGTTTCTGATACAACAACACGAGTAGATTGCATAGCATTTAAATATCACAAGCTGCTCAACAGACATTACAGTATCGCCTTACCCATGATTAACTAAATGACAGTTTGTTTTCTGATGCTACTTCGCATTAAAAAAAACCCCATCGAAGCACTCTAAAACAACCAAAGCATTTCTTTAGCAAACTTTTAAGAAGCTGCAAGAAGGAAATATATTACAAATACGTTGCAAATTAAAAGCAAAAGAAAATCGAAGGATGCAAAATTACTATTACTTCTGAAAGAAGAAAAACTATAAAAGGCGGCTTTAGAAGAAGTTGAAAGGAAATCTAGAAAAAAAACTTAGTTTGATTAGATAGTTGTTAGTCCGGTTGGTTAGTTGGTAACACATACAAAATCATATCGCTATAGCTGGGAAGGTAAGCCAAGGTAAATTAATGGAATTTTCTGGCCTTATATGACATGTTCTTCTATATATGACCAATAATTGTAGGGCTGTTATATTTTTAATTAGATAATATTATTGATCGTTGGATCATATTCTTCCATTATTTGTTAAACATTTAAAAATTGGTTCTCAGTCCCCTTTAATGTATAGATATTTACATAATTCTTTATTTCCACAAATAAGTCTAGGCAATGGTAAAAGGCGCATTCGACCAAACAAGAAGCACAAAATGTATTAATGTTTTTTTTTTCTTCTTTTTTAAATTAGTTTCTCTTCGTTGTTGTTGTTGATTTTCTTACTCAGTTTTTACTACTTATTTATACTGTCTTGTAGACAGACAGATTGTTAACTTTGGCAATAACAATAATTAAAGTCAAAATGAAATGGGTCTATAAACTAACGATATTAGCATTTTAAATGATTTTTATAGCATTTTAGTTGAAGATTAAAAAAAAAATACTAACTTGAACGTAAGTGAAAAATATTCAAATAAAAAATACTGTCTATAAGGTTATTTTTGTGAAGCTGAAGTTTTTTACGAAGATTAAATTGACCTTTTTTGTGGAGAGTAAATCAACTAAAATGAAATTAACTAGATTGTACTTGTGTGTTGCAATCAACTTAATGTATAAAATTGGTTATTTTCCATCAGCTTTACTTTTTTTTTTTTTCTAAAAAACAAAATATTACTTATATTGTGCAACAAAACAAAATTACTTAATAACGTTTTTTATAGAAGTAAATAAAAGCTCATAGTTTGAAAAAAAAAAATGATTATAAATATTAGGAAAATAGTATCTGCCCAAGAGACGCCTTATGACATCATTATAAATTTTAAAATTTATAAGAAATCAAAGGAAATTAATTCCGAATAATATAAAAATCTGTGAACAATTATATAAAATATTTTAAAATGTCAGAACTGTCAGAGAAGTTCTCAAATGAATCAAATTTTAATAATCCACATTATTACATATGACGGTAAAAAAAAAGTAAACAAATTGTTTACACGTGGCAAAAATTATCGAAAAATATTTTTAAAAGTGTCTGAAAATTAAAAAAAAAATTAAAGCAAATTCGAAAAATTAATATTAACAGTTAAGTAAAATGAAGAAAAACCATTAACCGTAAAATAAGTTTTATTAAGTTTTTAAAAATGAGAAAATTTGAATTATATAATGTAAATAACGTAAAAATTTAAAACTAAGCTTTACAATATGAATAAAAAGTTAATCGCTTATACAATATAAAATTAAAGTAACAAATTTTAAAATATTTGGAGAATAGAAGTAAAATTATAATAAAAATCAAAGAAATATAAAAAGTTACAAAATTCCAATTGTCTACTATATTTAGACCATGTGCAAACATTAAATAATTTGTCAAAATGCGTAACTTAAAGGAAGAGTTTCATTAAGTTCTAAAATATAACAAATATTATGTGAACAAAGTTAAATTTTTAAAAAGGTATAACGTACTAAAAATGATTATTCACTCGATGCTATTAATTTGTAAACATTAAAAAATTTTTTTTTAAATTGTCTGAAAACTAATATAAATTAAAGGAAATCAAAAAACTAATACAAGATATAAAATTTGACTAGAAAATTAAAATTAAGTTTAACAAGTCAGAAATTAGAGTCGGTCTAGACCGACTATACGATACCCTATACGATGGTTTAGAGACCCTATCTCTTCGATCCAACTAATTCAATATAGAAAATAAGCATAGACCATAATTTGAGTGGCGTTGTTATTAATTTTTTTTGCTGGAGATATGAAAAAGTTCATATCGGATGTTATTTTTATATGGGGACTAGGTCGAAATATAGACCGATCCTGACCATATTTGGTAAAGTCACTTATATTTTGAAACAATAAATACAAACGAAATTTGAGAAAAATCTGTGTAATACTTTTTTTTTTGATAGATTTAAGTGAAGATCGGGAAAGCAGCTCTATATGGGGCCTATGACTAAGAAGTATCTAATAGGGATTATTTTTGGACTACTGATTTATGGATATAACAAACACATATAAACCCAATTTGACTGAGATCAATATGATAATTTGGATCTTATGGCAATTTATGTCGAGTTCATAGCTTATATATCAAATTTCATCAAAATATATTTATATTTGCGACCTGTAGTTTGATAACAAGGTTTACATGGACACAAAGACGGACAGATGGACGGACGAACATCACTAAATCGGCCCAGAAAGTGATTCTGAGTCGATCGGTATAATAAAAGATGGGTCTAGGTCAAATATTTTTGGTAGTTATAAACAGCAGCACAAATTCATTATACCCAAACTGCATGGTTGTATAGGGTATAAAAATCTTAATTCAGTTTTAAGCAATTTTGTTCAAAAAGTTTGAGAATTTTTTTCTGGACATGTAGTGTAATTTCTGACTCATTGACTCTTATAAATAATTGAGGGGCGTTAATAAATAGAAAATTCATCATTTTATTTTAACAGCAAACACGCAGGAATCTGCCCTAATTAATATATAGTGTACAACTGAACAACAGTAACTATTTGTCTAATTCAGCTTTGATTTTTGATTAGAATTCGGTTACCACTAGAATATTTATATTAGATAAAAAGAACTTTTATTTTAATACTTAACTATTTAAAAATGCAACAGATTTTCCTCAGTAACAACCTTAAAAACGTAATTATTTTAAATGAAAGTACTCTCGATAGAAAAATTAGTTCAGTTTACCAATCTTAATGCCTTTATACAAATTAAATTTACTTATTTAATTGATGCAACTAATTCGTAATCAGTATATAATAATTCGACTGCAACAACTAATTATGTTAGAACAACATATTTTAAAAAGAAAATGTAAATTAGAAAAGAAAATTAAGTTCTGTTGCAAATGCGAAATCAAATAGTGAAATATTTAACCCAACCGAATTTGAAATTTATTTCTCATTTTTGCAAAATAACCAAAAAGTAATCAAAAATGGTGTGTGAAAATTTATGAAAATGCTTAAACAAATAAAGTGCATGAAAGCAGATTCTACGATTGGGAAGTTCCTTAGCCTGCGGTCATACTTTTTTATTATTATTATTAATTTTTTTTTTTTTTAACAACTATTTAAAGCAGTGTGTGCTACTTAACATTCTCTACGAAAACAGCCTCTAAGTTGTACCAGTTACATTGTTAACAAATATTGGTGCAAAAACTAGCAAATATATGTACAATTTCTAAAGCCATTTTTAATTTAATAAGAGCTACTATTCTAGGATTTATTCTGCGTAGACAATGAATGTGAGCATTGACCCGCTTGACCCAGCGAAACCAGCCATTTTGATTAAGCATCAAAACACTTTCGCTCGTACCTGTCCTGGTATTTTCTGCCACAATTGTTTACGCGAAATTATCGGCCATGCTTTCCTTGTTGAATAAGAAAAAACCTCAATACTTTGAACAACAAATATTAAATGCAAGTCAAAGCTATAAAAGTTGTCAAGATTTTTAAAAAGAAGCCTATCCAGTGTGTAGGGAAAGGTGCTTTCATGTTGGCACCCAAGAAGACCGGGAAATCCAAGAACAAAATTAGCTTCTCGTCTATTTCTTTTGTTTAAGTCAAGAGTTGTATTGTATAAAATTACCAAATAAATATACAAACATTGAAGGCAATGTTAATAAATGAAATCAAAAACAACAATCAAAACACAAGAAAAATTTTATAAAATATTTTTATTTCTAAATTACCTAAATTTAGAAAATCCTCAAAGCTTTATTGATGAGATTCATAAATAGGTATATTGAAATAATTCAATATCAGTAAAATGTAACTCGAACACATTTTCTAATGCTATCCTTAGTTCTATCGAACATAGTACTCCTATTATTCCAGATTCTCATATGAATTACATAAGATTACCAGGCGTAATTATCAACCTTATAAGGGAGAGAAACTACTATAGAAGTCAGTGGCAACGATATAGATGGACAACGGATCTTGAAGAATACAAATATTATGACCGTTTAGTGAAGACTGAAATATGGAATCATAGAAATCTGGAATGGAATGATAGATTACATAGACTTGCAAAGCACTCAAAGCCATTACTAAAGTTCTGAGAAAACGGGTTTCAAATCTTCCCTCATTAGTGCATCAAAATGGCCTACAAATACTGATTGCGATAAAAATAATGCATTTGCAGAAAACTTTCTACAACATCATTATATTTCAGACAAACTTGGTTGCCAGACATTAGCACAACAGGTTGACAACGTATTAATCTATAACAGTTCTCTTAACTATATAATGCCTGGCTCGGAATACATTTCAGCGGATACAACGAAAATCTATTAAAAGGTCTAAAACCACGTAAATCTCGCGGCCTCGATAATATTAAAAATGAAATTTAAAAAACCTTTTAGTTTGTGGAATAATATATTTAACATGTATTATCAACTCTTGTCTAAGACTTCAGTATTTCCCAACATGTTGGCGAATTGCTAAAGCAATACCTATTTTAAAACCGGGCAAGCCCAACAATGAAACGGGAAGATACCGGCCTATTAGCTTACTCAGAAGCTTAGGTAAAATTTATGGAAAAAAATTTAAAAGAAAAATTACTTCTTTTTTTTTTGATAAAACAAATATTATTCCCAAGGAACAGTTTGGATTTCGTCCCTTTCGTATCACAACACAACAAATCAAAATAATTTAAAATTTCATAAAAAAATGAGTTTATAGACAAAAAGTCTACTGCTATGGTACTTCTAGATGTTGAAAAGGCCTTTAGTATAAATTAATATCCTACGGTTTTCCTTTCTATCTGGTTAAAATCGTAGCTACAATGTTTTTATTAACTCTTCGTACTCAGACAACTACAATATTGATGCTGGTGTTCCTTAAGGCTCTGCCTTGGGGCCTTTGTTGTACATTTTATATTGTGCAGACGTTCCTAAAAGTCATATATGTAACTATCCTTTCTATGGTGACGATACTGCAATTTACTGTTCTGATGTATCACCGCAACCTATTACAGATAATAAACAACTTGCTCTTGACAGTCTTTTTCAATACTTTGTTAAATGGAAAATTAAAATAAAAGATTGAAAATAACAACCTATCTTTTTTACAAGGAAAAAAAGTTCTTGTAATCTACCCAGCTCAAATTTATCTTTGAATGGTATAAATATTCCCTGGTCTAACAATGTTAGATATTTGGGAGTTTTTCTAAACCGACGCTTAACTTTTAATGAACACACCAGTCATATAATCAGAAAATTTAATATTGCCATTAAAATGTTATACCCTGTAATTAATAGAAAGTCCAATCTCTGCACCGATAATTGAATAACCATTGTCAAGACAATTTTTCAGGCTATAGCTCTGTACGCATGTCCAGTTTGGGGAACATGTGCAGCAACACATGTTAAGCAAATCCAACTCAGCCAGAATAGACTTCTCCAAATTGTTATGAATTTACCTTGGTACTATTCTACACAAAGATTAGATCGTTTTTATAATGTAGAATATAGCAGTATGCGTATTCAAACTATATTAAACAAATTTCAAACTTCATGTTATCATTCAAACAATGCTTACATTTCTAGGTCCAAAACAAATTATCATTTATATTATTGGTTTTGGTTTAAATTTTTTTTTCTCAGTGCTAAAACCGCTTTTATCATACTTGTTTTCCCATATACATTTTGGCTTTTCTTGTATGTACTATACAATCCTTCCTTAATAATTTATTGAAGGTTTTTATAGCGTAATTATTTTTCTTCTCCGGTGAAATATTTGTTTTTTACAAACTATTTGCGAATTTATTAACTGAGAATTATTGTTATAGATGTAAGGTACTTTTTAACCATCTCACTTTAGGTACATTATACCCTATACCACTATGTGGTTTGGGTATAATGACTTTGTGCTGCTGTTTGTAACAACCAAAAATATTTGACCTAGACCCATCTTTAATTATACCGATCGAATCAGAATCACTTTCTGAGTTGATTTAACAATGTCCGTCCGTCTGTGTGTCCATGTAAACCTTGTAATCAAACTGCAGGTCGCAAATATGAATATATTTTGATGAAATTTGGTATGTAAGCTTTTATCAACCATGGGATGAACGCTGTTGAAATTGGTGAGAAGCCGTCCATGTTCAGACCTAGCCCCCATACAAATTACCCATATGAAATCGACATAAATTGCCATAAGATCCAAATTGTCATACAGATCTTACTCAAATTGGGTTTGTATGCGTTCATTACATCCATTAATAAGTAGTCCAAAAATGATCCCTTTGACCCCACATAGAGCTGCTTCCCGATCTTCACTTAAATCTATTAAAAAACAAAAATATTGCACGGATTCTTCTCAAATTTTGTTTGTATATATTTTTCCAAAATACAAGAGACGTTACCAAACATGATCAGGATCGGTCCATTTTTGGACCTAGTCCCTATATCGATATAGCATCCGATATTAACTTTTTCATATCTGCAGCCAAAAAAATTAATAAAAATCCCACTCAAATTTGGTTTTTGCTTATTTTCTATGTCCAGTTAGTTGGGCCTAAGAGATAGGGTTTCTAAACGCATGGTATAGGGTATCGTATAGTCGGTCTAGACCGACTATAATTTTCTTACTTGTTTTTTATATATGTTTTATAAAAATGATTTTTGAAAATAATATAAAGAAAAATTGTAACTCTCAAATTTAGCGTTATCATGGAAATTTATTTTATTATGTATTCAATGTCTTATAAAAATTAATAAATATCAAATTAAATCAAATTGTTCCACCTTAATTAATTTCACTAATACATGGTTGTAACAATCAATATATAGAATATAAATTATATAGTGTCAACTAAATGAGACAATTCATACAATCGAATCTACGGCTCTTTGGAAAATGTAATTCTGTACTCATTGATAGTACATATGTCTCCCAAAATTCGGCTGGCAACATATTCGGTTGTCATAACGAATCTGTTTTCTGTGTGGAATTATTAAAGCTTATTAAATTGGTTACCGAGTCTTTACAAGTCACGTAAGTAATTTTAGGACTAAATTTCTTATGGATTTACTTCAGATTTGTGGCAATTTACTGAATTAAACACAGTTTTATTTTTATAGTTTTTAAATTTTAAGTTTTTGACCTATGGTTTACAGCACGTACATTAGGGCCGGCCAAATTTTTTGTCGATTAGAGGCGCACTCTAGGATGATTCTATGGACAATTCTAAGCAACTTTGGTGAAGGAACCATAGGTCTATCTCAATTTTCGAGTCTTCCACTTTTCAAAAAATGATTTTTTCCCTATAACATCATTTTGATTCAAAATTCGATTTTTTATTCATCGTTATATTATATTTTTTATGTGTATATGGGGGGTTTTTGGGGTCGAGAAATTCATTTCTGATCTTTATTTTTACCTGTGACCACCGCCAGAGGGCGTTTCATGCATATTTTAACAATTTTCCGTCTATTTTCCGTGAAAAATTACAAGTTTTTCGTTAAAATTGATCTTTATTTCATTTTTTTTCAACAGAAATTCAACCTAAAAAATAAGAACGTGTTAAAAAAAAAAAATTAATTTAGTGGAAGAAAAGCGATATAAGTTATTTTTGAAAGTCTTTTTTGCTTTCAAGTCTGGGGTATTTTGCACGGCTTTCTGATGTAACTGCCATAACACTGTGTCGATTTTTTTCTAAAACACGTTTAGAAACGCTAGCCAGCAATTGAACATGCCTTTCCGTTGCTTGTATGTGTACCGGAATTCTTGGATCAGGCAATGGTGGATCATCGTATTCTAAATATTGTTCCAAATGGTATGCGTCAACGGTGGTTCGAATTAGACATTATCTTTATTTACATCAATCATATTCGTATAATCTGTACAATTGAAGTTTATCAAAAGTTTTTGATAAACTCTAAGATGTGCCGTGTCGTACAGATTTCTTCGGTAGTGTACAATTTTCTTGATTGCGATGTTTCGTGTCTCTTTTTTATCATCAAATAACATCGCTAACAAAATATTTTCGGAATGTGCGTAATATGAATTGTCTTTAATGACATTATTCACAACTCCGCGTAGATTTGTATCCAAATATTGTGTCCAACGAATGAATTTGTAAAATAATACACTACCGAAGACCACCGAATTATAGTACTTGATGTTGAAGTGTATCGGCACATACGTATGTACGTTGCCAGAATTTTCAAATTCGTTGATGGCTTTTCAATTGGCACATACAACCGCAACAATCTATTCGCCTTGGTGAGCCAACATGAATGTGCTATTGGTCCTGGTTTAATGTGAGGCAAATCCGCAGGAACAGCACCATTCGAAATTGCATTGGCCATTTTGTATAGGTACTTTGAATCGGTGAATAATTCATAAGGATCTAAATCAGGTGGCATGTTCTCTAGCAAGATTATCTCGAATTCATGTACAAGCTGAAAAAAAATAAATTAGATGAATTAAATGCAATTTTACCATTTAATAATGGAAAAAATCGATGAGAAAAATGACAAATGATACATACCGGAAGATTTTCACACGTTTAAATTTGTTTGCCCAACGTTCCGGTTGTTGTTCGTGGTCCAGTGGTCGATGATCTGTCCAAAGTGTTAAACAAATGACGAAATGGCAGCTCGTTGAAGTGCAGAAGGCACACAAACCAATGCAGCGGTCTATTCAAATGCAATTCAAATCGACGCAAAATCCCATTTCTTACGCCAGTATTTGTTGGCTCACCATCACAGCATATGCCGATTAATGCATCGAGAGCAATTTCTTTTTCGACGGAGAATGCATTCAATGTCATCAATTTGTGTTCAGCACCTTCATTTTCGACTTTTGTGTAGCGTATCAATTGAGAATTTGGTACCTTCAAAACAACTAGATGTGGTTCTTTCACCATCCGTGGATGCAACTTCTCATCGATTTTTTCCACTGTTAAAGCATCATTTTTTCGGCCGTCGAATGAAAATGCTATCAAATTGGATGCATCATACTGCTTACGAAGCAATTCTTCTCTGCATTTGGCTTTTTCTCGACGCACTTTATTTTTATCCATGATGATAGGATTGCCATGTGCATCTTTTACGTCAATGTCTTGCATAAGAGATGTTGCGAGTGCTGCTGCTATTCTATCTGATACACCAAATCGATCACACATCACAGCGAAATTCGAAGCATCGTATCTGGGAGTATACGGTCCTCGTATCATTGGCGCAACATCTTGTGGATTTGAACTTGGCTCATCTGTATCAGTACTTGGTTCATATGCTAAATGGGTCTCTTCAACACTTGTTGGTATTATTGTTGACGTTGGTGCTGGCTCTTCAACTTCTGGCACGAATTCCGGTATCGTCAATCTTCTGACATTATTTTGATCTCTTATAAACTCTTTCAAATGATCTGGAATCAATCCACATGAGCACAATGCTGCGTTCAAGTCACATTGACATTTGCCGATGTATAATAATTCTTTGTAGATTGCACGAACGTTCTGAATGTGGCGATTTTTGGATGTTTAGTTTCGATTTGATACTTGTGAATCAATGTACCCAATTTTCTAACAACACTTTTTTTTTAGAATTTCACATTAAGTTGACTCCAAATTTCCATCAATTTGTCTGTTAAGTGCGGTACGAATATTTTATACGAAAACATTTTGTTTTGGAGTTTAGCACGTTCGGCCAAGAAAAAAAAACATCTTAAAATATCATGTTTCAAATCACAAGATGCAGGATGCGGTACTCGTTGATGTTGTTGCGATTTGCGATGTAGACGGCAATGCATTTGGATCCATTGTATACTTTTACTACATTGTATACTTTGAGTGTGAGTGGAGAGACTCTCCATACTTTATTGCAGCGTTGTATTGAAAAGTATTACTTATGACGTTTCTTAAAACCACACGTGGAGAGAAGCTCCGTACTATATTACAGAGTTATATTGAAAGGTATTACTTATGGAAGGTATGGTACAAATTACAATTCCATGACTAAATTTGGGCCTTTAATTCGTACCGTGTAACTTATTCAAATATCAAATTTTGATTTGCAACGAAAAACGAAAAAAAAAATGTTTTTAATTGACTTACTTACAATTAAGAACAATAAATGTCAGAGATAAAAAGTCCGCAAAGCAGCAGAAACAATTTTGGTTGAAATTAAAATGTGCATGAAATGCCCTCTGGCGGTGGCCGTAGGTAAAAATAAAGATCAGAAATGAATTTCTCGACCCCAAAAACTCCCCCATATACACATAAAAAAGATAATATAACGATGAATAAAAAATCGAATTTTGAATCAAAATGATGTTATAGGGAAAAAATCTTTTTTTGAAAAGTGGAAGACTCGAAAATCGAGATAGACCTATGGTTCCTTCACCAAAGTTGCTTAGAATTGTCCATAGAATCATCCTAGGGGGCGGCTCTAATCGAATTTTTCGGCTCCATACAAATTGGCCCGCCCTAACGTACATAATTCTAGTTTAAAATTTGTTGCCCTTCAACATTTTAAAATAATTTTTTTCCTATGTTATTAATATTACCTATCACGTAAACAATTAATAATTTTTTCACTAACTATGAATTTCAAAATTATTTTTATACACTTAACTGTATATAGCTTTTTGATCAATACTTAGGTTATTTTATTGTTTATCATGTAAACAATTTTAATTCTTAATAAATTTAAACTTAATTTTAGAATATAAATTATTCACTTAACAGTCTTATTTTTATATCAGTATTAAAGCCTTTTTACGATATTTACCTTATGTTTACATTACGTACATATATTTATATATGTTTCTAAATTTTTTTATTTCCGAATTTTGATCTTTACTTAACTAAATATAGTACTTTCTATTAATATTTAAGTTAATAAGTATTTAAGTTATTTATTTACCCATAGCTTACTTATGTACACAGTAGGTAAATAAACTATTCTAACATTTAAGAAGTTAGTTTTTTTAATATTCAAGCTTATAATTTTATTTTCCTATTGCGAACGTAACTTTTTTTAATTTTTTACCCATTGCTTAAATTATCTAACAAATTTTATTTTTGCCCCTATATATTTTTAAAACAATTTTTGACACTTGTAAACATATATAAAATCAGATAACAACCAAGTTTTCCGTATTCAACGATTTTTTTCTAACATGTTCTCAGAGTTCTTATAAATTTTTAAAATCACTGACTTTAGGTAAACAACCAAATTTGTTTATTTTCTTGACATATTGTTAACAATTTAATTTTTATTTTTCTTTGACTTAATTTAAAAATTTTGGGATATTTTTAAACAGTTTTATTATAATTTTATTTAATTTAAGTACTGTATATATATTGTTTACATTACGTCAATAATAACATAATATTTCCAATGTTTACATTAAATAGGCAATAATATTAAAATAGACTTTCTTCTTCTTTCCCACTCATAAGTAATTGTTGCTGCTTTTATGACGTTCTTTAAAATAAATTGTAGTATAAATGTTGTTTTTAATTTCTTTAGTATATTCTTAAATTACCCTTTTCATTTAAATATTTACATCTCATTTATTATATATATATTTTATTATTATTTATTTATTTATTTTTTTTTTTTTTGGTTTTTTCCATCAATTTAAATAAACCATTAAGATGACCCACAAAACAAAATTGCTTTACTCGGCTCAATTCATCATGTTACCGAAAAAAACCTATTAAAAAAATCACTACACTTTAATTTTTTCTATTTTTGCTGACTCTAATAAATATTTTTTTATGAGCCAGTTTAAAATTCATACTGGTCGTCTTAGCTCATACATTCACACAGACACACATATACATGTACAGAAAAAATACAGGAAATGACCAAAAACTTCCATAGAGTAATGCTCCCCCCTAAAAACACACACAGAAAGCAACTAAAGTGACTATAAAATTTCATCATATCCAAACATGCATATTTTGAATAAATATTTAAAAATAAACAATGTTTTTGTATAATGATCAAACATAAAAACAAAAAGACAATGAAGATTTTGTTTAAAAAATATAAATGCGGGTTTGTTTAATAAGACGCCCATATTATATCAGAATTTTTTTGTTTTCAGTGCTTACAAAAATACTGAGATTTAGAAGAAAGAAATAAATTTGCTCTTTTTAATGAATGATATTTGAATTATGAAAAATTTAGGAATAATGTTGTCTAAGTAGAATCAATTGAAGTTAATCGGAAATGATATGGCGAAATTTTAAAGAGAATATATTAAACACTACTACATGATTGCGGATAGTATAAGTAATTTTTGAAATTGCCTAGTATTTTTAACGGATTTCTTTTTTAAAATTGTTTTTAATTATTCAACCATTATTAACATAATGTTTTATTTTTTTCATTTTATTTATTATTTCTTTTTTCTGATAAAAGATTTTCTTAGGAAATAACAATACAATTTGTTGGGAGTTTGCTACAATACGGAGAGTATTTTTTACAAATTCTTTAGATTTTTTAAAAAGATTTTTTTAATGTTTCTAAATTAGATACCCAATATTGAAATATTTTAAAATCTTGTTATATCGCTATGCTCGTCTCTGAGTCATTCACAGTGTAACGATGTATAATTAGTAATTAACATTTCAAAATAAACTATCGCTTACACATCTAGTATTAGCATAACCTTTTCTTAAAAAACCGTTATTCTTTACATATTTTATTAAGATAGCATCTTTTCCAACAACATAAATTTTCTTTATCAATTATTTAAAAAAAAAATAACTTTTATTCGAAAACAAAAGTACCTTTTGTTAAAATAAAGTCTTTTTCCTAAAAAAAAGTTCCTAATCTTAAAAAGTACCCTTTCTTAAGAAGTAAATTTCCGTAAAAAGTACCTTTTCATAAAAAGTGCATTTACTTAAAAAACTGCCATTTCTTTTCTTAAAAATTACCGTCTCTAAACAAGATATATGTTCCTAATAATGCATTTTAAATTAATACATTTTAGTTTTAATTTTTGTTTCTTTATTTTGAAATGTCCTCTATTATGTACAAAATTAAACTGAACAATTCTTTTTTTCATTTCATTCCTTGTATCGGCAGTTTACAATATTTTCTTTTCAGAGTTGCCACATTTATTTCAAAATTAAAATTTTGTAAATAAAAGTTCATTTTTCAATATAAGTATATTCTCTCCAAAAATTCAACATTTATTAAAAGTGTCTTTCTTAAATCTAACCCATAAAAACAAAGTTTTTATTAAAACTCTTTCTTTCGTTATGCATATGAGTTTGGAATCTCTCCGTGACTGTGCTTGACTTTGCGTGACTATTTTAAAATTAATCTTTGGCCACAACGAGTCTATGGACAAAGTTTCAGATCGAGTTTTAAAAACTACCCATTCGTATAAAAGTACCTTATTTTAAAAGGTATTTTATTATAAAAATGTACCTTTTCTTATAAAAGTATATTGTCTTAAAAAAGTACATTTTCTAAAAAAATTTCCTTTTCTTAAAAAGTACTCTGTTTCAAAAGGACCCCGTCCTAAAAGCACATTATCTTGAAAATTTACCTTTTCTTGACAATGCACCCATTCTTAAACAAGTAAATTTTCCCAAAAAAAAAATATATATTTTCTCAAAAAATTAAATTTTCAAAAACAATACCTTTTATTAAAAAAAAACTCATTTCCTAAAACAAGCATATTTTCTTGAAAAAACACCTAAAAGCACCCAAAAAGTATATTTTATCTTGAAAAAAAGTACACTTTCATAAAAAGTGCATTAGTAATTTATCGCATCTTAAAAATTAAATTTTCTGAAGAGAACACCTTTCTTTAAAAAAGTACGTTTTCTTTAAAGGGTAAGTATTTTAAAAAAGTTTATTTTCTCAACAAGTACAATTTTTTAAAACTCTACCTCTACTTAAGAAATAACTTTTCTTGAAAAAGTACCTTTTGTAAAAAGAGTACCTTTTCTTAAAAAAGTATCTTTAACATTTCCTTCTCTTAAAAAAAGTACGAGTTTTTATTATCTGTAACAAAAATTAATGTAATGATTTTTTTTTTTATAATATTTTGTTTTTTTTTTTAAATAATTTTTTTTTTTCAGTTAAAGATATTTTTTTATATTTCGCTCTTTTTAATATTTCTTGAACAACAAGACGAAATGTTATGGTTTATGTACGACGGAGAGTTTAAGTTTATTTAAAAATTCCTATGAATTTTGTTTTACTTTTATTATTTTTTTTTTTTTTTTTGTCAAGAGTTTTTTATATTTCAATTTGGCAGAAAAAACTCCAAAACGACTTATTGATTATGTAATCATTTGTTCGCTTCTAACATTTTTTTATTCATTTATTAAATATTTAAATAAAAAAAAAAACTTACCTAGCATGTTGCGGCCCCACAAAACCTGTATCATGCGCTGAACTGGCTGAGATTTGAGCATCTGTAATTGTACCAGATTCCATGCCCAACGGCATATTACATGTGGCTAAAAGAAATGTAAAAAATACAGTGATAAATTATTCTCAAAATTATCAATAAAATATATAAATTCTTAAAAACTTTTTAATTAAAACAAATATATTTAAAATAACCAATAACAAAAAATATAAACAAAAATAAAATAGAATATAGAATATAGAAAATAGAAAACACAACTTAACATAGCAATTAATTAAGAAAATTTACATCACACAAGCTAAAAAAAACAGCAGCCATATGACTTTAAAAGTGGAAGAGACATAGAGACCTTTCACATTAAAAGGCATAAACATAAATTTTGTCTAAATGGAAAAAGAATCAAGTGTTTTGTTTAAAGGAGACTAACTTTTTGAAGATAATTTATCAAATTAACTCAAGCATTTATGATAATGATAAATTAGAAGAAAAAAATTTCAAATTTTACAAAACAATTCCAAATTAAAATTTGAAATTTTTCCTTGAGTGTATTCGTATTAACTTAAAAATTTAATTTAAAGCATATTGTTTAGTTTTTTTTTCTCCCCAGCATCTTCAGTGTCTGTATTTCTTCTCCTTCATCTTTATAGGTTGCCATTTGTGTGACACATGTGTCATGTGCGTGCGTGAGTGCTGTTGGTTGTAGCCATCAATTTAGGAAATATTTAGTTTTTTTTTATTCTCATTTTCTTTTTTTTTTTTATAGTAATTCTCTGAACATACTGTTGAACATACTGTTGTGTTTTTTTTAAAATACATTGCAGTTTTTTTAGGTTTAAACGATTTCTTGTTGTTGTTTTTTGCATGTCACTTATAACCGAGTGTTAAATATGGCATGACATTTTAGTTTCTGATAAAATAAGATTAAAAATAAGAAAACCAGGAACTTGCAAAAATATTTGCACGCAAACACTTATGGTAAAAAAAACTAAAAAAAAGCAACAAACAGATATGAGTTAAATTGAACGAAATGAAATCAGCAAATATGTTTGTTTGTGAAAATTTGTGATATTATCCGTCGCTAGCAGCGATTCCGCCAAAATGGTCTTAAAGAACATTTTAAATTAGTTAATATGTTCGACAATACTCTGTGACGTTGTCTTAAGAACTGAAGATGGCCTAAAGTTTTATATGAGTTTAAGGAGGGAGGAAACCTGCGATAGGGAAAAATGTTCGTGGTCCTATGCTTGTTTGAGTATATGTTTGACAACAATTATTTGAAAATTTTAGATAACTTGATAACTTAACTTTACTTAGAACCTAAGATTGACGATGGTTGCCTCAGGAACTGATTTTCTTAGCGATTTCCAAGTTAAAATGTATTCTTCGTATTGACAATTCTTTGATAATCTTCAAATAATGAAGAATTGTATTCTCTCTCCTTTAATGTTTCAAAACTAACGAATACTTAACACTGAAAATAATCGTACCCTCTACTCCAGTGTGCAGAGGATATATATAAGTTTGTCATTCCGTTTGTAATAATTAGAAAAGAGATTTTGGACCCCATAAATATATTATTGCTCCAAATATTTCTTCAATGCCTAGAACTGCTACGGCTAATAATTTACTTTATAATCCTGAGAACGCTGGTCGATTGATTAATTTTGATGCTGCATCACCAATCCCATCTGCTTCAACATCTGGTACTTCAAATATAGTGCCTACAACTGGTATTGAATCAATACCCACTCCTAGGTTGCGAACAATTCCTCCGAAGAAAACTATATTTGCTACACGTTTCGCACATGATACGAAAGCTGATGAGATGAAATTTTATGTGATCTCTAAAATTAAAAACTGTATACCTGAGGATATTAGTGTTTACAAAATGAATTCCAGAAATAGAGCATCATTTAAAATAATTGTTCCTGAATACCTATTTGAACAAATCGTAGATGCCAGTTTTTGGCCTAAAAACGCATTAATACGTGAATTTATATATAGAGAAGAAGATAATGCTCGGCTTCCCAAATCCGCTGATCAAAATCCAAAAAACTAATATACATCTTGTATCAAAACGTTAGAGGTATGAATTCAAAACTTTCGTCAATTTATTGTAATAGCTTTGGCTTCAATAATCATATTATTATATTTACGGAGACCTGGCTCAGTAAAAAAGTTAATAACTCTGAGATTTTTTGCCCTAAATATCAAATTTTCAGAAAAGATAGAGAAAGTTGTGAAAGAATTGAATCTGATAAAAATAATAATCACTGTAATAATGTAATAAAAAAGTCTGGGGGCGGCGTATTGGTTGCTATACTAAACGAATTTTCGTCTGAAGAAATTATCTTAAACGATTTTTTACATATTGAGATTATATGTGTTTTAGCTAAAATTAATAACAGGTCCATATACATTATTTGCTCATACATTCCGCCTAACTCTCCGCTTTCTGTTTATGAGGATCATCTGAAAGCTGTTGATTTAATCCAAAATTATATAAAACCATCTGATTTATTAATGTTAATTGGAGATTTTAACATGCCGTCTACATCCTGGAAAGCTGATCCTGATACCAATTATTTAGTTCCATCTCATTATTCCGATTCTTCAGCTGCATTTATTCATGGTTTATTGGAAAATAGTCTTTTCCAAGTCAACTCCGTCACAAATGCATTTGGTAGACTGTTGGACCTTATTTTCGTTAATGAACCTAATGACTTTTCAATATTGCGGCATAGCCCTATTTCTAATCCGGAAGATATATACCATCCAACACTTGAGATATCTTGCTTTTGTTCCTATCCTCTTCATAAAAAGAAGTTAACTCACAGCGATAAAATCTTTTGCTTTAATAAAACTAATTACCAAGATTTACAACTCCATCTATTCCAAATTGACTGGATAAATGTGTTATCTCGTTGCAATGATAACTTGGACTTGTGTTTGCATACATTTTATCATCACCTCTTTGAATGTTTCTCGGCATCTGTACCTAAAATGTTACCTCCTAAATCGAATGGTCCTCCTTGGAATACAAAACATCTATCTCAACTTAAAAATAAGAAAAACAAAATGTACAAAAATTATAGAAAATATGGAACATTGATAGATTATATGAAATACTCGTTATCAAGATCGGAATTTATTATTGCTAATCAATTGGCCTATAATAACTATTTAATTAAAGTAAGGAATAATCTAAAAAATAATCCAAAATGATTTTATAAATTTATTAATTCTAAAAGACGTACTGCGGACTTTCCTTCGGTTATGAAATACGGTGATTTAGAATCTTCAGATGATAACTCCATAAGTAATATGTTTGCAGACTTTTTTGCATCAACTTATTCTTCGACAGTATTTAATAATCTGTATCCATACATAATATCGGAATCTTCAATTATTAATATACCATCCATCAATCAACATACAGTTCTGAATGCCCTGACAAAATTAAAATTGTCGTATGCTGCTGGTCCTGACGGTGTTCCTAGTTGCATTTTAAAGCGCTGCGCACATTTATTGTATATTCCTTTGACTTATATGTTTAACATATCCCTTAAATTGGGTTACTTTCCTCCCATTTGGAAAGAATCATTTATTATTCCCTTCTTTAAGTCTGGATCTAAAGCTGGTATTTCGAATTATAGAGGTATTGCTAAATTAAGTGCTATTCCAAAACTATTTAAAAAACTTTTAATTTTATTATTTTTTATAAAAATAAAAAATCTTATTTTCGATCTTTGTCAATTTAATGATTGAGTTTGAAATTGTTCAGGCTCAAGATCAAATGTTTTTACTTTAAATAAAGTAAAAGCATTAGCACATTTGTTTCAAAAATTGATCTATGTATATTCTGCATGACAGGTTATACAGCTGTTTCGGGAAGAGTCACCAACCCTCATCAGTAACCAAAAGCAGTAGATAGTTTGTTTGGTAAAAAGTTAAATTCATATATATTTGCTGAAAACAACCAAATGAGAATTCAAGCAAAAGTTATACTATTTAAGCCTCTTCCAATATAACAAACTAAAAATAGAACAACTTTGAAACAAATATGATTGTATACGAGTACACATTGCATACTACAATATACATGTTTGTTTTTGTCTTGAAAAAACAAGAAAAACAATTTGTTTTTGCTAAACTTACATTTAGCGTTAACGGCGTGCCCTCCGTATTTTTAATTTTATTATTTTTTATAAAAATAAAAAATCTTATTTTCGATCTTTGTCAATTTAATGATTGAGTTTGAAATTGTTCAGGCTCAATTTCAAACTCAATCATTAAATTGACAAAGATCGAAAATAAGATTTTTTATTTTTATAAAAAATAATAAAATTAAAAATACGGAGGGCACGCCGTTAACGCTAAATGTAAGTTTAGCAAAAACAAATTGTTTTTCTTGTTTTTTCAAGACAAAAACAAACATGTATATTGTAGTATGCAATGTGTACTCGTATACAATCATATTTGTTTCAAAGTTGTTCTATTTTTAGTTTGTTATATTGGAAGAGGCTTAAATAGTATAACTTTTGCTTGAATTCTCATTTGGTTGTTTTCAGCAAATATATATGAATTTAACTTTTTACCAAACAAACTATCTACTGCTTTTGGTTACTGATGAGGGTTGGTGACTCTTCCCGAAACAGCTGTATAACCTGTCATGCAGAATATACATAGATCAATTTTTGAAACAAATGTGCTAATGCTTTTACTTTATTTAAAGTAAAAACATTTGATCTTGAGCCTGAACAATTTCAAACTCAATCATTAAATTGACAAAGATCGAAAATAAGATTTTTTATTTTTATAAAAAATAATAAAATTAAAAATACGGAGGGCACGCCGTTAACGCTAAATGTAAGTTTAGCAAAAACAAATTGTTTTTCTTGTTTTTTCAAGACAAAAACAAACATGTATATTGTAGTATGCAATGTGTACTCGTATACAATCATATTTGTTTCAAAGTTGTTCTATTTTTAGTTTGTTATATTGGAAGAGGCTTAAATAGTATAACTTTTGCTTGAATTCTCATTTGGTTGTTTTCAGCAAATATATATGAATTTAACTTTTTACCAAACAAACTATCTACTGCTTTTGGTTACTGATGAGGGTTGGTGACTCTTCCCGAAACAGCTGTATAACCTGTCATGCAGAATATACATAGATCAATTTTTGAAACAAATGTGCTAATGCTTTTACTTTATTTAAAGTAAAAACATTTGATCTTGAGCCTGAACAATTTCAAACTCAATCATTAAATTGACAAAGATCGAAAATAAGATTTTTTATTTTTATAAAAAATAATAAAATTAAAAATACGGAGGGCACGCCGTTAACGCTAAATGTAAGTTTAGCAAAAACAAATTGTTTTTCTTGTTTTTTCAAGACAAAAACAAACATGTATATTGTAGTATGCAATGTGTACTCGTATACAATCATATTTGTTTCAAAGTTGTTCTATTTTTAGTTTGTTATATTGGAAGAGGCTTAAATAGTATAACTTTTGCTTGAATTCTCATTTGGTTGTTTTCAGCAAATATATATGAATTTAACTTTTTACCAAACAAACTATCTACTGCTTTTGGTTACTGATGAGGGTTGGTGACTCTTCCCGAAACAGCTGTATAACCTGTCATGCAGAATATACATAGATCAATTTTTGAAACAAATGTGCTAATGCTTTTACTTTATTTAAAGTAAAAACATTTGATCTTGAGCCTGAACAATTTCAAACTCAATCATTAAATTGACAAAGATCGAAAATAAGATTTTTTATTTTTATAAAAAATAATAAAATTAAAAATACGGAGGGCACGCCGTTAACGCTAAATGTAAGTTTAGCAAAAACAAATTGTTTTTCTTGTTTTTTCAAGACAAAAACAAACATGTATATTGTAGTATGCAATGTGTACTCGTATACAATCATATTTGTTTCAAAGTTGTTCTATTTTTAGTTTGTTATATTGGAAGAGGCTTAAATAGTATAACTTTTGCTTGAATTCTCATTTGGTTGTTTTCAGCAAATATATATGAATTTAACTTTTTACCAAACAAACTATCTACTGCTTTTGGTTACTGATGAGGGTTGGTGACTCTTCCCGAAACAGCTGTATAACCTGTCATGCAGAATATACATAGATCAATTTTTGAAACAAATGTGCTAATGCTTTTACTTTATTTAAAGTAAAAACATTTGATCTTGAGCCTGAACAATTTCAAACTCAATTATTTAAAAAACTTATATATGACACGTTGTCACATCATGTGTCCTCTATCATATCTCCAACGCAACATGGATTCTGCAAATCACGCTCTACAATAACAAATCTTTTGGAGCTTACAACTTTGGTAAATGATGGTTTTATTAATATGAAACAAACAGATGTTATTTATAATGATTTTAGCAAGGCATTCGATAAAGTAAATCATGATCTATTGTTGTTTAAGCTTGACCGTATGGGCTTTGGTATATTGCTGATAAAATGGATTGGATCATATTTAAAAGACAGAACACAATGTATTAAGTTTCGTAACTCGTATTCCAACAACATAAAAGTATTATCTGGTGTACCTCAAGGTAGTCACTTGGGACCTCTTTTATTTACGCTATTTATAAATGATCTTCCTTCTGTAATTAAACACTCAACTACATTAATGTATGCAGACGATGTAAAGTTAATTTTTACCCTCAACAATCTTGATCAACAATCACTTTTACAGAATGATATTGATCGTTTAACTACTTGGTGTAATATGAATCTAATGGACCTAAATGTCAAAAAATGCAAATATATGATTTTTACAAGATCAATTCCAATTAATGGTCGGTATATCATGAATAATGCTGTGCTTGATTTAGTGGATTCATTCAACGACCTTGGCGTACTTCTGGATAAAAAATTAGACTTTAGAAGTCATATTTCGCTAACAATAAATAAAGCTACTGGTGTACTTGGATTCATTAAACGGTGGGCTAAAGAGTTTTCGGATCCGTATACGACAAAACAATTGTTTACTACCTTGGTAAGACCAATACTCGAATATGGGTCTGTAGTCTGGGATCCGCAATATCATATACATTCGAATAAAATTGAATCAGTTCAAAAACAATTTTTGTTATTTTGTCTTCGTGGTTTGGGCTGGGATCCTAATATGAGGTTGCCATCTTATGAAAATCGTCTGGCTCTAATTAAGCTTCCTACATTGAAAAGTCGCAGACATATGCTAAATGTTACTTTCCTGTTAAAACTGTTAAATGGTAGTCTTAAATCTGAATTTCTTATCAACAAAATAAATATAAATATTCCTTTTCGATCGTCAAGAAATTATAACTTTCTAACTATCAAATATTATTGTACAAACTATGCTAATTTTAATCCACTACGTAGAATTTGTGATGAGTTTAATATGCTGTATCAGTTTATTGATTTTAATAAAAGTTTGGATATTGTGAGAAGAGATATTATATTACACTTAAATGCATTAAATCAACTGAATTAAATAAATGTTATATATCAATTTTGTTAAATGTTTAATTATATATATAAATTATAATATAAATGTACATATACTTTAAGTAGTCTGTAAGGATGATTCCATAGACTGAATAAATAAAAAATAAAAAAAAAAATAAAATAAAAAAAATATTTGTGATCCTTATAACAACCGGAGTTGATATAGCGATGTCCGTCTGTCCGTCTGTGGAAATCACGATGACAGGTTAGGGCCCGAGATTTGAATGAAGAACTAAAAAAAGTCTTGAAAAAATATATGTTGTTCTTGTCACGATCACGCCCTCAATAGTCCAGTTACAGTGATCATTTTTAGTGTGAATGATTCACCAAATTCATGGGAAGATTTCTGTTTCAAAAATCATTACAATCGGTGCAACAGGTCCAGGGAAATCTCTGAAAAAGTAAAAAAAATTAAAAACATGATGTTTCTATATTGTTCTTGTTGTTATTCTAAATGTTGCATTGTTGTCATAGTGGGACTTGTTGTTTTTGTGGTCGTTGTGGTAATAATATAATAAAAACAAACCCTTTGTACAATTTTTTATCAACTCTGGTATAAAAATTTAAAAGTTTCCATTGTTTTGGCATCACTAAAAAAATTTGTTAGATAATTTCTGTCATTGCCACGAGCATGCCTGCAAAATTTTAGATTGATTGGGTAACGCGAAAGTGGTTAAAATCGATCTAAAATTTGTTCGACAAACAGACACTACGAGTTAATATAAAGGGAGTAAAAATTCACCAACATCTAAAGCAAATAATGCTAAAATGTCTAGTTAATAAAAAAAACAATGTAAATTTAGCAAAAAATAAATTTATGTATTAATTTATTTAAAGAGAAAAACACAAAAATAACGTTTGAAGTTGTATTTTTTGTGTGTAATATTTACATATACATACATACACATATTTAATAATACAAATAATATACATATATTCTATATATGTATATCCATAATAACTGCATGTTAGAAATAAATCGGTATATTATTTTATTTACATTAAATTGTGCAATATTTTGTTGTGGGGAAAATACATTTCTTTTCACTTCATGTCACTTCATTTTGCTCAACGTGAATATGCCACAGTAGATGGCGCCACAATTTTTGTTCTAATTAGCTTTGCAATAGATATTTCTATTTTAACATGAATGTCAATATTTTCGACTAGATATCATACAGAACAATGTTAAGAGTACACACGGGCTGGTCTTTTATTTCATACGTTTTTTCATTATTCTTTTACAATTATGAACATAAGTTTGGCATGTTAACTTTTTGTTGTCTTTACAAAATAGAGTTACCGAGTTCATCAATGAGTTTTTTGCTTTCAAAACAGTTCTACATAGTTATATAGAACTATTATTCTGCTTTACCTACAAAATATCTGATTGCGATTACATCAAATTTTTAAAAATTGTTTATAATAACTAAAGCATTATTATTCACATAAATACAAAATTGCACTTTTTAAATTCTCCATTCAAATTTAAGAAAATATCAATTCTAAAAACTGGAATTAAAACGTCGGAATAAAAATTTTAAATTTAGAAGACATCAATTGCATCTTTAATATATAAATTTTATTCGTTAAACACAAATTGAAATTCCAAAAAAAAAAACACCAAATACCTATGTTTACATTTAAAAAATGTTTACATTTAAAAAAAATATTGTCATTCAGGAGAAATTAATAACTTTTCAGTGCCGCGATTCAGTAACTTATTTTAACGATAGTCGAATCGTTAAAAAAAAGAAAATTGCAAAATTATCAGTAAAATTTTTAAACGATATTCGCTATTGTTAAAGTCAGCTGTTGTTGTTATCTAAACGACAACCATTTTTGTGTTGTTTATTCAGTCGATAAAAACTTAAATTTTTAGGTTCAAATGTCGTCATACATAAATAAAAATCATAAAATAGTGAAAATATTTTGCTTGTATCAAACAACTTTTTTTATATAAATAAAAAAATTAAATAGCATATTCAATTCATTATTTCATTTTCAAATAAATAAACAGAAATATTAGTAAACAAAATAAAGATATTAAACATAAACATAAAATCATCTTGTCAAACACGAAGTAATTTGTTTTTTTCTATTCTTTGTGTTTTTCGCTTATTTTGACAGAGATGCCACTAGTTTAAAATTTAAATAAATAGAAAACAAGTAAGAAAATTATTGTCGGTCTAGACCGACTATACGATACCCTATACCATGCGTTTAGAGACCCTATCTCTTAGGCCCAACTAACTGGACATACAAAATAAGCAAAAACAAAATTTGAGTGGGATTTTTATTAATTTTTTTGGCTGCAGATATGAAAAAGTTCATATCGGATGCTATATCTATATAGGGACTTGGTCCAAAAATGGACCGATCCTGATCATGTTTGGTAAAGTCTCTTGAATTTTGCAAAAATATATACAAACAAAATTTGAGAAAAACCAGTACAATATTTTTGTTTTTTAATAGATTTAAGTGAAGATCGGGAAGCAGCTCTATATGTGGTCAAAGGGATCATTTTTGGACTACTCATTAATGGATGTAATGAACGCATACAAACCCAATTTGAGTAAGATCTATATGACAATTCGGATCTTATGGCAATTTATGTCGATTTCATATGGGTAATTTGTATGGGGGCTAGGTCTGAACATGGACCGATTCTCACCAATTTCAATAGCGTTCATCCCATGGCCGACAAAGGCTTATGTACCAAATTTCATCAAAATACATTCATATTTGCGACCTGCAGCTTGATTACAAGCTTTACATGGACACACAGACGGACGGACGGACGGACGGACATTGTTAAATCAACTCAGAAAGTGATTCTGATTCGATCGGTATAATTAAAGATGGGTCTAGGTCAAATATTTTTGGTTGTTACAAACAGCAGCACAAAGTCATTATACCCAAACCACATAGTGGTATAGGGTATAAATAGATTTGTCGACTGTCGTTAAGATGTATGTACTTAGTGAATCACTTAATCCTTAGTGCAAACAACAATAGCTGTCGATATATTTTGCGATTGTCGGATCGTTGAAATTTACAGAATCGCACTACAGAAAATATTAATTTAAATTCAATGAATTTTAGAAAACCTCAAATGATATTTAAGAATTGCGAACACAAAAATTCTTACATAAATAAACGCAATTTGATGGGAATGTTATTTATATATAAATTTTCGCAATTTTTTTTGGATGAAAATTTTAAGTTTTTCAGAAAATAGAGATAACAAATTATTTTATTTAAAATGTTTGGGACTTTTGGTTTTTTGCGTTTGTCATCCCTAATTTGAATATTTATTATTATAAATTTATTCTCTATGTTTTCAAAATATGGCAATATTTTAATAAAAAAGTTGAGAGAGCTTTTTTTTGGTTATTATTTTGTTATTCCATCCGACCTATATGGCCACAATGAAGAAATATTTGGCTAGTTAAAAGAAACCATACAGCCATCTCTAATTAGCACGATTTTAGCACATATAGCCCCAACACAACCATTACCTTTGCAATGGAGGTTAGGGCGAGCTATTTAATTAACAAAAACTAAATTAAACGAGAAGTTATGTCATATAACCGGAAACGCATGCATATAGGTATATAATCTAAATGCATGGCGATCAGCAACCACGATGACCAAAAAGCAAACACCGAAATAAATCCGAAATAATAGAAAAGACGAAAACCAACCCAAAGAATTTTCTGAAATAATTTGGTATTTAGTTTAACAAATTGTTTACTTTTTCCAATATTTTGTTTACATTTATTATCAATACTCAAATCGAGGTGGAGGATAGGTATCAAAGATTCGGCACATCCGAATGTAACACTCTGGTGTTTCTTTAATTTTACTTTTGTATTAAAACAATATAATAAACTGATATATACTAAACCTAAATTTAATTATTGCCACTTCAATGCAGATAAACATATAAGTGTCATTATAACAATTTCAAACCTCCCTAAAGTCTTTAGTAATATATATTACATAACATACCCCCCCCAACACATCAATTTACCTTCTACAATTAATACATATAATCTTATTATCTTTTGAAATTATTCACTTCAATTACAATTCTGTTTAAAATTTATAGAATATCATTAATTTAGGCAAACATATTCAGAACTCAATATATTACAGATTTTTTTTGCAGTACTGTTGCAAGTTTTAATAAACTACCTTTATGTAAAAGACAAGATACTTAACAATAAGAACAACAACAACATTATACCATACAGTTAGTGAGTCAGTCACTCAGTAAGTCGGTTAGAGAGTCTAAAGCAATATGTTACGATATAATCATATATTAAAAGACTCTTGTTAAATCATTTGATCTACAATAGACATAATATATAAATGTTAGTATGTAGATATATATGAATTGTTGGCTACAAGTATGTAAATTTAAATCACATTCAAAACGGTTCGATGCACACTCCATAAGAAATGGATAACGACGACGATGCTGATGATGCTGATGATGAAGAAAAAGGTTGACTTCATTGAGTTTAACAAATTATGCCGAGATATCACTGTTACCAATAAATATGTTTTCTTTTTTCTCGTCGTTGTTGTTGTTGTACTAAGTATCTTTGATCGAAATTCGGTAAGAATGAAAAATATCATCAACAGTAGTTACAAGTATAACAAACAACAACAACTACTAGAAAAGTAAAATGTTTTGCAAACATTTAGTATGTGTAGGGAGGGTACAGACATGTACAATAGAGATTTGGTAGACGAGTTTATCATTCATTCTGAGCCAAAGCAAATTTTAAATGCAACAAAAATTTTCCATTTGAGTGCATAACAATACTTAACAACACAAATCTGTTCCTCTTTTTGTATTTGGTATTGAATATAGGGAAAGATGTTTGTAGATGAATACACGTGAAAAATAAATTTAGAAAAAATTTTTCGAAAATCTGGATAAATGTAAGAAAAATAATTAAAAATTTCTTTAAAAAAATCCTATATTATTTACAAAAGAGTTAACCGAAAGGCTGAATTTTTTAAACTTTAGATTTTTCTTGCAAACTTGTTAAATAAAAATCTTTAATCTTGTGATATGTGAGAAATTAAGAACAGAATATAAAATATTTTAAGTCGTTAACTAGTTAACCGAAAACACTTTGTTTTTTCCCTCACATTTCGTTTTTTTTTTTTAAACATTTAAAATATTAATTTTCGGCTAACCCAAACCGGGTTTTTGCATTGGTTAAGATTACTTTTTATAATACAAGTGTCGAAACCATATAAACAAAAATGTTTTTTTGTAAGATATTAGTGTCCGAAAACACGAAATTTCGGTTACTAGAACATCATAGACTCACACGGTTATTCAGTTTCATTTAACCTTTTAATTTCTTACTGATTTTCTATTAGATAATAATATCTGTTTACGTCCGAATGGCGAGCAGATGCTCTATGTAGTTTTTAGGAGTTTGATGGCAACCATGCCAGATTAGAGATTTAACACCTAGATGGCTCTGGTGCTATTAATAAGTTCGTTTTTTTTTACTTTTTATTCTTAATTTAACGAAAAATTTCTTATCATTTTAAGCCGTTTCCTTTTTCTGACGTTCATTGTAAACTTTTGTAAAGTAACGACCCATCCTCTTTTTTACTACGCGCTTAGTCGAAGCACTTCTTTCTTTTTATGTAAAAATATATATTTTTTTTAAACTCTTTCTTTTAACTCAATCTTTCTGTCTGTCGTGGGGAACCCCATTCCACCTTATCCAGTTGATCTGAAACTTGGCCCATTGATGTAACTACAGATTAATTTTGGGTAATTCACGCACAGTCACGGAGTGATCTAAGTCATTCCCCTCATCCAATCAATTTGAAAGTTGGTCGACAGACTTACTGTAAAAAAAGATTAACTTTGACATAGGCACGCACAGTCACGCATAGTCATGCACAGCCATGGAGAGATTGAAACCCCACTTCCTCTCATCCGAGGGATCTGAAACTCTGTCTATAGTCTTGTTGTGGCCAAATATTAATTTTAGGCACAGTCACACACAGTCACGCACAGTCACGGATATATTCAAAACTCATATGCATAAGGAAAGAAAGAGTTTTAATAAAAACTTTGTATTTATGGGTTCGTTTATTTATGTTTTGGTTGAATAATAAAACAAGTTCTATCTCTCTTAAAAATTCGAGGCCATTGTGATTAAAGAATTTATTAAAAATATAGTTCATTTTCTTATTATTATTTTTTTTTTTGTAAATACAAAACACAATTTTAATTAAATTGTTTTTTTTTTTGTTTTGTTTTGCTGTGGATTTTTTCAAACACCCACTTGGTTCCAGATAGCTATGAAGAAGAAAATTTAAATCGGATTTTTTTATTATCCAACCCTAGCTAAGTCCTGTATTTTATGTCTAGCAATAATTTTATCCTAAAGCGGTAAACCGAAAATGCTGTTTTTCACAAATTAACCACAATAACAACGATCGTGTTCAAACCATTAAAGTGGTCAATCATTAAATTTTCATTACAATTAAAATTTCAGGCCATAATTAATTTTGAAATAATTTAACCTATAAAAACAAAGTTTTTATTAAAACTTCTTGACTGTGCGTGACTTTGCGTGACTAATTTTAAGTCAACATTTGGTGACAACAATTCTGTCGACCAAGTTTCAGATTGATTGGATGAGGGGAAATGGAGTTTAAATCACTCCGTGACAGTGTGTGACTGTATGTGTCTACCATAAAAATAATCTTTGGCCACAACAAGTCTATGGACCAAGTTTCAGATCGATTGGATGAGGTTAAGTGAGGATTTAATCTCTCCGTGACTGTGCGTGACTATGCGTGACTATGTCAAAGTTAATCTTTGGCCACAACAAGTCTATGGACCAAGTTTCAGATTGATTGGATAAAGGGAAATAGGTTTTAAAGCACTACGCGACTGTGTGTGACTGTGCGTGACTAAGTCAAATATAATCTTTTTTTCACAGGAAGTGTACGGATCAAGTTTCGGATCGATGGGATGAGGGGAAAAGATATTTAGATCACTCCGTGATTGTGCGTGACTACCCAAAATTGAACTGTAGTCACAACAAGACTATGGGCCAAGTTTCAGATCACTTAGATAAGGGGGAGAGGGGTTGCCCCACAACAGACAGAGAGAGAGAGAGTATGAGTTAAAAGAAAGAGTTTAAAAACACACAAAAGATGCATTATTCCTGTAATTCATATTTTGAAAAAAGGTTAACCTAAATCCGGGGATTTGTCCCAGTTTACCGATTTATTTTTTATTTATTTATTAATTTTTAAGATATAATTTCTAAATCAAAACACACAATTTTTACTCAAACTTTGGGTTTTGTTACTTCCGAGTATTTCTCGGGATTGGCCGATATTTTTTTAAATATAAAACAATAGTGCCTGAACTAGTTAGCCGGTTAATTGAAAAACTAGGACTTTCACCAATTTTCAGTGGTATTTTTTTCAACCGTTTTACTGAAATTCTAAAACCTCATCATCATCATGCTCAAACTAGTCAAACTCATTGTTTATAAAACTTTGTTTCTTACACACCAGTTATTAATTCTCTACTAGCCGAAACTCGGGTTTTTGGTTTGTGTAATCGTTTTTTTTTATATTTTTCATATAACTTGAAATATTCCTAGAAATAAATTACCTTTTTGGAATCGGTTTACCGAAATCCGATTTAAATGTAGGTCCTCTATTTTTGGTTAACCAGAAAAAATTAATAAAAAAAAATGAGTTTTTGAAACACTAACGCTGAATTAAGAAGAAACGTTTCATAGCTAGGACAATTTAACAGACGTACTCACATCGCTTAACCGAAATATAAAGATGAAGTTGAGTCCTGTTCTTTGAGCAAAAATATAAGCCTCTTCCATAACTAACGCTAAAATTAAGTAAAACTTTAGTTAAAATCGAAATTTTTATTAAAATTTTTTTTTTTGTGTACTCTTCACATTTCACTGTGAGTTACAATTTTTCTAAGCTTTCAGTGTTTAGTTCTTTTTTTCTGTTTAAACATTGTTCAGCAAATCAAGTCATGCGGCATATCAACTTTAATCAACATTATATTGGGAATGTAACCCTAATATACCGGCAAAATACAACAAAAAAAGGGAAAATTTAAAAGATCTATATATAAACTCATGCACACATCAACCAGAAGAAGTCAGCTCTAAAGCTTAAAAAGAAGAAGAAGAAAAACAAGGGATTGATATCTGTTTTTTTTTCTTCCGTTCCGTTTTTTTGCCTCTTAAAGTTCCATTTGTATTACCTTTAAAAAAAAAATAAATATATTTCTAAATGAACGCTCCCATTGAATAGAAGTAGTCTGGCTCCATTACATATAAAATGTTTTTGTATGGAATTTGTTTAAAAAAAAATTAAATATAGCAGAGTCAATGATATGAGGATGATGATGTGATGCGTTGTGATGTGTAGTTAAAAGTTGACTTCTTTAAATCACATTGAATTGAAAGAGTAATAAATTTAGTAAGAAGTCAAATGTAGTTAAATAAGTAGAAGAGTGACAACACCAAAACCCACTTCAACATAAATAATTCACAAAAAAAAAATAAAATATATATATATATATATAAAAAGTAAGAATTTATTTAAATGATACTGGTACCTTCATTGGGTGGAGATTTTTTCTTTTAGTTTTAATAGCAAAAGTCAGTGAAACGAGTTAAAATCATGTTATTTAATTGATCAGCTAACTAGCTAAGACATTTAGATTTGATAGGTTTAAAAAAAGCAATTTATATTCTTACAATGACAGTTTTTAGACATTATGATGATAAATTAGTAAAAAGATAAATGGAATTGAACGACATATTTTAATATATTCGTACGTAGTGGAACAGCTGGACTTCAGAAAATTAATTATGCTTAAGTTTAAACAAAACCTTAAAACTTATAATATGTAAAAAAAATGTGAAATGTAAAACTCTTTCTTTCCTTATGCGTATGAGTTGTGAATCTCTCTGTGACTGTGCGTGACTTTTCGTGACTATTTTTATACCCTATACCACTATGTGGTTTGGGTATAATGACTTTGTGCTGCTGTTTGTAACAACCAAAAATATTTGACCTGGACCCATCTTTAATTATACTGATCGAATAAGAATCACTTTTTGAGTTGATTTAACAATGTCCGTCCGTCCGTCCGTCCGTCCGTCTGTGTGTCCATGTAAACCTTGTAATCAAACTGCAGGTCGCAAATATGAATATATTTTGATGAAATTTGGTATATAAGCTTTTGTCGGCCATGGGATGAACGCTGTTGAAATTGGTGTGAATCGGTCCTTGTTCAGACCTAGCCCCCATACAAATTACCCCTATGAAATCGACATAAATTGCCATAAGATCCAAATTGTCATATAGATCTTACTCAAATTGGGTTTGTATGCGTTCATTACATCCGTTAATGAGTAGTCCAAAAATGATCCCTTTGGCCCCACATAGACTGCTTCCCGATCTTCACTTAAATCTATTAAAAACAAAAATATTGCACTGATTCTTCTCAAATTTTGTTTGTATATATTTTTGCAAAATACAAGAGACTTTACCAAACATGATCAGGATTGGTCCATTTTTGGACCTAGTCCCCATATAGATATAGAATCCGATATGAACTTTTTCATATCTGCAGCCAAAAAAATTAATAAAAATCCCACTCAAATTTGGTTTATGTTTATTTTCTATATCTAGTTTGTTGGGCCGAAGAGATAGGGTCTCTAAACGCATGGTATAGGGTATCGTATAGTCGGTCTAGACCGACTATAATTTTCTTACTTGTTAAAACTAATCTTTGGTCACAACAAGTCTATGCAAAAAGTTTCAGATTAATTGGATGAGGGGAAATGGGGTTTAAATCACTCTGTGAATGTGCCTGACTATGCGTGACTGTGCGTGACTAAGTAAAAGTTAATCTTTTTTTCACAGCAATTGTATGGCCAAAGTTTCAGATCGATCGGATATGAGGTTTTAATCTCTCCGTGACTGTGCGTGACTACGCGTGACTGTGCGTGGCTATGTCAAAGTTAATCTTTTTTCACAACAAGTTTCAGATCAATTGGATAAGGGGGATTGGGGTTGCCCCACGACAGACAGACAGAGAAATTGAGTTAAAAGAAAGAGTTTAAAAAATATAGTAATCTTATATATTAAAAGAATTTATGAATAAACTTTGCATTCAAGATTTTTTCAATATTTTTCTTCTCTCAAACCTCTATAACTAGAGCTCTAATTAACGTAGCCTGTTGACATAGGTCTAAGAACACTCAGTGGATCAAGCTCCTTCTTTTGAGCTATTAACTGCTTAAATTCGTTGGGTTTGAGGAAAGTTATGCGTGGAGAATCAACTTTACTTTTGCTGTACGTTAACTTATCTTGGCATATTTTGGCATTACTGTACGTTAACTTCTCTTGGCAAACTCGTTGGGTTTGAGGAAAGTTATGTGTGGACAATCAACTTTACTTTTACTGTACGTTAACTTCTCTTGGCATATTTTGGCATTACTGTACGTTAACTTCTCTTGGCAAATTTTGGTATTATATTATAAAAATTAATATAATATAATATAACGCTGCGGAGCAGCAGGGGTCCTCTAGTAAGTTTAAATTATCAGCCCAGCTTTTAAAAATCAAATTCAGCAGCAAAACATTGTTGTGTAACATGAACTTTACTTTGATATAAATTAATTCAATATCACCAAAAGCTAGATAATCCTTAAATACTTTAATATTAAAAAATTCTTGTCGTAAGACATTTAATTCAGATTTTAAAAATCAAAATCAGCATACCAATTACACCAGCATAATAATTACATCTAGTAAGAGCTTAGATTTACTAGAAACTGATTTTAACTGAAACTTTATTTGGCCCTTTCAAATCAGTAAGCTTTTAACAAAGTTTTAAACTAATCCATCTTCATATATACATTGCAGTCTCATTTATCATTTTAATATTAAATTAATTAAATTACTTTATAGTGCGTTCACATCTGAGGAAAATCTAGTAGATTTTAGTTGAAATCTATTTCAAAATCTATACCGTTTACATCTGACTTTTTTTGACATTTTGTGAGATTTGTGATGGAAAATTCTAAAAAGGAACAGATTTTATAATTATATTATGTATCAAAAATGAAAAAAGCATAAACTGAAATAGAAATTTTGCGAAAAAAAATCAGCATTTGTTAAATGTATTGTTTGAACAGCAAAAATTTTCCACAATTATTATTTCCACAATTATTATTTAGCAGACTGGAATGGGCACATGTTAGTATAAGCAGTTATAACTTTTCAATTACTAAACATTTTTATACCTTATACCACTATGTGGTTTGGGTATAATGACTTTGTGCTGCTGTTTGTAACAACCAATAATATTTGACCTACACCCATCTTTAATTATACCGATCGAAGCAGAATCACTATCTGATTCGATTAAACGATGTCCGTCCGTCCGTCCGTCCGTCCGTCTGTGTGTCCATGTAAAGCTTGTAATCAAAGTGCAGGTCGCAAATATGAACATATTTTGATGAAATTTGGCATTTGATCTTTTGTCGGCCATGGGATGAACGCTATTGAAATTGGTGAGAATCGGTCCATGTTCAGACCTAGCCCCCATACAAATGACCCCTATGAAATCGACATAAATTGCCATGAGATCCAAATTGTCATATAGATCTTACTCAAATTGGGTTTTATGCGTTTATTATATCCATTAATGAGTAGTCTAAAAAAGATTCCTGGGACAACTCTTAGTCATAGGCCCCATATAGAGCTGCTTCCCGATCTTCACTTAAATCTATTAAAAAACAAAAATATTGCACTGATTCTTCTCAAATTTTGTTTGTATATATTTTTGCAAAAGACAAGAGACTTTACCAAACATGATCAGGATCGGTCCATTTTTGGACCTAGTCCCTATATAGATATAGCATCCGATATGAACTTTTTCATATCTGCAGCCAAAAAAATTAATAAAAATCCCACTCAAATTTGGTTTATGCTTATTTTCTATATCCAGTTAGTTGGGCCTAAGAGATAGGGTCTCTAAACGCATGGTATAGGGTATCATATAGTCGATCTCGACCGACTATAATTTTCTTACTTGTTTATTATAGATTCGTCATTTTTTTTTTTTGTTAATAATTACTATTTTATATCCTTTTAATTCAAATTGTTTGCTTTTGTTTTTAAATGTCAATCTTTAAATGTCAATCTACAATATTAAAAAAACACAGTAGTATCAGTTGGTAGTGCCCAAGTTTGACAAGATTTTGTGAGATTTTCCACAAATCTAGTAACGAGCTAGATTTTGTTTTGTATAGGAAATCTACTAAAAATGAGCTAGATTTCGCTCGAAATCTCGTATATGCTAGATTTTGCTTATATTTCAACACACTATTAATCAAATCTAGCTAAACCGGAATCGAATTCAGCAATACTTAAGTTACCAAAAATTTTAGAAATTGAGAATATTATTAACATAGCGAACATTATTGGGAATTGATACACACGCTCGTTTAATAATGAATTCAGCTGAAGTAATTTCATTGAACTTTGCTGAGCTTATGTATTTTTTATCAATTTCAATTCAGCTAAAATAGCATTAACATCCCTCTCCAACTTATTCAATTTTACCAAATTCGGGGGGAAAAATCAATTTATTTAAATTTTAAATTTCGACCATCCTAATCTTAATCCAGCTAAAGAAATATGATAAAGATTTTTAGTCAGCGCACAGTGGACCATTTGACGGAGAAGGCGGTAAAAAATCTATAACTTTTGATTGGATTGGAATTTTGATATGCGTTTTTTTTTTTTTTTTTTTGTTTGGTAGGTGAGACTTTAGCCTTTAAGTTTTGCTATAAAACGTAATTCTCAACGGAAATTAAAAAAATTTACGGAGGGCTTAAAATACATTTTCGTTTGTAGTTGAATTTTAGTACAAAAGTGAAGTGTTAAAAGGTAAAAAAAGGTTTTTTTTAATATAATGTCTTATTTTTTCAGTTAATTTTACAACTAATATTTTTTAACAATTTTTTAAGTTAATTTTTTCAGAAAATGCCGAACCTTGGCCCCCGTAGACTTTTTAGTCCAAATGTGCACAAGTTCCAAAGGTTGTTTTTTTTTTTTTGGAAAGATAGATAGAAAAGTTTCAATGAAAAACTCGTATGTTTTTGCTTCAGTTAAATTTTTTTTATTGTCTTTTTAAATATTTCTATATCAATTTTTATGGTAAATTTATGAAATATAACAATTTTTATTGTAAATTTACAAAATATATAAATTTTTAAATCAAGAAAATTTTTTTAACTATATTGATTTTGATCTTCTAGAAGTTGTTTAGCTTCTTCGTCTAATTCAATAGAGGTAGTTTTCCATTTTTGACGAATGTTGGACATATATGGATCTGAAGTGCACAACAAAATAGTGATAAGGTGTTCATTAGTACAACATCTGGACATTTTCCTTGTGTTGTACTCGTGAACGAATCTGTAGTCTTTGTTCCTTTTTTCTTGCGCTTCTTCGGATAGATCTCCTATTGGTAGCATATTGTTTTGAATTATTTGTTCCCCATGGTACAAAATTGTATGAACTGTGGATGGCATATATCTCCAAGAGTATTTTTCATTATAAAGTATAGCAGTTTTATTGGCGTACTCTCCAAATTTTTTTGCATTTATCTTTCTGCTGCATGCTAGAACTTGCAATATGATTTTGAATCGTCTTGTTGATTCATGATCTACACCTGCGATAGATGCTGCAGTTTCCGGATCGGAAAAAAATCTCCTTGCAGTATTTCCATCATTTGTGTTTCCTTCCCCTTGTTCTGGTTGGTCGATTACGAGGCCTAGCTGTAGATATTTTTGTTGAATTTGTTTTTTTTTTTTGCTTTCGTTTTTCTTCATTTTCTTTGTTTTTTCTCACTGTTTCGCCTAACGGACCAAATACCAAATCATAACCCAATTTAAGAATATGCTCCATGAAACGTATTCTAGCATGAAGAGGGGACATTCCAAATTCGTAGGCTTCCTTAAAACTATCGTCTTCTGGTGGGGGTTGGCTTAATTGACTTGATGTCTTTTGGCATATAATGCAGCTTGACGTTGACTTTGTTCCAGTTAAAGCTTGTGCAACTTTTCCATCAATTATTGTGAGACACATTTTAAAATGTACTTCAATGTCTTGGTCATCAAATTTAAATATTACTGGTTGAAGTTCTTAATTTGATCTTTTATTTTTTGAACTTCTTCAGTTATGACATCTTTGGTTTCCTTTTTGAATGCAAATTTTATTGGTCTGCAATACTTTGTTGGAGAAGGAATTTCATTTTTCCATATATCAATTTCTTTTGCTCTACTAGTTGAAGGTTCTAAGACGCTATAAATAAATTATCATCTGATGAATTTTCGGCATTAAATTGCTTGTATTGTTTCTGACCAGAGCATCCATCACATCCCCATTTAGAAATTAATGTAATGCTGCCATTACCAATTTTTTTAAATGATCAGTATCAAGCGTATTTAGCAATCGTTCTGCAGTATGTTCAGGGAGATCTTGCAATTTTATTTCTGCTGATGTTGAAGTGACACTAATAGCAGATTGTGAAGGTAAGCATTCTTTTTTGACAGAAACTAAATCACGGTACTCTGGAAAAATCCCACAATTCTTTTCATTGGTTCGCTTCCGCAATTCCTTATATTGATTTTTGGTCAATTTCAAATCCAAAAATAGGACGAACGTTTCTTCCGGCGTAAATTTCTTATCTTCAGTTGGTGTAAGAATGCTTTTCAAAATCCTCTTTGTGCTCCTTGGGCTCGCTTCTACTATTTTTTAAATTATTTCAATTTTATTTTTTTATTTTGGGTTGGTTGAATTTGGTGCAAAAATGAATCCTTAATAATTCTTTGAGAAAGTTCTTCATTGATATTCTCCAGCTTGCTGGTCGACCCTTTTTTCCACTTTCGTTGGCAGTTGTAGATGCACTCTCAAAAATAAGTTCCTTTATTAACCAGTCTTGGTAACGTTTGTGCATCGTTGCCTTGCTATGAGAGCATTCAATGTACCGTCTTTTCAAATTCGATGCAAAATTAGTAATTTTTCCTTTGTGCATTTCAATGTCTTCTAGGTTACAATTCTTAAAGAAGTCGTTGCTCACTATGTGCAAAATTACATCGTCTGCATCATTCCGTTGAAAATAAATATCTGCCAGATCTCTGTAACAGTACTTAGCCATTGCACAAATTGTAATGAATTTCTTGCAATTATGTAAAATAAAGATTTTTATCTTTGATTACCACTTTAGAAGCATAAAAAACCCAAACCCTAACCCCTTTTAAAAGGTGAAGCATACCTGCTCATATCTTAAAGGGATATGTCGCAATAGTTTTTTTTTTACCATTTACCTGTTATTTAAATTGCTTCCCATTTTGTCAGGTATTTAAACTATATAACTCTAATTCAGACTATTAATGTTTTTGAAAGATACCTAATTAAATGTACCTGTAACAATTAAGCGCATTATATCTCAACTCTTTTTTATAAGTATATAACAACTCCTGACAACTCTACCGACACGCAAAAAAATACACCGCGGTGCACCGGTACCACCAACTTTTGTATTCGTAACACTCAGACGGACGGACGGACATCGTTTAATCGACTCAGAAAGTGTTTTTGTGTCGATCCGTATAATAAAAGATGGATAAAGGTCCAATATTTTTGGCAGTTACAAACATCACCTCAAACTTAATATATCCTAACCACATAGTGGACAACTTTTGAATTCATAAATTTTGCAGAAAATATCTAACCTTGGGTCAGAAAAATTGTTCTGGTGCACATGGGCGGAAACTGGAGGGTATATAATGGGGTATAGGAGTATAGGGGAGGGTTCGGACTATAGAAGAGTGCAAGATCTTTTCTTACTGCTTTTGACTGGCAGGAGTTATGCTCTATTAAGTAGGAGATTTTCGGAAAATTTTGACCTTTTTAAAAAAAAATTTTTTTTTAAATTTTGGAATGACTCAGTAATTTTACACTTTTAACGTTAATAGCACGGAAGCCACGAAATTATACAAAAGACCGAAGACCCCGTTCGCTGTGATATGGTTGAGATAGAGTCGCAATTTTTTGGCTCCCGAGGTTTACCAGTATTTACTTTCAAATGAATAACATAACTTTAAAATCGGTAACAAAAAAAAAAAATGATTTTTGGCCGCCTTCTCAAAATATGGTCCACTGTGCAGCGTATATTATTTGCTTCAGTAAAGCCTCAATTCTCAAACCAAAATCATCACATCACAAATTCAGTTTAGCTACGAGTTCACGTTCTATTAAAAAGCATTTAAATTTCAAACTTTCTTTAAAAATATTGGGAGCTTGTGCAAATATATCAAAATTTAACTAAAATTTAAATTCATAAATAAAAATTATTATTATTATTTTTTTTTAAATTCAAATTCAGTTAATGAAATTGCTTATAACCTCAATACCGCTAAAGCCACATATCCAGTTTTTGTTTGAATTAAAATATCTTAAACTTCTGGAAAGCAATCCAATATTCAATATTTCTATTAAAGTCGTTAACTAAGCTTAGTTCCTCAGTTTTCAAATTCTTAAACTTGTTAACTAAGCTTAGTTGCTCAGTTTTCAAATTAAATTTTGAAATTTGGTTGTAAATTCATAGACTGAAATTAAGAAGTAAGAAATATGAATAGAATCTCATTGTTCAAACTTTAAATCTTCAATGAAACAATTCAACTGAAGTCATCGAATCTTCTCGGAAGCCATATCCAGCTTAAGATATTTTATTAAAATTATAATTAATGGATTTTTCTGAAATCTTAACTTAGTCAATTGATAAATTACAATCCAGCTGCAAAGAATATCAATTCGTCTTAAGACAGTTGATCAAAATGTCAAATGGGAGAACATATTTTTTCTTCGATCTCCATTTAGTTAATATAAACGTTTAGAATTACAATTCAGCTATTGAGGATTGCAATTCGCTTAAGACATTTGATCAATGTGCCAATTCAGTGAATATATTTTTTTTTGGAATTTCCATTGAGTTAATAAAAAACGATTAGAATTACAGTTCAGCTGCTGAGGATTCCAATTCAACTGAAGTCTCAATTTATTCAATAAATAATGGTTGGAATTTAAACTCAGCTGAATAACTTTGAAGAATTCTTGATTCTTGATAAATATAGTGATCTGAAAACTCTTTTCAAAATATAACATTTTGAAGAAGAATCGAAAACTTAAACTTTCTATGAAACAATTCATCTAATTAATCTAGTAAAATTTTAGGAAATGTTAAATCTAAGAAAATGTTAATTCGTTAATAAAAAAATTTGTTTATAACCCCAATTCAGCGAATGAAACTTAATGGAGAGTTCAGTTTAGCTGAAGTTTTTGAAATAAATTTATAAATCTTTTTATCATTTTATAAAAAACTACTCAACTTAGCTTGACAACTGAAGTTTTTAAATAAATAAACTTAAATTCAGAAATAATTTAATATCAACAAGTAAGAAAATTATAGTCGGTCTAGACCGACTATACGATACCCTATACCATGCGTTTAGAAACCACATCTCTTAGGCCCAACTAACTGGACATTGAAAATAAGCAAAAACCAAATTTGAGTGGGATTTTTATTAATTTTTTTGGCTGCAGATATGAAAAAGTTCATATCGGATGCTATATCTATAAAGGGACTAGGTCCAAAAATGGACCGATCCTGATCATGTTTGGTAAAGTCTCTTGTATTTTGCAAAAATATGTACAAACAAAATTTGAGAAGAATCAGTGCAATATTTTTGTTTTTTAATTGATTTAAGTGAAGATCGGGAAGCAGCTCTATATGGGCTCAAAGGGATCATTTTTGGATTACTCATTAGTGGATATAATGAACGCATACAAACCCAATTTGAGTAAGATCTATATGACAATTTGGATCTTATGGCAATTTATGTCGATTTCATATGGGTAATTTGTATGGGGGCTAGGTCTGAACATGGACCGATTCTCACCAATTTCAATAGCGTTCATCCCATGGCCGATAAAAGCTTATATGCCAAATTTCATCAAAATATATTCATATTTGCGACCTGCAGTTTGATTACAAACTTTACATGGACACACAGACGGACGGACGGACGGACATTGTTAAATCAACTCAGAAAGTGATTCTGATTAGATCGGTATAATTAAAGATGGGTCTAGGTCAAATATTTTTGGTTGTTACAAACAGCAGCACAAAGTCATTATACCCAAACCACATAGTGGTATAGGGTATAAAAATGCTAAAATGCTTAAAGTTAATGCATTTGTACTAATGCATTTTATACTGCCTTAAGCATTACAAGCTAACATGTTAGAAGGAGCTAAGAATGGAGAGATAATCAAGCATCTTCAAAATAATCTGGGGTTAAAAAATTTCTATCCATCTTGAAAGAAGCTTGAATTCAAGACTTATATTACCGGGTTTGTGATGCTTTGTTTTTGAATAATTCTGCTACTTTTCATAGCCATTTTAACTTATTTTTACAACTTATAACATCATTTAGTTTAAGTTTACTAATTAAAGTAATATGCAGCCAGACAAAAAAAAAATCTCCTTCTAAGATTGCCAGGCTAACAATGTTTGAAGAGGAATAACGAGAAAGCTTGTATTTTCTACGAGGAAGTTAACAGCACAAATTCTTTCAATTCTAAACGACTTTGTTTAACAAAATAATAAATAACTTTTATTACAAAGAGTCTTGTGGCAATTCTTCTTTGGATTTTTATCCGAAAAATAACGAAACATCACCCCATAAAAATGTCAATAGTTTTAGGAACGCTACAACGACTTTACAAAAAATGCAACTTTATAAAACCGCCAACCGTGCAAAAACCATTAATATGACCATAAGAGCAAGATGTACGCAAGCAGTTGGTTTAAAGAATCCACTCCCCGTTGTTAATAAATTATACAAAGAATTTTTGCATTTACACATTTAAATGTTTAAAATGGGCCATGAAATAGAAGCTTCCACTTACTACAATAAAAGATATAACAAGAAAATAGTTAATGACAATTAAACATAAGATCATATTTTTAAAAGAATGGTTTTTCAAAAAACACAAAAACTATTTAAAACTCTCTGGGGTTTCCTGAACGGCTAAGATGCCTTAATGAAGACTTACCTATATCGAAGCCATGTATAAGTGTAGATTGATATAGCACTATGCTTATAAGGGTTAAAAGCTGATAGGAAAGGCACTGGCGGGAGAACATTTTGTTGCAGGTGGTAGTTAAGGTGAGTCGTTGTATTGATGTTGATGATAAAGATTTTATTTTAGCCATGTTTTCTAAAACATAAACAAAAACAGGCAGGCAGTGCTTAATTTAGAAATAGCAGGAGATCTGAAAATAGAGATAAAAATACATATTTAAAGTAGTTGATTTATATTTGAACAAGAAAAATTCAAAAATATAAAAAATTAGTAGATTATTAGTTTCTAAAGAATTTTATGTTTACTCATTTGTTTAGAATATTTACGTTCAACAAAATTGTTTCTTGAATTGCTACAGAAGCTCTTTTTTTTAATGTTTACCTCCTGCTGCTTGTAGATTTGTTTTCGTTGTTATTATTGTTCAACAAAAACAAATTTTCAACAAATCCAAAAACAGATAACAGTAAATTGCAATTTAGGATGTCTTAACAAGTTGCGAAAATACGTTAGGTCACTTTTTAATAAAACAAAATTATTATTAAAACCAAAATTTTTCACCACTTAACATAACTTAAAAACAAAATCTTTTTCAAAAATAAAAGATAAAAAAAATAAACACAAAACCTGCAATGTCATTCATGTTCTGACAGCTGTCAAAATAGTTTTTGTTTTCCTTTTAAAACTAGACATTGTTTTATAACAGCAACTTCGAAAATAATAAAAAAAAAAAGTACCCTGTCCCAAACGCAGAAAAAAACACTCGCAAAAATCATTCCCATCATTCACTCACTCACCCATTTTTATAAAAATGTTGAGTATGTTAAAATAAGATTGAATTCAACTATACGGAATTTTTCCATTCACATAAAATCTATTCATATGTATTTAAAAATTTCATAACGTACAATTTCATTAATTCATTAAAATGTCAAAGTGATACGAAATGTCATGTTTATTCAATTTAGAAGACAAACAATTGACACGTTTATATGAAATAATTTGTATTTTTTTCTTTTTTTTTTTTTTTTGCTTAAAAGAATAGAAATATTTCAACGAGTGTTATGGTATTTAGTAAAGTATATACATACATATATAAAGACTCGTTAAAAGTAAGAGCTCTTGGAATTCTAACGTAGGTAAATTGGTTTTATTATGCTTGGAAATGTATTAGAAATCATTAATTGAATATTTCAGCTAAGTCTCTGGGGTAGAATGTGAGTATTTTCACATGCATAATAAATGTTAAACATATATTAAAAAATGTTTAAAAATTTTTTAAAAGCTCTAAATTTGAATCGTATTTAGCTAAATATTATAAAGATTTAGACACTTCAGGCAAAAAAAAAATTGTTCACATTTAAAAAATTATAAATTTAATAAACTCAGTTAAAGCTTTCAAAAATTCCAACAAGTTCCACTCCATTTAAATCAGGAAAAATGTTATTCAGCAAATGCAAATTTAATCCAAAGGAAACAAAATTCATATTGTAGAGAAATGACAAATTATTTATTAGATATGATACTAATTCAGCTAAGAAATTATAAATTGGCATACATAGTATATACAGCTAAACATTAAAATTAGAATTATTTCTTCACATTTAAACTGATGATGAAGACATTGCAGAAGTAGCCAAATTTTCGTTTACATCGTTGCTGAATTAAATTTTATACAGCTGGAATCTATAATATTAATAGACAGGACGATTCCTTGTGACCGATGCAACTTTGTCAGTTTTACCCCGACTTTGACGAAACATACCTCATTTGAAAGGTAGTTCTTTTTAACTGCCTGCCAGATTTACAGATTACAAATTTTTTTGACGTAAAATGCATTTACAGTTGCTACTAACACATATACATATATGTTTATTAGATTTGTTAATGTGTTTGCAAAAATTGAAAAGCCCTGTGTTGATCTGAAAAATAATTTTGGACATAAACCAATAACGGCAATAACGCATTGAATGAACGGCAATAACGCAATTGAATTGAATTGAATTGCCTAAAATTAGAATACCTGAAAAAATAAAACTTCCTAGAATTTTCACTCGAATTTCTTCTAGTTAAAATTATAAAGCTTTGTTCAATTTAAATTAGAAAAATGCATTTCCGCTAATGAAAACACGTAAAAATTGTGAATTAAATAAATGAAATAAATTTGGACCAGCTAAAATCTTTTTCAAACGAGAATATATAAAAAATTTATTATTTCTTTAACTAAATTGATAGATTTGTGCAATTCAGTGATAAAACATTATTTATCCAGAAATTCAGTTCAATGCAGAAATATTATAAAACTTATAGCTTATATAAAAAAAGATTATTCTTTCATAGCTGAATTAACAGTTTTGTCTAGTCGAGTTAATAATTGTAATTACAGCTCGAAATATGAATATATCTAGTAATTCAAGTTTACATATTCTAAACAATTCAATGAAATTTGTTAGTAACACAATACAAATAAAGTGGTAAGAACAAATTAACAATTCAGCTGCTGAGGGTTTCAGATAGCCGTTTTGTTTCATTTGCTAAAAACATGTTATTATTACTTGTAATATTTGCATAATTAATGTTTTCATCCATTTTTAGTCATGCATCGAGAAAAAAAACCTTTTTTACAATTAGAACGACGAGAGCTGCATTGCATTAAGGTCGCCTTATTATTGCTGAATTATTTAATTTTATGTTAAATTTTTATTTTTCGAAGATACATTTTATAACTTTTGACTCTCTACAAATTCTCTGCTTTTTGGAAAAGTTTAAATTGAGCTTATTTTCTAGCTGAATTATTAAGTAAAATTTATTTTAACTCTAAGTACCTGAATTAGGTTCTCAAGCATTTTCAAATCTGTAGCAATAAAAATTACAGTTTTCAAATAGAGTGACTCAAGCTAGATTACTATCTTAGTAGCTAAATTTAAATATTTTTAGGAAAATAAGAAAAAAATTTTTAATATAAAAACAAAATAACTCAAACATTTCTCTAGCTACTACACCAAAATGTGTTTAGTGATTCGATATTTAAATGATGTAAAAAAAGTGATCTTTGCAATTTAAATATTTCGAGAAATTAAGTTAAAATTGTTTTGTTAACTGAACTAATATGTTATATACTTTTGTGTTATAGTAAAACGAATTCAAGAATTCGACATTAAAACTTTAATCTTAATAATCCAAATTTAATTTATTTATACTAGAGGACCCCTGCTGCTCCGCAGCATTATATTATATTAATTTTTATAATATAATACCAAAATTTGCCAAGAGAAGTCAACGTACAGTAATACCAAAATATGCCAAGAGAAGTTAACGTACAGTAATACCAAAATTTGGCAAGAAAAGTTAATGTACAGTAATACCAAAATATACCAAGAGAAGTTAACGTACAGTAATACCAAAATTTGCCAAGAGAAGTCAACGTACAGTAATACCAAAATATGCCAAGAGAAGTTAACGTACAGTAATACCAAAATTTGCCAAGAGAAGTCAACGTACAGTAAAAGCAAAGTTGATTCTCCACGCATAACTTTCCTCAAACCCAACGAATTTAAGCAGTTAATAGCTCAAAAGAAGGAGCTTGATCCACTGAGTGTTCTTAGACCTATGTCAACAGCCTAGGTTAATTAGAACTCTAGTTATAGTTAATTAGAACTCTAGTTATTTGTCGAATGGAATTGTTGTTTTTCAAGCTGAATTAAAGTTTTTCTACTTTTTCATTACAAATACTTAAAAAGACACAACTTCACTTCCGTTTTGTCTAGCCAAAACGTTTAAGAACTTGTTTTATGACCTTTCACAGCAACTAAGCCAATCAGCAAAAATCGTATTCATTTGATTTATAATAATCTCAACAAATTCATCCATTATTTCATAAAAAAAAATTATATTTTCTAGCTGAGTTAAGTTTTTTCCAGTTGAATTGACGTTTACTTTATCATGACATATATTTTAAGAGCCACAAAGTCGCTAAAATTTTCCTTAGCTGAATTGTTATTTAAAACGTTTTAAACACTTGTTTTATGATGTAATAAATTTATTTTCCAACAATTTTCCTTTATATTAAATTTCTTTGCTCTTTTCTTTATTTTGTTGTTAAATATATTTGCCTCTTATTTTATCCATTTAGAAAAAATAGGTTAAATTAATAATGACACCCTTGCTGCTTGTACACAAAAACTCACAGATATCCCATAACTACAGCACCTACTTGTACTCCTGCCATACACTACACATACATAAGAACATGGCAACATGAAACTGTCTTTGGTGTACACTGAAACCTAACGCCTCTCTTATATTAAATGCCATCTATATACTTGTATATCCTATAAACATTAAATGCTGCTCGTATATGTACAACATACTGATTTCTTTTTTCTATGCTCCTAAAACACGCCAACGGCACTTGTACACTTTATGTGTGGATATTTTGCTAACCCAGAGTTAGTGAAAGAAGCAATGAATGGAATAAAAAAAAAAAAAACAAAGCGCAAATGCCGCCACCTTTTCTAAGCAAAAAAAAACAAATTAAAGAAGAAAAAATTACAACACACAATAACAAGATATATAAAATGCATGCATGACTTTGTGGTAACTATTCATTCAAACATGGATACTTTGTCGTTTGAACGTTGCTAAATAGCATAAATTCATACAGCAAAGCCACCAATAGTGTACTCTACTTTAGTTATAGTAAATATATAAAGGTTTTTCAGCTAAGATCTATGGCTATAAACGTATACCCGGTGGAAATATTGTTATTGTTAATGAAGAACAGGTTATCTTAGAACTACATTTAATAAAGAGTCATAGAACTAACGCCCAACTGAAATATAACTAAGTGGTTGGACCACGTGTTTCACCACTATGTCAGAACTAAAAAATCCAAATAATAACGAAGTTGAAACCTATCGCTCATATAAATATTGTGATGTATGCTTTAGTGAAAGCGTACTGTTTAGGAACAATATTTTTTTAATAAAAGACACTTTCTTAATTTAATGTACTTTTATCATAAAAATTACTTATTTAAGGACTTGCACTTTTTTAAGAAAAGGTAATTTTTCAAGCAAAGGTACCTTCTTAAGAACGGTACCTTTTAGGAAAATGTATTTTGGGAGAAAATGTGGTTTCTAAGAAATTGTTTTTAATAAAAAGGTGTATCGTACTTTTTAAGAGACGGGCATATTTTGAAAGAAAAGTACAGGCACTTTGTAAAAACTGGTCGTTTTTGAAAAACAAAAATTTTTTTTAAACGGTAAATTTTTTTAACAAAAAGTGATTTTTAGAAAAAAAATAAATTTTTTTTTAAGAAAATTTACTTTACTAAGAAAAAGAAAAATACTTTTTTAAAAAAGGTAGATTCTAGGAAAAGTTACTTTCTGAAACAATGTTCTTTTTTCAAAAAGATACTTTAAAAAAAAATTTAGTTCTTAAGTACTTTTTTAAGAAAACGTGTTTTTTTAAGAAAAGGTACTTTTATACATTTAAAGAAAGCGCACTTTTTTGAAATGGTACTTTTTAAGTTAGGGTACTTTTTAAGGAAAGTTACATTTTCAGAAATGATACTTTTTAAGAAATCATACTTTTTACGAAATTTTAGTTTTTAAGAAAATGTAGTTTTTAAGAAAATAGGCATTTTAAGAAAAGGCACTTTTTAAACAAAAGTTACTTTTAAGATAAAAGAAACGTTTCAAATAAAAAGTACTTTTTAAGAAAATATATTTTTAAGAAAAGGAACTTTTTTAAGAAATTATAGTTGTTCATGAAAGGTTAATTTTTTACGGAAATACTTTTATAAGAAAAGCGACTTTTGTTCTTCTTTTATTTACTAAAAGTAAATAAACTTTTACAAAAAAGTGGTTTTTTTCATAAAAAGTATTTGTTTTAAGAAAATGTCCTTTTAAGAAAAGGTACTTTTTGAAGAAAATTAACTTTTTGAGTTTTTATTGTTGGGTTTGAGATCGTGTATGTATATTAGGGCGGGCCAAATTTTTTGTCGATTATAGCCGCCCCCTAGGATGATTCTATGGACAATACTAAGCAACTTTGGTGAAGGAACCATAGGTCTATCTCGATTTTCGAGTCTCCCACTTTTCAAAAGATTATTTTTTCCCCTATAACATCATTATGATTCAAAATTCGATTTTTTATTCATCGTTATATTATATTTTTTATGTGTATATGGGGGGTTTTTGGGGTCGGGAAATTCATTTCTGATCTTTATTTTTACCTATGACCACTGCCAGAGGGCGTTTCATGCATATTTTAACTATTTTTCGTCTATTTTCCGAGAAAAATTACAAGTTTTTCGTTAAAATTTATCTTTATTTTATTTTTTTCAACAGAAATTCAACCTAAAAAATAAGAACATGTTTAAAAAAAAAATAAATTAATTTAGTGGAAGAAAAGCGAGATAAGTTATTTTTGAAAGTCTTTCTTGCTTTCAAGTCTGGGGTATTTTGCACGGCTTTCTGATGTAACTGCCATAACACTGTGTCGATTTTTTTCTAAAACACGTTTAGAAACGCTAGCCAGCAATTGAACATGTCTTTCCGTTGCATGTATGTGTACCGGAATTCTTGGATCAGACAATGGTGGATCATCGTATTCTAAATATTGTTCCAAATGATCATACGGAATGATATGCGTAAACGGAGGTTCGAATAAGACATCATCTTTATTTACATCAATCATATTCGTATAGTCGGTACAATTGAAGTTTATCAAAGGTTTTTAATAAACTCTAAGATGTGCCGGGTCGTACTCGACGCACTTTATTTTTATCCATGATGATAGTATTGCCATGTGCATCTTTTACGTCAATGTCTTGAATAAGAGATGTTGCGAGTGCTGCTGCTATTCTATCTGACACACCTAATCGATCACACATCGCAGCGAAGTTTTGGAGCATCGTATCTGGGAGTATACGGTCCTCGTAACATTGGCGGAACATCTTGTGGATTTGAACTTGGATCATCTGTATCAGTACTTGGTGCATATGCTAAATGGGTCTCTTCAACACTTGTTGGTATTATTGTTGACCTTGGTGCTGGCTCTTCAACTTCTGGCACGAATTCCGGTATCGTCAATCTTCTGACATTATTTTGATCTCTCATAAACTCTTTCAAATGATCTGGAATCAATCCACATGAGCATAATGCTGCCCTCAAGTCACATTGATATTTGCCGATGTAAAATAATTCTTTTGTAGATTGCACGAACGTTCTGAATGTGGCGATTTTTGGATGTTTAGTTTCGATTTGATACTTATCAATCAATGTACCCAATTTTCTAGCAACACTTTTTTTTAGAATTTCAACATTAAGTTGACTCCAAATTTCAATCAATTTGTCTGTTACGTGCGGTACGAATGTTTTATACGAAAACATTTTGTTTTGGAGTTTAGCACGTTCGGCCAAGAAAAAAAACATCTTAAAATATCCTGTTTCAAATCACAAGATGCACCAAAAACAGCAACATCGTGCGAAGGCAAATGCTTCAAATGACTTTCGGTACTCGTTGAAGTTGTTGCGGTTTGCGATGTAGACGGCAATGCATTTGGATCCATTGTATACTTTTACTACATTGTATACTTTTTTCCGCGTGAGTGGAGAGACTCTCCATACTATATTGCAGCGTTGTATTGAAAAGTATTACTTATGACGTTTCTTAAAACTAGACGTGGAGAGAAGCTCCATACTATATTACAGAGTTATATTGAAAGGTGTTACTTATGGAAGGTATGGTAAAAATTACAATTCCATGACTAAATTTGGGCCTTTAATTCATACCGTGTAACTTATTCAAATATCAAATTTTAATTTGCAACGAAAAAAAAAATGTTTTTAATTGACTTACTTAAAATTAAGAACAATAAATGTCAGAGATAAAAAGTCCGCAAAGCAGCAGAAACAATTTGGTTGAAATTAAAATATGCATGAAATGCCCTCTGGCGGTGGTCCTAGGTAAAAATAAAGATCAGAAATGAATTGCTCGACCCCAAAAACCCCCCATATACATATAAAAAATATAATATAACGATGAATAAAAAATCGAATTTTGAATCAAAATGATGTTGTATGGGAAAAAATCATTTTTTGAAGAGTGGGAGACTCGAAAATCGAGATAGACCTATGGTTCCTTCACCAAAGTTGCTTAGAATTGTCCATAGAATCATCCAAGGGGGCGGCTGGTATGATAAATACAGAAAAAAATTGATAATCACAACTTGTTCAGCTTCAGCATCCTTCTGTCTACTACTTCAACTCATGCCTAATCAACTATTTAACTCAACCATTTGAAAGAAACGCACATGGGGACTGTTTTTTCTTTGTACGAGAGTAAGTACGAACCAACAGAATTTTTTCCATTTTTAAACTTATCCAATTGATCTGAAACTTGGCCCTTAGTCTTGTTGTGACCACAGATTTATTTTGGGGTAGTCCCGCAGTCGCGTATGGTCACGCATAATCACGGAGTGATCTAAATGTCATTTCCCCTCATCCGATCAAACTGAAACTTGGTCCATACACTTGCTATGCAGAAAATATTTACCTTGACTTAATCACGCGCAGTCACGTATGGTTCCGTACAGTCACGGAGCGATTTAAACCGGTTTTCCCCTCATCCGATCAAACTGAAACTTGGTCCATACACTTGCTATGAAGAAAAGATTAACATTGACTTAGTCACGCACAGTCACGCTGAAACTTGGTCGATATACTTGCTGGAAAGAAAGATTAACTTCGATATAGTCACGCACAGTCACGCATAGTCACGCACAGGCACGGAGTGATTTAAGCCCATTTCCCCTCATCCAATCAATCTGAAACTTGGTCGATAGACTTGCCGTGAAAAAAATTTAACTTTGACATAGTCACTCACAGTCACGCATAATCACGCACAAACACGGAGAGATTAAAACCTCACTTTCCTTCATCCGATCGATCTGAAACTTTTTCCATAGACTTGTTGTGACCAAAGATAAATTATAAAGTAGTCACGCAAAGTCACGCACAGTCACGGAGAGATTCAAAACTCATATACATAAGCAAAGAGTTTTAATAAAAACTTTGTTTTTATTGGTTAGATTATTTAACTTTCTCTACATTAACATAGTAAATATATCAATATCAAGTCCTGTAATGTGAAAAGCTTTTTTTTTTGCCAAACTCCTCTAGATGGAACTGTAATGGTATGTGAAATCTTCTTTACAGATTGTTTACAACTACATTGTGCCTTATCTTTCGTATGCTACTTTTTTCAGAAAATTTACAATTTTAGAAAATGTACTTTTTTCAGAAAATCACATATTAATCATTTAGTGTTACAGAGTCAGTCATTGGTAATATTAGTGTGAGCTTTTGGCTTTAGCATTCCATACAGAACTTTTAATAGATACCTCAAATATATTTCCTACTAGGTTTTATTTTCTCCGTCAATCGGCCGTAGTAAGAATAGAAACTAGAAAATAGAAACTTGTTAGTTTTAAGCTTTTATTAAGTTTTCCACAATATCTCTATGTATGTTAGACCTGTCCGTACATTCTCATTCCTCCATCAGCCTTTAAACATAAGCCTCTTGCCTTATATTTGTTTTAATACAATTTTTCATCTACTCTAAAGGCTGTTGAAGAAAAATGAGCATCATTCCATCTTTTTTACTTAGTTAAAAACAAAAAAAGAAAAAGTTTCAGTTTTTTTTTTTGTATGGTAGTTTTTAATCACACTATGGGGTTTCCTTTACAAATTGAACGGTGTGCTACGTCTCCCGTTCTCTAAGAGTTTTAAGGTGTAATATGTCTAGTGTATTCAGGCTATAGTTTTTCAATTTATATTTGTGATAGATGTTTACCTGTTTCGGTTGCCAGCTGTGGATGTTTCTTTTAGTCAAGGAATGTAAAAACAAAAAAAAAACAAAAAAGAACAAAAAAACGTAACAAATTTCATTCATAAATTTTATTTTAGCGGTAATTCCTATTTTTTTTATATTTTACTTTTAAAGCTACAAAACAACATAAGCTATACCATGGCAACGGTTTAAAATTGATAAAAAAAAAAAAAGTTATTTCTACAAAGACAATTAACACAATTAAACCGTTAATGGCTGCAAAATTCAAGAAACTCCTCTGCATTATTTTATAAAACCAATTTATATTAAAAGTGGTCAGTTATGCAATGCTCTCGTTTACAATTTTTTTTTTAATTTATTAATATTGCAGAAGAATTAAAAAATAACTATAATAGATCAATTATAACTGATTTTTCTATTTTCGCTAGAAATTATTATTTCATTTCACATGAGAATCGCTTTGTTAATGGCAGAACGTAGTAGATATAAAAAAGAAAAAACTGACAAGTGATTTAATAAATGACAATTGTAAGTGGCATACAAAAGCTGGTAAACGATTTCAATTCAATAATTGTCTGACAATTTAAAAGAAGCAAGGAATAAAAATTGCTTTCAGTTGAAAGTATGCTTGACAAAAGCTTTAATGAATTGATTAAATAATAAGTGAATTATAAATTTTTTAATAATATTAAATATTTTTTATGAAAAGAATAATAAATTTTAATTAATGACCACATCTTTCAAAACGAAACTTTTGTTTGTATATTCATATTGTGAGAACATTTCAAAAATGTATATGAAAATATGTGTGTATCTATGAAAAATTGTGGATATATGAACTAATTCGGATATATAAAAATTTATATGTCCAATTTGTAGACCATGGGTATCCCATAAATTTTATACATAAATTTTTGATTGTTTTAACAAGCAATGTTACGATAACAATATTTAGAAAGAGTTATTGGATTTTGGTCAAAATATTTATTGTTTGTTTTATTGGGCAGCTCGACCTCGTAAATTATATATCTTTATCTTTGATCCCTATAGAATGTTTTTTGCAATCCTTGTCCAAAATCACTAAATTTTATTAAAAGTAATGTAAAAAATATGATTAGACCTCAGTACTACTTCATATAGAGATGAGCTGTTTCTATTGTTATCAAAAGGCCTGTTTCTATTGTTATCAAAAGGTGCCGCAGGTGACAAATTTAATTTTATTATAAGCTGAGTATCATCTTACAAAGTATGTCTGTTACATAAAACTGCACCCACAACAGGTCGTACAGGTTTTCAGTGAAAATGTTTGTGCTAAGCCTGAGCAATTTGGTATTGATTCGTTACGCAAAAATCCGCATAAATCGAATTCGCATAAAATGATACACTAGTTCCATATAAAAAAGAATGATTCGTTCCTGAATTTAAAAAATTCGCATAAATTCAAATCAAAACATTAAAATTCAAACATTCAATTATTTCATTAATTTTTGTCCATTTTTTTTATCTGAAAATGCAAATATTTTTAGCACAACAACTTTAAAATGGTAAATATTCTATTCATATGTAATTTGTTCATTTTTACGCTAAAAAAAACAGTAAATGCATGTATATATTTCACTACAACGCACAGTGGCTGAAAATCATTTTTCATTGGCCAAAATTCTGTAACTTTTGAACCGATCAAAATATTTTAGTACTGTTTTTTTTAATAGATAGATAGATAGTTGATCTTGACTCAGTGTGAATTTCATTTAAATTGATTGAGTACTTTTTAAGGAATTCTAGGTCAAAGTTTAACTTTTGATTTTTTTTAACTTTTAGCGTGATATATGTTTTTTTTTATTTATTTTTATTTATTAGAAAGTGTCATATTTGGAGTTAAATAATTATTATAAACATTTTTTGTAATAATGAAATTTTTTTAATGCTTACACTCAAAAAAATTTTTACACGCAACAAAATAGTAAAATTCACTAGAAATTTAACTAGTATTACTAAAAAATTAAAAATGTTTGCTATCAAATTTGCAATTTGCTTACACTCAAGGAATATTATTATTACTACAGAAAAATTTATTAGTGTTTGCTGCCTAATTTGTTACACTAGCTAAATAAATCTGCTAAACATTAGCGCAATGATTCTAATTTTTTTTTTAATTTTGATATGAAAATATGGGCTCTTATTTTTTGAATCTTTCTTATCTATTAAAACATTGCATTCATATGTGGGAAACCTTTTAAGAATAAAAACTGCAATAGATTTAAATAGCATTTGTAACAATGGTAGGTTCTGTTTATTATTATTTTTTACTAATACTATGTTTTTCGTACTTAAATAACAATGAAAGGCAATTATAATTATTATTCATTAGACTCAAATATTGATTGCAAATATTCCATATTTTGTTCTGTGCTATTTCTGTTCTTTAGTAGTTTTTTGGCTTCTTCATCTAAATCCCGATGTTCCACTTTCCATTGATTTCGAATACTGGAGATGAACGGATCTGACGTTGCCAATAATATATTAAATAGATCTTCATTTGTGGAATTTCGTGACATTTTTCTAGTATTGTGCTGTCTATAAAATCTGTAATCCTTGTTCCTTTTTTCCTGAGCATCCTCTGATAGATCTCCAAGTGGCACCAAATGATATTTAATGACATCTTCTCCATGATAAAGGATTTTGTGGACTGTTGCAGACATATTTCTCCATGGGTAGTTGGTTGTATATATTTTTGCAGTTTCCTTAGCATAATCTCCAAATTTTCTAGAGTCAATTTCTTCATTGCACGCAAGTACTTCTAGGATTATTTTAAATCTGAAAATAAGGTTTAAATCCACTCCTGTTATTTCAGATGCTGTTTCTGGATCTGAAAAGAATCTTCTTGCGGTATTGCCATCATTTGTATTGCCTGACCCTTGTTTTGGCTGATCTATAATCAATCCAAATTTGCGATATTCATCTTGAACATGTTTCTTTTTTGAACTTCTTAACTTTTTGTTGGTTTCGTTGTTTCTTATTGATCCTGAAGGCCCGAAATCCAAATCATAACTGATTTTTAGTATGTGTTCCATAAGTCGTATTCTTGCATGTAGTGGTGATAATCCAAATTCGAAGGCATCGGTATTATCGAATGATTTTGTCGGGACTTGGTTTAATTGGCTTGATGTTGCTTGGCATATAATGCAGCTGGATGCAGCCTTCGTATTAGTCAAAGCCTGACCTACTTTTCCATCTATCATTGTCAGCACTAATTGGTAGCTTACTTCAATTTGCTGCCCATCTAACTGTAATTGTAATGGCTGTAGTGTTGCTATTTGGGCCTTGATATCACTAACTTCTTTGTTAATGGCATCATGACTTTCTTTTTTGAATTCAAATTTGATTGGCCTGCAGTATTTCGTAGAAGATGGTGTCTCATTTTTCCAAATATCCATTGTTTGCGTTGTACTACTCGAAGGCTCCGAATCTTCCAAAATCTTTTTCAATCGCAATGGTACAAATGATACCATGAACATATCTGAGTCCGAAATATTTTCACATACAACTTGTTTGTATTGTTTTTGTCCCGAAGAACCATCACATCCCCATTTACAAAATAGAATTAACTTTGTGTTTCCATATTTCTTTAACTCAGTTCCTGTTATTGATTGTAGCAAGCGTTTGGCTGTGTGATCAAGTAAAGATTGTAGTTGTACTTCTGCCGAAATTGGTGTGATTGTAATAGTGTCCTTTGATGGCAAACAGTCTATTTTAGCAGCTGTTATGTGATGATATGCTGGATACATATTTGAGCCTTTTTCAATCGCACGCAATCTGAGCTGAATATATTGGTGTTTTGTTAATTTCAAATCCAGAAATAATGCTAATGCCTCCTCATTTGTGAACTGTTTTGCATCGCTCGGAGTTGGTATACTTTTAAGAATTCGCTTTGTTCTCACTGGACTAGCATTACAAGTTTTTTCAATGATATCCACTTTTGTTAATTGGTTTTGTGCTCGTAATTGATGTAGAAAAGATTCTTTTATATTTGTAGAACCAATTTCCTCGTTAAAATTTTTAAGTTTCCGCCTCTTAGATCTATCGCTGCAGTTGTCCAATGATTTGCGTGGTCTTCCAGCCTTATCTAGCTTTGCTGTTTCTCCACCAACATTAAGTTGGCCTTCTAACCAGTTTGCACTTTTATTATAAAACTTTTGTTTACAGTAGTTAACTTCTTTCAATCGTTTTTTTAGTACTTTGACGAAATTAGATAATTGCTCTTGTATTTCGGTACTAGACGAATTTAAGTTTAATTTTATTTTAACGTAACTAAGAACATCTTCCTGGTTTTTGTTTCGAAAATACTCTTCGGCCAGTTCTTTATAACTAAAGTTCTCCATATTTTTCTCAATATTTTTATTTGCGTCTGTTATTACTTTTTTTATCACTTTTTATCACTTGCGAATATACGTACGTACACTTGAAGTATTAACTTATTATTGAGTAATCCCTTATAGAATCCGTCATTTTATACATTTTTAGGTACATGTTATTCACACATTGATCTTTAATTTCATAGCAGGTAGTACTTAAATTGAACAAAACTGCACTTGTTATCCAGACTTCAATATCAGGTAAAACTAATTAGTTTCTCGCCAATATGGGGTGGTTTTTTATCTTTAGTGGTTTAGTGCCGCGATTATTGACAAACTTATAAAATTGTTTATGACTTTGGTTGACCCTTAAATTTGACAACAGGTAAATTAAGAAAGAGATCATTTGTTTACTGTAGAACCTATTGTGATCATTTTATGACTTATTTTTTTGCTGATCAAAACAAAGCCAATAAACCCTTTCGCAGGTATTTTATTTAATTATTTTACTTTTACGTAGTCTAAAGTAAAAAAACAAAATTTTTTTTAGAGTAATTTTTTTAGAGTAATTTCATTAAAATGAAAAAAGTGTTCTACCGGGGGCTCGTGGGGGGTGCAAAAGAATATATAGGGTTAAACAGGATACATTCGCCTTTCTCCGGGTGGTATACGTTTCTTGTTCCCTTACTTCCTTTAGAAGTTCTATTCCACTAAAGTTTAAATTTGAGAAAAATATAGTGGTTTCATAAATATTTCATAACGCCCCTAATATCAAACGTTAGAACTGTGACTACTTACAAAAACTAAAGACTATAATCCTACTAACATTATAAAAAAGACCGCAGGCCAATATCGATGATAGCTTGCGAGTAGTAACCATTTATTTTTGATAAAAAACAAAAAAAAAACACCATGCCACGCCCACAATTATCAATAGTTTAACCTAATTTTTTGGCTACCTTAATCTGGATATATAAGCTACAAAAAGGAGTAAAAATTTTAAAAATCGATGACAAAAAAAAATTTGACTTTTGGCCAATGAAATCAAAATTTGAGCCACAGTGCAACGTAGAAATTAGCAATGCAATAACATTGCACGTGTAAACAATTTTGAGAATTGTTTTTTTCCGGCCAAGATGTGCATCAGTGTTGCCATTTGCTTTAAATTAAAATGTGTAATAATGACGCAAAAAAATAATAAAAAATAATAACCGCTTAAATTCGAATTCGCATTAAAAAAAATCGCATAAAACGAGGTTTGAGCGTAATCAATATCGAATGTAAAGAGACCTCTTAAATTTATTTATATACCTATACGAGTATGGCTGCAAAATTTGATATGATTTGATATGAAGAATAGTTGCCAAAAATACTAGAATATCAATTATTTCACATCAATTTATTTCTTCACCTCCGAATTATTGTTGAATCTCAAAAATTTTTTGATGTCTAAACATCTATACGCTCAGGGGGATAAAAATCTATTTCACAATACAATCACAAAAACAGAGCAAGACAAAAACAGTGAGAGTTATGAGTGTATTGGTGCAATAAAATTATTGCAGCTAGTTCAACAACCTTCAAGAATAACACTATTAAAAACATAACAATATCGGAATATAACAACTAATTCAACAACCAAAAAGTATAACACAATCACAAATATAACAATATACAAGTATAATAGCTAATTAAACTAGGTTAATGCATAACAACTCCAAATTGAAAAAAATGTGCTGAAAGCATAAGTACTTCCAACAAAAAGCTTCACGAATTTATGAGCTTCAGTTACAGATGAAACATTTTTCTTTAATCTCAAAGTGTAATCAGGCGCCTTGGGGTTGAAAATTTTATCCGCATTTCTTTTTTTTTCAACTGATTTTTTTTTTATCACAAAATATTATTCAAACTTGAAAATTAATTTCTTTCACAAAAAAAAAACTTCTCTTAAAAAAATGTTTATTTTACCTCAAAATAATTGTTTAGCATTTAAAATTTTTCGCCTTAATATTGTCTCTTACATTTTTTTTTTCACCACAGGAAGGTATTTAGCAGCAACATTTCTGAACTATCCAAACTTTAGAGAAACATCAATTTTCTTAATGCGAATAAAAATTTTCGTAGCCGTACTTGTTAATAAACATTCTCTGCAGACATAAAAAACAGATTATCATAAATTTTATAGAAAATGTAATTTATTGTTTAAATAAATCATGATCCTAGAAATTTTAAATTAATATTTTTTATGGTTAAAACTTAAAAGTTTAAGTCTCTGTGTGTATAAATGGAAATTTTTTAACAGACTTGCAGTTGCCATAGCTGAATTTTAAATTTCATACACATTGTAATTGCAAAAAAAAAAAAAGTTGAAACATCATTTTGCTTAAGTCTCACCTTTTCTCTAACAAAAATCAGCATTGTTTCCTATGTGGTGTTTACACAATACCACATAGAATTTTTGCTACCAAATTAATTAGCAAAAATAGTAAAAACAACAAAAAATAAACATACTTCTCAATATAAAAGATCAACTTCATATCATGAAAATAAATTTTTTTTTGCAGAATAACACATTTTTTAGAATTCCTCAACTAATTAGACTTCAAGGAATTCAAAAGTAAAATCCCAGCAACAAACTAAAATGTTTCTGTAGAATTTAATAAAGCAGAAACAAATTGAAAATATGCAGAACGTATAGAAAGCTCAAGTACAAACTAAGAAAATAACTTATGTGAACTATTTGGGAAAATAAAACGTGTCTATGAAAACCGGCGTCAAAAGTCTGCTTACGTCAAAGCGGAAGTAAGATATGGATTTGCAAATGCAAAAAAGAAAAAGAAAATATTCCAGGTATATACTACGTACAGAGTTGCTTTCAATAATATTGTTCTTTGTAAAGTCTTAAAAAATACCATGAGAGCTAAAAAACTATAGATGAGGAAGTTTTTGTTTTATTCTAAAGCAACGAAAGTTTAAAGCAATATTTAATAACTACTTAGTTGGAACAAAGTCGCTCGTTGAAAATTGAAGAAAAACTTTTTTAAATAAAAGGCTCTTTTTAAAAAAATTATCTTTTTTTGAGAATAAGTACACATATATATATACACTTTTTAAGAAAGTGTTCATTTTCAAGAAAAGGTAGTTATTAATAAATGGCACTATTTAATAAAAGGCACTTTTTTAATAAACTAAAATGTACTTTTTAATAAAAGAAAGGTACTTTTTTTATAAAAATTTTTTAAGAAGGAGTTTTTCAAGAAAGTGTACTTTTAAAAAAATGCAATCTTTGCAGAAAATAAAGCAAAAGTTAATTTTATAATAAAAGATATCTTTAAAAAAATTACTTTTTTAATAAAAAGTATATATTTTGTAAAAGGTAATTTTTTAATTTTGTTAAGAAAATATGCTTATTAAATAAAATCACTAAAAATTTACTTTATTTTAAGATATAGTTTTTTGAGAGAGGTTTTTTTTTGGAGGGTGCTTTTTCAAGATATTGTAGTTTTTTAAGAAAAGGTATTAAATTAAGAAAATGAAATTTTTCAAGAAATTTTACCTATTTTACTCAAATATAATTTTTAAAGCAGAGGTACTTTTTTATGAATACCTTTAAAAATAAGTACTTTTTCATGTGCCTTTTAATTAAGAAAATTTACTATTTCACTTTTTAAGAGTTTATAGTTTTTTAAGTATAATATACTTTTACAATACTTTTTAATAAAATTTGCTTTTTTAAGAAAGGTTCTTTGTAAACGAAATTAACTTTTAATGAAAGGATACTTATTTAAGAAAAAGTACTAAAAAGTAAGTTTTTTAAGCATAAGTACTTTTTTAAGAAAATTATCTTGTGAAGGTGCTTTTTCAAGATATTGTACTTTTAATTTTTCAAGAAATACTACTTGTTTTAAGAAAACACAATTTTTTTAAGAAGAGGCACTTCATTAAAAGATACCTTTTTAAAAAAAAATTTTGTTTTATAATCCCATCGGGATTCTTATTGTAAATGAAACTCAATTATTTAAGGATTTCAAATAATTGTTTTATTTAAACTTTACTGAGCAGATCAATTTAGCTCAGAGCCGAACAATTTAGCTCTTATTAGTTTTGAAAGTAAAGTGTGTCGATTGAACAAAATCGAACACTATTTATACTAAAAATACGTTTACAAAGTTCTATAGTTTAAAGTGAAGAAGAGTAGCATTGGACAGAACTTCCCTGGTCAATTTTATATATATGTCTCAATGACTGTTACAGTAAACACCATATCAGCTTAATTGCACAGCGGACTACTTGTGTATGCTAAATCTAGAGTTATTGTATTGTTGTTCAAGCAGTATTGATCGTGTTGGTTACTTTGTACATAGTACTGATTGCGTACGCTAAATCGATAGCTGTTGTGTTATTATTTGTGTGTAACATGATCACTCTTTATATTTTATTAACCAAAAATGTTCTGTTGGTAATGGTGACTTATATTCTATACTACATATGCCACAGTTTTATAATAAGAACTATTTATTTTAGAAAAGAAAAATTCCTTGCTGAGAAAAGGTACTTTCTTAAAAAAGTACTATTTCACGAAAAAACTTTATGGGGGTGCTTTTGAAGGAAAATTTAGTTAATAAAGCAAAAATATACTTTGTCAAGAAATTTTACTCTTTTAAGAATAATATACCTTTAAGATTTCTTGTTTAGTAAATTAACTTTTTTTTTAAGGGAAAGGTACTTTTTAAAGAAATATTCTTTGCAAAGGAAAGGTACTTATTTAAGAAAAAGTACGAAGAAAATGTACTTCTTTAAGAAGTATTTTTGAAGGTGCTTTTTCAAAGAATTTTACTTTTTTTAAGTAAAGTACTTATTTAAGAAAATATATTTTTTTAGGAAATGCTACTTTCCATAAGAAAATATAATTTCTTAAAAAAAAGTACTTTATAAAAATGGAACTTTTTAAAGAAAGTTAACTTTTTTAAACTCTTTCTTTTAACTCATTCTCTCTGTCTGTCTGTCTGTCGTGGGTCAACCTTAGTCCCCCCCCTATTCAATTGATATGAAACTTGGCCCTTGTCTTGCTGTGACTATAGATTAGTTTTGGGGTAGTCACGCACAGTCACGCATGGTCACGCATACCCACGGAGTGATCGAAATATCATTTCCCCTTATCCGATCGATCTGAAACTTGGTTCATACACTTGCTATAAAAAAAAGATTAACCTTGACTAAGTCACGCACAGTCACGCTCAGTCACGGAGTGTTTTAAAACCCATTTCCCCTTATCCGATCGATCTGAAACTTGGTCCATACACTTGCTATGAAAAAAAGATTAACTTTGACATAGACATGCGCAGTCACGCATAGTCACGCACAGTCACGGAGTGATTTAAAACGCATATCCCCTTATCCGATCGATCTGAAAATTAGTGGATAGACTTGCTGTAAAAAAAGATTAACTTTGACATAGTCACGCACAGTCACGCATAGTCACGCACAGTCTCGGAGAGATTAAAACCTCACTTCCCCTAATCCGATCGATCTAAAATTTTGCCCATACACTTGCTGTGAATAAAACATTAACTTTGACATAGTCACGCACAGTCACGCATAGTCACGCACAGTCATGGAGTGATTTAAACCCCATTTTCCATCATCCAATCAATCTGATACTTGGTCCATAGACTTGTTGTGAACAAAGATTAATTTTAAAGTTGCCACGCAAAGTCATGCACAGTCACGGAGAGATTCAAAACTCATATGCATAAGGAAAGAAAGAGTTTTAATAAAAACTTTGTTTCTATGATTTAGATTACTTTAAAGAAGGAACTTTTTGAGAACAGTTGCTTTATTATGAAACAGCCTTTTTTCGAAAAAATAATTTTTAAGAGAGTGTATTTTTTAAGAAAATTTACTTTTTTAAATTTACTTTTTGTAACAAACGTTAGTTTTTTAAGAAGAGGTACCGACTTGATGAGAGGTACTTTTTTAAGAGTAGCTACTTTTGTAGGAAAAGATACTTAAAAAAATACCTTTTTTAAGAAAAGAAACTTTTTTAAGAAGAGCGAAATTTTATAAGAAGTGGTAATTTTTTTAAAAAAACTTCACTTTTTATAAAAATGGAATTTATTTCAAAAGAAGATATTTTTTCCAAAAAAAAACATAAATTAGTTTATGATTTGAAATTGAGTTTTTGTGTTCTTAAAAATCTTTTATCCCTATCTCCTTAAAAAAAGAACACACACACACTGAGTTTTATTCTTTGTTCCCATGCAGACACTCTTCTGATATATTTAACCCACAATTAGTTCCGGCTGATTACATATTAATAGCCCTAGCACGTTTTTCTAAGGAAAAGAATGTCATATTCACTCTTCCCTAAAAAAAACGCATGGTTATTAGTGCCGACAGCTCTACATGGCTTAAAATCGAACACACTGACATATGGCACATATTGAACAAAAAGCGAAACCTTTTTTTTTTCGATTTGTTGTTGTTTTAAAATATATTTATATTCTAGAAAATAATTGTCGGTATATTGTGTTAGTCGAATTACAATGCATTTTCTCATAATTCTAAAAATATCTATTGTTATGCTAAGCGCCCGCCCTTCTCGAAATGAATACAGGTGTCACACTTCATTTGTTTTTTGTAGAGTAGATCTTTTCAAAAACAGCAAAAACAAAACAATGTAATTAGTTACAATTAAAAGACAATAACCTCAAATAAAAAAAAAAAGAATTTTAACGAACATTTATGTTCTATGTTCGAAAATGCATTATTCTTAATTAATTCTCTATATCAGAAATTATGAAAAAGAGGTTAATAAACAAATTAAATATGAAAAAGACTTTTGTTGATAACTGCTATATCACGCATTATTTTAATGGTTATTTTATTAATTAGTTTCAAAATATATATACATATATATATATATGAAAAATTCATGTAGTTTTTTAAAATTTGTATGCTTTAACTAAAAGGTGTCGCCTACACATTTATTAAAATATAATAAAGCGGTATTTTCAAAAAGGAAATTATTATTAAAATGGTAATTTTCTAACTCAGCTGCAACAAAATGTTTATTTGGTTATTGAAATTGGAAATTGTAATTATTTGAATTAACATCAAAAATTCGAAATAAAAAGCCATGATTTTAAAAATTTATTTAATATTTTATAAAGCTTATTGAGCGAAGAGGAACTAATTTATAATAAAACATAAAAAAATTCTTTGTGAACTTAATACTCACTAAATTTTATTCTGTTTTTAATTTAATATAAAGTTTGGATTGTAACTATCTAGTTTTATATTCCTAAAATGAAAATAAAAGTGTTCCACTTATTTTAAAAGCCCTTTGGCTGTTAATTGCTGCCTGAGCGTCTAATAGAAATTACATAAATTGTTTTGCACAATATCAAACCACATCCAAAGTTACTGGAGTTGGGCGTAATCTGAGCTTTTTAATCAAAAATCTTAATATATAGTTACGCTCATCACTGACTCACAGATAATTAATATTTATGTTGAGCTAAGAACATGAAATTTGGAATGTATGTTCCTCTACCGGCAAGAAGATCCATTAAGAAGGAAATACTAAGGGGATACAAATTACCATAAAGGGGGAAAAGACTAAGGTTTTGTATCTCGCAATCAAATGAATCTACGAATATGAAATTTTTTGTGAAGAGATACAAATATCAGCCAAGAGGTTTATTTTTTTTATTATTAGTTCGACCACTGATTTGTTGTGAAAAATCATACATTTTTATCTTCTAAAGACATTAATCTTGGAATTTGATATTTAGAATGTGCATTGCACAGAACATACAGATATCAGCCAAAAATTAAACTGTGGGATATTCGATCGCGTAGACGCTGCATCAAAAAGTCATAACTTTTGACAGGATTTGAATTTTGATATCGGTGTTTTTTTGTTTCTTTTTTTTAATTTTAGTACAAAAATGAAGTTTTGAAAAAGTTTTTTTTATCTAATGTCTTTCTTTTTCAATTAGTTTTAAAACTAATACTTATTAACAACTTTCTAATTTCAATTTTGTTAGAAAATGTGAAACTTTGGAACAGTAAACTTTTTGCTGTTGGTGTTTTTTTTTTTTTTATTATTAAGTAGCGAATGTAAAAGTTACCTTATATTGATCCAAAATTATCTAAGATAGAAAAATTTTATTAAAAAAGTGGTCTTTTTTTTAGTTGAAATTTTTGGTCCCTTTACATTAACTGTCTGCTTGTCCGCCGAAAAAACTTTGGATCGAATTTTAACCATTTTCCCGTAATCCAATTGAGCTGAAACTTTGCAGGCAGACCCGACCATAAAAAAAATTGCAAAAAAAGATATTGCAATATTGTTAGGGCTGAAACGATACGGTAAACTCAATTTATAAAAAAAAAACATTGATTTATTTTTATAAATTTTTTAAATCAAGAATAAATTATTGTCTATAAAATCGAGTTTTACTTAGTTTACTGAAAAACTACTATAAATCAAACAATTTTAGTAAATATATGTTCTAAGTAGTCATGATTTGCATCTCCTTGAAGCTATTCTTCGTCTAATTCAATGGATCTGAATTGCACAGGAGCCTATAGTCCTTGTTCCTTCTTTTTGGCGCTTCTTCAGATAGATCTCCTATTGGTAGCATATTGTGTTGAATTATTTGTTCCCCATGATAAAAAATGTTATGAACTGTGGATGGCATATATGTATATATCTCCAAGAGAATTTTGCGTTATTGGCGAATTCTCCAATTTATTGGCATATAATCTTTCTACTGTTACTGGAACATGTAATATGATTTTGAATCGTCTTACTTATTCATAACCTATACCTGTTACAGATGCAGCAGTTTATGGCTTAGCAAAAAATCTCCTTGCAGTATTGCCATCATTTGAGTTTTCTTCTTCTTTTTTTTTCGTTGGTTGCTTATGAGGCCTAGCTGAAGATATTTTTCTTGAATTTGTTTTTTTTTTTGCTTTCCTTTTTTCTTTATTTTCTATGTTTTTCTTACTGTTTCGCCTAATGGACCAACTTCCAAATTGTAACATTTAAAGTTGTTGCATAAAACGTATTCGAGCCTGAAGAGGGGTGTGGGTTGGCTTAATTGATTTGAAGTCTTTTGGCATATAAAGCAGCTTGCAACTTATTCGTCAATCACACATTTTAAAATTGACTTCGATGTCTTGGTCATAAAATTTAAATATTGCTGGTTGAAGTTCTTTAATTTGATCTTTTATATTTCGTACTTCTTCAGATATGGCATCTTTTGTTTCCTTTCAGAACTCTCTAGAATCCTAGTGAGTTGCCCGAATAGTGAAATCGTTTTTGCTGGCGATTTCAATATCCATAACTCTACATGGCTTCACCATTCGAGTCAAACAACTCCCGAAGGCCGTTACGTTGAGCTTTTCGCGACGCATAACCATCTTGCGCAACTAGTGAATCAACCAACGCACATTCCGTACATTGAAGGGCAACGACAAAATACTCTCGACCTTTTTCTCACTTCACACCCTGATAAGTATGAATTGAAAATATTTGCACCTCTCGGTAATTCGGATCACTGCACCATTTCCGCATCCTTTTCGTACTCTTTTCGATTTTTTCAAGCATTTCAACTGGAAACTTTGTTTCCTGGATAAGAATATTGATGCTGCTGCGAAAATGGTGGAAAAAGTAATGGTGCTTGGTATGCGATTATTCATTCCATCAAAGCACATTTCGGCTAAACCAAACGAAAAATTATGGTTTAACCAGACCTGCAGAGATGCAGTCAAATCCAGAGAGGAAGCATTCAGATATTGGCGTGAAAATAAAAATTCCGCCACTGAACTGCAACGCAAACAGGCGAGAACTGAATGTGCCAAAACACTGAGGCGCCAAAAGTTTCTTTACGATCAGAGTCTTCGTGCTAAAGTTCTCTCTGCTCTTTGGGGTAATAAGAGCTTTTGGTCATTTGTTAAAAGCGTAAAGAACAATGGTAGTTCTGCTATCCCAACTCCTTTAATGAATGACCAAATATTCACTGAACCGGTTGATAAGGTTAACCTCTTAGCTGAACTTTTTGCAAAAAACTCGTTTTTGCCGGATAGCGATCAACCTCTGCCCGAACTTGAAAGTGTAACTTGTACTGTGCCTAACATATTCTTTCGAGCACGTGCAGTTAAAAAGGTTGTTTCGGATCTCAACATTAGTAAGTCTTCGGGACCGGATGGTATACCAGCAGTGGTGCTGAAACAGTGCTCTTCGACGCTAGCCAGTCCATTGGGCAACCTTTTCAGCCTTTCCTACCGTCCAATTGCAATCTACTCTGCGCTCTCAAAGGTGATGGAGAGATGATCAATTTCCATCTTGTGAACTACTTAGAATCCAATTCACTTCTTAATGATCGGCAGTATGGCTTTCGTAGAAATCGTTCCACGGGAGACCAGTTAGCTCTACTTTCTGATCGACTCCAGGATCCATTCGCAATTTTGGCGAAAGTAAAGTGGTTGCTCTAGATATTTCCAAGGCATTCGATCGTGTGTGGCACGGTGCATTGATATCAAGCTTATTGCCTTTGGGGTCGGTAATGAATTCTCTCGATTTATATCGAGTTTCCTCAGAGACCGAACAATACGTGTTGTTATTGATGGGCTCTCATCTAATAAGTTTCAGCTTAATCCAGGGGTACCCCAAGGTCACGTTCTTTCTCCTTCTCTTTTCCTTCTCTTTTTGAACGACCTTCTTGGTCAATACTTTTAATTCTATTTACTCTTTCGCAGATGACAGCAGCATTTGTCATTCATTTTCCTTTAATTGAAGGCCAAGCCTCTTGGAGGTTGGCGCAGAAGGCAGACAATGAATGACACACTCAATCAAGACCTGTTAACAATCTTCGAGTGGGGTAAAGCGAATAGGGTTGATTTTAATGCACTGAAGACTCAATGCTTTATGTTGACCCATAGGGCCATGGCATCAACAATGGCATGTCAATGTCAACATGTATATATGGGTGGTATAGGTATTGAGAAATCGGATACTCTTGTAGTTCTACGCATGAGAATTCGATGTGATGTTCGTTGGAACGAGCATGTTTTTCAAGTGTCGAAAGAAGCATTCAAGTGTTTTGGTTTTCTAAAACGGTGTAAAAATTACTTCACTCATTCTGATCTCCTTAAAATCTATACCACTTACATCCGACCGAAAATGGAATACAACTCCCATATATGGGCAGGAGCTTCAAAGTCTATTTTGGCGCTACTGGACCGTGTGTAAAGGAGGGCGTTGATGCTCATGAATGACAGTAGGGTATCCAACTCTATTGATTCATTGGAACATCGTCGGAATGTGGGTTGTGTATCACTGTTCTATAGATATTACCATGGGAAATGTTCTTCTGAGATTAGCGAACTTATTCCAAGTGCCCGAGTTTCGATTCGCCCTACCCGCTTCTAGTAGATCACATCCGTTTGTAGTTTATTGTCCAGTTGACCGCACAACGCATTACAGAGATAATTCGTTTATCAGTCGAACTATCCGTATGTGGAATAAACTCAACGCAGAGGTCTTTCCTGACAGTTATAATCTAATAAAATTTAAGTCAAATATCCACAAACACTACTCCCTCTTTCCTCCTCCCCACAACCTATTTTCCTGAGATCAACACAATGCACTGCATTTATAGGGGGGCATCCCCTGAGTGTTGGTTAATATATATATAAAAAAAAAACCAAAGAGGGAATATCTGACCTGGGGTCAAAAAAAATGTAATTCACATGGGCAGAATCTGGCAGATATATAATAAGAAATAGGAGTGTAGGGGCGGGTTCGGACTACAAAAAAGTGAAAGATTTTTTACATGTTTTGGCGGGAAGGAGTTATGCTCTATTAAGAAGGCAATTTTCGGGTAATTTGGGCCCTTTTTAAACAAGCGTTTAAAAATTTCTCAACGACACACAGACTTCATTAATAGTTTAAGGTTATAAAATTATTTAAAAATTATTTTGCTTTAATATCTTTTTAAACAAAAAAGGTTGTAGTCATTTAAAATTTTAAATTTACTAAGAAATTTTTAGCTTTAGAAAAATATTGGATCACCCTGTTCGCTATGATATAGTAGAAACAGAGTTGTAAGTTTTTGGCTCCCAGGGGACACTGGTATTTTCTTTCAAATGAGTAATATAACCTTAAAGTCGGTAACTATTAAAATAAATGATTTGTGACCACCTTCTTAAAATATGTATGTGCCACAGTACACCGGCCAAATTGGGGCAGTGTTACCATATAAACCTTCTTGATATAACAATCCCGAAAAATGAAATATGAAATATGAATTTTATTTTAAGTTTTTTTTCTTTAAAAAGTACCTATTCTTAAAAAGTGTAAATTTAAAAAAAAACACCTTTTCTAAAGTTCCTTTATAAAAACTTTTCTCAAAAATGCCTTTTTTTAATAGTGCCTTTTCTTAAAAAGTTCACTTTCTAAAAAAAATCTTTTCGAAGATAAACACCTCTTCTTAAAAAGAACATTTTCTTTAAAAACTTTTTTTTCTTAAAAATTAAGGTACGTTTATTAAAATGTACCAATTCTTAAAAAAGTACTTCTTCTCGAATAACAGCCATTATTTAAAAAGTAACTTTTCTTACAAAAGTACCTCTTTCAAAAACATCAGTTTAAATTATTGAGTTATAAAAAATAAGATATATATATATCTTCGTTAGCTTTCTTCAACTAAAATTTCAAATTCTTCAACTCAAAGTTCAAATCCGCCTGTTGTAGGCATTATTAAGAGAATAACTCGATTTTGGTAATCTTACTTCCTGAGTAAAATTCCTATGGCCAAGGACACATACTAGAATAATCACGGAGAGGTGAATTAGCTTTGGCACCTAAGGTGTAGAACTGTCCTACGAGAACGGAAAATATACCGTGAACGTTAAGATAGATAAGTGCCACTTACACTCAGAGCTCAGATTTACTCGATTTTACTCGCGAGTGAAAAATACTCGCGAAGAAGAGTACTCGAAGAGTACGAGTGTTACAAAAAGTTTACTCTCTACTCGTTTATTTTATGTGGGAGTACTCGCGAGTACTCCTTCTTAAAAATTAAGAGTGGGAGTAAAAATCTTCGAAATAGAGTGAGAGTTTACTCTTAAGAGTGAAATCGAGTGGAAAAATATAAATTGCAGGTATGTATGTAAAAAAGAAACACTCGACAATATTTTGATACTAAAATTAAATAATGAACTACTTAAAAATATAAAATATTGAAAAATATAAAATATTAAAAAAACCTAAAAGGATACAATTCCCACTGTCATTATGATTGCAAAATTCTTACCGAGTGCTATGTAGCTGTGTAATTAACTTCAAAGAACTACATACAAACATACATAATTACATACATTCATTCATTCATTCATACATATACATAAATATATTTTATAAAATAAAACTATTAAAAAAAATAAAAACTAGAGTACTCGGCAAGAGTATAATCTGCTCGATTTCGAGCGTATTTTACTCGCACTCGAAATCGAGCGAAGCATATGCGCTCTTATTCGAGTGTCATAGAAAAATAGAGTATACTCGAATTTTTTTTTTCACTCGCAGGAGTACTCGAGAGAGTTTCACTCTCTACTCGAATTCGAGCGAAGATTTCGGAGCTCTGCTTACACTTACATATAAGAATATCATACGATTTGTTGACGGACTAAAAAAGCGAGATCAAGTATCGGCCCATTATTATAACGCTAATATTTTTTTCGAAAAGTACTCTCAAGAACCGATGTACGCTTTGCAAATCGTCAAGAGGCAAAAATATCACAATTCCCAACTTCCGATTTCTCGTTTCTTCATAGTTCTTCATAAATGCTACTCGTTTTTTGGAATGCTCTTCCACATAGCCAATAAATAAGGAGCAACGCAATGAATTTAAAAAAAAATCCCCTTAATCATTTTAATAAAATAATTTTTTGTACTTCTTTTTTCTCCTGGTTAGTTTTCTTTTATAATTTTTTATATTATTATTTTTAATTTTTTAATTTTTATTACTTTAAATTTTTTATTATTTTTATTTAATTGTTTATTTTTATTTATGGTAAAATTTCTTTATACTTCTCTTAAAATTTAATTTTTTTTTTGTTTTATATGTGATGATTTTATAATTTCTTACGTTATAAGTTACAGTTACATTAATTTTTATTATATATTAGTAATAATTATATTCAATTTAAATTGGCAAAACATGTTTGTACACTTGGTGTTGTTGTGCGGGAAATCTTTAATAAATAAATAAATAAACTCGTGGCGATTATTTATACTCTTACCAATTTTTATCTAGTTTAAATATTTGAAGCAAAATTTAACGATTTTAGGTTATTTTCGACATACAGAATTCAAGTGAAGAATGTAAAATAAAAAATTTATGAACATTTGTAAAAGTATTAAGATCTCCTAAAACAGATATTCTTTAAAACTGGCCACGGCGTTTTTTTCCACTTTCATTATTTTCTAGTTTAAAAGTTTCCCTTAAAATTCACACACACTTAATTTCCTTTTATTGCTTACACTCTGTGTGTTCTTTGCTTTTCTAATTAACCCTTTTCACACGCCCTTATCTCTCATTCCACGATCAAACATACAGACCCTTCAATATTTTACGCTACATTTTCGTATAATTTTATGTACATTTTTTTCAAAATTTATGCATTTATTTTAATTGCCTTTACATAATTACATGAAAATAAAAAAAACTGAAACGAACAAAAATTCATATCTACAAGAGTGCGAATGAGCCAACTTGAGCTGTAATAAATCATTACTCACTTCAGTAAACAGTGAATAAATAATAAACAAAAATCTGGAAAGAAAAAAATTTACTGCAAACTGTTTGAAAAATACAACAATAAAAAAACATCAAATCAAAGTCTTTATTAGAAAGAAGACCAAGGGTCGTTTTCATGAAGTGTTTTTTGTTGTTGTTGTTGGGAAATGACTTAAAGCAAAACGCTAATTAACTGCATAATGCATTTATGGCCTCAAAGCAGTACCAACTTCATTCTTTAAACTAGCAAACCAGCTAACAATGAAAAAAGAAACATTTGCATAATTTTATATATATTTTATTTTTTTTTTTATTTTTTACATGGAACAGAGGAAGAGCTTTAAGAATAAAACACTGAATTTTTTTTTTATTTAAACAGAAATTAATATTTTGTAAGACTTATATAGAGAGAGTTGCTATGTTGCTTTTTAGTTAATGAAAACCTCAATATGGTTAAAACGGAAATGAAATTATTAATAGCTAAGAATGACGTACTCAAATGAAAAAAAAAAAAATAATATAATCAAAATTCTTATTAGCTCGCCACAGAGTATAGAAAAAAAAATTATTTAAAATAGGTCCAAAAAATTACCACACAAATAGAATTTTCGTTTCTTCTTAGTAAATTTAAATGTTATTTAAAGTCTTCAATTAAACTTCTGCTTAACCCTTTGACTACCACAGGCTTTCCCAAGGGTTTTGGTAGTTATAGTACTAGGCAGCAACCAAAGTGCAATTATTGCGGTTTTCCAGTTTATTAAGCCACAATATTCGTAGTTAAAGTCTTAAGGTAATTTGTAGCGGCCAGTTGCCAATTGCCTCCTAGGAAACTAATCAGATTCGCTAAACAGACTTGGCACCCTGAGTTTCAAAAATACGAAATGTAATAAAATTATTTCGAAGATTTCATATTGCAGAAATACGTCAAAGATGATTTTGGTAAAGAACGAAGCTTGCCATTATATTACCGTACTCGATGGAACAGTTTGTTATCGATATTGCATTAACTGAAAATACTTTTGAACTACTATCGAAAACAATATTAGTATTGCAACCAATTAAAGTAGCAGTGGGAGCAATATATTGCAAATATGTAAATTTATATATGACAAATGTAAATCTGCAAATTTATGCTAAACGAGTTAACCGAGCGAAACACAATTTTTAGTAACCGACTTGAAGAATAGTTTGCCCTTATAATTATTAAATTATCTATATACTATTAATAAAGTTTTGTATACATATTAGCTCTTTTAATTTTTGTATTTCATACTTTTTTTTACATACCGGCACATCGGTATTCCTGAAAAAACATTACCCCATTAACGTTTTTAAGAAATCTGATATTTTTGCAAACTCTACTACCAACCACGAATTTAAAATTGAAAAGTTACCTTTTCATTTGGCCACATTATTATATGTTTTTGGTAATAATAATTGAATTTACTAAATATGATCATAATCGGTCAATTTTTTTTAACTAGTCTCCATATAAAAACAGCCACAAATTAATAATAATGCCATTCAAATTTGGTTTATGTTTATTTTCTATATCTTATTATATCTGCGCAAAGTTTTATATAAAATCCTTTCTCGAAACTCATGGTGATTGTGGGTGTTTTTGAAATGTTTGTGAGGTGAAAAAAAGCCTCCCATTAGTCTGCGCAATTTTTTACAAATAAATGGACGCAAACGACGCATAAGTCTAAGTAATGTTCTTCGTTAACAGATTGACCTGGCAGAAGGAATTAATAATGCACCCCACAACGATATGAACATGATTTTGGAACGCATTTGCCATGATCATTTTGGACTTGCTTTACACGATTATTACGCGGTCGTAGGTATAGATCTCATTATCCATAATGATGCGTTTAATATCATTATGATTAGCAGAAAGAATTGTTTTAGAAATTAATGTAAAGCTCTTTTTCAAACCAATTTTTGAGTTTTTGAAACCAAGCGAGGTTTGACACGTTTGAAGCCCAACATTTCTTTTAAAATAGTGTTGATGGACGATTTTTTAACACCAAATCTGTGATTTTTTCACATGTTGCTCAGTCGTTTATGTATTTTCCCGTCCGGGGTGTTATTTCTCTTAAAAGCGTTCTCTGCCTTCTTGTAACAGTTTGTACCACTTGTAAACAGTTTTGTCACAAAAGCCAAGTCACCGAAGGTCTTCTGCAATATCCTTAATGTTTTTGTAGTAGAAATTTCATTCCTCAAACAATTTAATTGAACTTCTTTGTTCAAAAAAATCTGAGGCAAAAATTTATAATGAACGTCCACATTTGAGAGAAGCCAAGGAAGAGCCAGAAAATTTATTATATTGATAGAGTTAGAAATTGGCAATTTTTAAGAAAAATCCGTTTATTTCGGGGAGAAAAGCCTTTTTTGAACACGAATTGCCCGGAGTTTTTAGGAAGAAAGTGAATAAGAAGGTAGGACTCATATCGTAAAGACAAAAAAGTACCAGCCCTCGAAATTCGAGTGCAAATTCTAGGAAAATTTATTTTTTATTTAATTATAAATATATGTTGAACACACAGTAGATATATAACTCTGTTTGTTAACAAATAATTCTATATGAGCCTAAAGGGTATGCTAATAAATTTTATCCAAATCACAATTCAACACAAATTTAACATTCAACACAATGCAACTTTAAATGTATTTTACTCAAAAAAAAAAAAGTTCCATACGGTGCAAATCTGTAAATATGGTGGACAGCTAAAAAGAAATACCTTTCGAATGGGATATTTTTGGTAAAAATTGGTTGGTTTTATATAGATCACAAGAAACGCCTTGCCTATCATATGCAATTTGATCAACAAGTAAAATGGTGGCTGGAATATACGTGCTTGCCGACTTCTCACAGCTACTAGTAGTAGAGTTTTCCATTAGAAATTTAAGAGACAAAAAAATTAAATACCTGAAAATATTTTTAGTTTATCAGCCTATTTCTAGTCGTGATAATGGCTACGATTAATTCTAATTTTTACATTAAAGAAAACTTGCAATGAAAACTATTAGCATTCCTAATGCATGACACACATAGAGGACTGCGGCTACACGACAACACGACTACAAATGCTGCTGGCTTTATTTTTTTGAAAACGACAGCAACATATAACAACAATATAAACAGCTGTTTTTAAACAAATGCATTTATATTTCAGTAGTGCCAATTATATTTTTTGTTGCTTTAATAAAATAGAAAAACATGCATGATTCTATATCAACTTGACTTAAATATACAACTACTTATTTATAATGCATTACAATGCATGCACGTTCCACGGGAGAAATGTTAGGTCTACTTTCTGAGTGCTGGAGTCGATCCATTCGCAGCTTTGGCGAAAGTAAAGTGGTTGCTCTAGATATTTCCAAGGCATTCTCAATGTTGTATTTTGACCCATAGGGCCATGGATTCAACAATGTTATCTGTATATATGGGTGGTATAGGTATTGAGGAATCGGGTACACTTGATGTTGTAGGCTTGAGAATTCAATGTGATGTTCGTTTGGAGCTACTGGACCGTGTGCAAAGGAGGGCGTTGATGCTCATCAATTACATTGGAATATCGTCGGAGTGTGGGCTGTGTAGACACTACCACGGGAAATGTTCTTCTGAGATTAGCGAACTTATTCTAAGTGCACTTATTCCGCTTCTCTAGTAGATCACAGCCGTTTGTAGTGTATTGTCCAGTTGACCGCACAACGCCTTACAGAGAGAATTCGTTTATCAGTCGAACTAGCCGTGTGTGGAATAAACTTTCCTGACTGTTATAATCTAATAAAATTTAAGTCAAATATCCATAAACACTACTCCCTTTTTCCTCCCTCCCATAACCTATTTCCGGAGATCTACACAATGTACTGCATCTGTAGGGGTATCCCCTGAGTGTTGGTTAATAAATAAATAAAAAAATAAATTTAAAAAATATTAAATTTATTTAACCCATTTTGATTATTAATGGTCATTTTGCGATTTTCTTTTTTGACAAAATAAAATATTTCATAGCACTAATTTCTTTTAAATATTTTGTTATATTGTTTACACTGCTTTTGTTTTTAGCCAATAAAAATTTATTTTTATCCTAAGTTGACTATAGCGACAAAAGTTGTCGTGTAGCCGTGTAGCTGTGTTGGTGTCAAAATAGTCGGTTTCATATAAACGTGTGTATTTTAATTTGGACAGGCCGTAGTCGTGTAGCCGCTGTCATCTATGTGTTTCATTCATAAGGCAAAAAAAAAAAAAATAAAAAAATAACAATTTCGAGTCAACTGCCCCGAACTGAGGGCCATACAAAGATATTGGGCTCTGGCAATAACAGTAGTAAAGAGCACGAAGTAGTAGGTCACACTTTTTGCTCGGACATGGTCTCTGTCTTCTGAATATGCTACAAAAGCGCTTATGAGAGGTGTTCTTGAAAAACTTACAATTTTCATAGAAAATAATTATTTTTGCTAAATAATATAATTTAATTTAAATAATATCGGTTATATCATTAAAAATTTATTTATGACAACATAAATAGTAGTTACACGGTTGCAATAAACATTAAGTGATATTTAGGCTGCTTAATTTTATATGTTTTATGTTAATATTATTTATAAGAATTTGATAAGTGTGATGTGATAACACTATTCTTACTACAAAACCCCTTCAAATGTCGGATAAATGTAAAAAATTGTTTTATTTTCACCGAAAACACCGTATTAAATAAACTTGTGATTTATTTATGTCACAATTTTTTGCAATACTGGAGAAGACAGAAAGAAGCTGTTTCCTGTCCACAAAGCAAAATTTTAAAAACGAAAAAGATTAATTTGTTGAAAATTAATTACTTTACTAAATCTTTCTTAATACAAATTGATCTAACACTTTTACTTTCATTATTCATACAAATCTTTAATATTTATTTAATATTTAATTTTATAACAAAGTTTAAGGACACTATTTTCTTGTGTTTAGTTCAGACGATGCAAGCCAAGTGATCTTTTTAATATCTTAAAAATCATAGTTTAAGCAGAGAATGAACTGTTTGTCAAATTTTGGTATAAAGAAATATACATTTATAGTAAGCATCGGTACTGACATCCAATATATGGATTATTATTATAAACATCTGCATATGTTACATTAATATAGAGTTCTGTTGGTAGCAAGAAATATGCGTTTTGACAAACAACTAATTCCAAGTAGGAAATTGACAATAAAAAGAAGGAACCCTTACAAATATTAGGTCGAAAAAAAAATTTTTTTTTTCAAAGACAATTTCGTCGTTGAACTTTACTTTTATGCTACTACAACAAAGTTTACAATTTTATCTTTGTATATTTTTTTTTTTAACTTTATTTTCATGACTTCGCTGAGGATCATTAGCTTTTGAAATTTTGTTACAATTTGTTATATTGTCAAAATTACCATTATTTTTTTTTTTTTTAATTCGGATGAAGGGGCTCTTCAGTCAACCTTTTGTATGGGAATCAATCATATGCGGGATGGTCTCTTTCATTTTTAATTAAAAAATAAATGTTTTGTTTCCCATATACGAGTACATATTGTGAGTTTATTAAATTTGTTTGTTCCTACAATTCGAATTTCTGGATGTGGTCTTTTTCAGTTGTTTTGTTTTTTTCTTCTTTTTTTATGAGAAGTTTTTGCTTGAGTGCATTTCTTTCCAAAAGGTCTTATAGAAACTTAACAGAAAAATATTGTTTATTATGCTTTTTTTATGTTACGGTTAAGTAAACATTTAAGTGCTAATTTCCTTATTAAATTGTAACAAACCAAAGTAAAAACACTGCCGAGTGAAGAGGCCACCACAGCAGGGTAATTAACATAAAAAATGAGAGAATACCACGATTTTAAAACAAAAATTAATAACAAAGTAAACATATATAAGGTTAATTATGTAGATAAATGATTTATAGATAGCAATTCCCTGTAATATAATTCAACTCATGTTATAATAAAGGAAATTACTGTAGTTACATTTTCTAGTTTCCACAGTTATTCCATTTCAATAGTGGCTTTTTGAAAAAATCAATAATTTCCCTTTAATTCTAGCTAACTTTTTATTTTGATTTTCTCCACACAAAATTATACAGAAATGAAAAAGAAAAAAATACAATTCATATTATATTAAACATGCAAAGTAATTTTTCAATGCCATTAAACTTTTACTGACTTGTAACTATTTCATTCTCATACACGCTTTAAAAAACAGGGGTAAAATGAAATAACTTTTCATTTCCACGATGTTTTTTTTTTTTTGGAAATTATAAAAAAGAAAATTCTAACACAACTTAATGATGATTTTTTAACTGATGGTTTTTTTAAGACACTCCTCAGCCCCCTTAAAATTAACTAAAAAATTTAATTTCTTTTAAAGACACCATACGCCAGGTGTCAAAAATGGTATTTAAGTACTTTTAACAATTTTGCTAAAACATTTTGTACGAACTCATAATGAAAATAATGGTTTTCTTACAAAAAGAAAAAGAAACGTTTGCTTATCCGACAAAAAATAAATGAGACTGACGGAAGAAATGAAAAACATCATTTATCAAAAAAAAATAAAAAAAAAAAATAGTGGATATACAAAAAACATGCAAAATAAGGGGAGAATGTAGAAATTTAATAACAAAATTGTATTTAGTTTTTCTAAAACTGATATAGTTAATCTTATATAACTTTTATATTTAACTGTTGAGAAGGCCGGCAACCCAGACCGGCAACTAACGTGGAAATAAACTAAACAAAATACAAGTAAGAAATTATAGTCGGTTTAGACCGACTATACGACACCCTATGTTTCATAGGCTCAACAAATTGGATATAGAAAATAAGCATAAACTAAATTTGAGTGGCATTGTTATTAACTTTTTTGGCTACAGATATGAAAAAGTTCATATCCGTTGCTATATTTATATGGAGACTAGATCGGAAAATGGACTGATCCTGACTATACTTGGTAAATCCACTTATATTTTGAAAAAATATATACAAACCAAATTTGCGAAAAAACTGTGCAATATTTTTGTTTTTTGATAGATTTAAGTGAAGATCGGGAACCAGCTCTATGTGGGGCTTATAACTAAGAATTGTCCTATAGGGATTATTTTTGGACTACTGATTAATAGATATAATAAACACATACAAACCCAAATTGACTGAAATATGTTCATATTGAAATATGTTCATATTGAAATATGTTCATATTTATTGAAATATGTTCATATTTGCGACCAGCAGTTTGAGTACAATGTTTACGTGGACATACAGATGGACAGACGGACGGACGGACATCGGTAAATCGACCCAGAAAGTGATTCTGAGTCGATCGGTATAATAAAAGATGGGTCTTGGTCAAATATTTTAGGTAGTTACAAACAGCAGCACAAAGTCATTATACCCAAACCACATAGTGGTACAGGGTATAAATATTTATGTTTGATTTATTGTTTAAGAAATCATATATCTTTAAGATTAAAAATTTACTTATTTACAAATTACCATTTAGATATTAAATGGTGGATCATTATGCTATTGTCTTTGAAGGTCTTATTCTTATTTATTTATCCACTAAAAATTAAACACCCTTTAAAACAGTTATAAAACTCAGTAATTATTTTATTTCCAGTTTAAATAACTCTCAAACGTCTAAGGCTGTCAAATGGCTTTATCTACATATGTTAATATAACTTCTTAGCAAATTAGTCTAGTCTAACGAGAAGAAAGTGAAAGCCGATATAACAGAGACCAAAACTTATGTAGCGTTTTTCGTTTTAGAATTATTCGAGTCTGAACTTGTTATATGTATAAAAAATACGGTAAATAATATTTCATTTTACAATTGAAAACTTATTGAAACTCTTTCTTTCCTTATGCATATGAGTTTTGAATCTCGCCGTGACTGTGCATGACTGTGCGTGGCTTTGCGTTACTATTTTAAAATTAATCTTTGGTCACAATAAGTCAAAGTTTCAGATCGATCGGATGAGGGGAAATGGGGTTTAAATCACTAAGTGACTGTGCGTGACTATCCGTGACTGAGTGTGAAGTACAGTTTTAATCTCTCCGTGACTGTGCGTGACTATGTATTTGTATTTGTATTTTGTATTTGTATTTATTTATTAAAAGCGATTTTCCATTACAACAAGACACAGTACCTTATAAATTACAGTAATGGAATCAGATAAGTTATTCACTATATATTTAATATCAGTAACTCTTAATCTAAATTTAAAATATTATAAATAACGATTTAAAAACATAAAAAAAATCAAATAAAATCAATTAAAGTATTGGTATAGTAATTTTCTAAGCCCTATTGCGTTGCTTGTATTTTGCATGACATTAGGAAGCTGATTCCAGAGACGAATAGTAAGAATAAAAAATTGACATTCAGAGGCATGGTCCCGGTATTTAAATTGAATTATTCGATTCCCTCTGGAAGATCTTGCGAACTTCAATCGTTCAAAAAGATATTTTGGAGCCTTTGTTATAATAATTTTATGTAGGAATATAATGTTCTTGAATTTAATATAGTTGTCAAATGACATGTGTAAGACATGACATGAGTATTGTGATACATGATCAAATTTTCTTAATCCAAAGATATAGCGAATAATGTTGTTAAAAGTTACAGTAAGTTTTCTGTTATCCCTAGAGTTGCAACCTATGAAAACCTCAGATATGTTTTAGCAAGTAGCAATCTTATTTTCAGTGGAGTAAAGTGCTGTGTTAACCATAAACTTCTAATCATACTATAAATTCTGCCACACGATTGATTAATATGGTCTGACCAAGTCAGAGTTCCATTAAACACAACTCCGAGATTTCGTACAGAGTCCACGATGTCAATTTTAGAGCCCCCAAGGAAGACATTAATCTCAATCTCCAAATGCATCACTTTCTTCTTTATTATAAAACACTTAGATTTATTTGGATTAAGTCGTAGACCATTTGCCGTTGCCCAATTTAGAATACGTTTGAGATCATAATTTAGTTCTTGAGTTTTGGAAGTAATTGAATCCTTGGTACTATTTAAATATAGCTGAATGTCATCAGCGTACATCTGAACCTTAGAGAATTTAATTTGTTGTGGAAGATCATTGGCATATATCGAATAAAGTAGTGGTCCAAGTATTGAACCCTGTGGTACCCCTCTTATAACTTGCAGTGAGTTTGAGATGGAGCTACCATTAGCAACAGATTGGGATCTGTTTGTGAGATATGACGACATGAGTCTAACTTCTAATGTAGAAAAGTTAAAAAACCTCTTCAGTTTGAGGCATAAAATTGAGTGGTGCACCGTGTCAAATGCCTTTGAGTGATCCAATAAAACCAAAAAAGATATTTTTCCATCATCTATGTTACTTCTGAACTCCTCAACTACATCAGATAAAGCTGTTATACAGCTATGTTGTGGCCTGAAACCAGATTGACGCTCTGTAAGTAAGTTGTTGTCGTTTAAATACCTAAAGATTTGTCGGTGTAAAAGGTGCTCGAAAACTTTTGAGAGATATGGAAGAATTGCAATCGGGCGGTATTCGTTACCCGTGACTATGTCAAAGCTAATCTTTTTTCACAGCAAGTCTGTCGACCAAATTTCAGAACGATCGGATAAGGGTAAATGGGTTTTAAATCACTCCGTAACTGTGCGTGACTATGCGTGACTGTGCGTGATTATGTTGAAGTTCATCTTTCTTTACAGCAAATATATCGACCAAGTTGCGGATTGATTGGATGAGGGGCAATCCGTTTTGAATCTCTCCGTGACTTTGCGTGACCATGCAAGTGTATGGACCAAGTTTTAGATCGATCGGATGAGGGGAAATGCCATTTATATCACTCCGTGACCGTGCGTGACTATGCGAGACTGTGCGTGACTATCCCAAAATTAATCTGTAGTCACAGCAAGACTATTGGCCAAGTTTCAGCTCAACTAGATAAGCGGAAATGGGTTGTCCCACGACAGACAGACAGAGAGTATGAGTTAAAAGAAAGAGTTTATGAATATTTATGTGGGTTGGATTGTCTTCATTATTTCTGTGATAAATAGGAAAATAATAATAATAAATAATAAGTTTTTATGTACGTAAGTTACGTTTATCGGAAAATGATTTGATAAACGCAACGTCATGCAATTTCGGAATCATTTTATAACATACACATCAAGTTTTTTCATTTTGTAGAAATGCCGTTTCAATGCTCAGTTTATTGGACGAAGAGATATCTTTAATAATGGTGATAACGAACGGAAGTAGATGTTACGGCCCAAGTGAAGATAAAAGCATCGACAAGTTGCAGTTGAATTTAAAAATACTAAAATTTAGAAAAGAGCAAAAACAGATAGATAAACTATATGGTTGGCGTTGATTTGGCATCTCCTATCTTCTTAACTGCTGAAGGATCTCTTCAAATTGTATATCGATGTAAAGCTCATAGATGATTAGATACCAAATCCAATAAGCTTTTTAACGATAATCAATTTTTTCAAAAGATATGAGATGTAGAATCAAATTTGAGAATAAATTTTTTTTATTCGACTTTACTTTCACTGATATGCACATTTTTGATATACCGAATTTGATGGTATACAAATTGCTTTTTATCAACAACCTTAGCTATTTTTCAAAAAAATTTTGATGACTAGTGCTAAAACAATTTGTCGTTTCCAGTGGTGTAGCGAGCTTAACTCGCGCCCTATTTAGCGCCCCCTCTTCCATTCGAAAACCATATAACATTATATGTTAAATATGCTCGCAAAATATTTAATAAAGTAAACTAAATAAACTCATAGACTCAAGCTGGGCTATAAATTTGAGACAAACAATAAAGTTGAGAAAACAAGACTAGATCTTGGAATGTGTATGATCATCTAGAATTAGTTCAAAAGATACCTACTACTTATTTTACATATTTTTAAATCTTTTAAAAACACGAAGTTTTAAAACAATAAAAATGTAAATATTTATTATCTCTAAGGAGATGCATATATTTGGTAATAACTAGTAGATTCCAGCCCTCGAAATTCGAGCGCAAATTCTAAGAAATTTTATTTTTTCATTAAATAAAGACCCTAAAAGTATGCTAATCAATTAAAATCAATTCACAAATCAACACAAAAAATAAACTAATTTTTATTACAAACACGTTAACGAATTTACTAAACACACACATACCATTGTAAAATTTTATGTAAGTGTTAGTAGCAACTTTAAATGCAATTTACTCAAAATAAAGGAAAAAATTAAAAAATCTGTAAATCTGAAAACGGCTACAACGTCAAAATCGGGACAAAACGATAGAACAAAACATTGGTCACAAGAAATCGCCTAACCTATTAATATTATAGATAATATCACTTCTACTTATTAAACAAACTCAAAAAAAATCGAATCGCTGCGCGCTTTGTTAGCCATAACGAAAATCGAGGAGAAGAATTAGAAAAAACGGCATACGAATAAGTATTCCAACGAAGGAGGATTACTTTGAAGACGAAGGAATTGATTCTTCACTTTTTAACTAAATTCATCTTTTTATTTGAATACAGTAGTACATTTAAAATTTTGATAATACGAAAAGTTCGAATATATTTTGATTGCAATTCTTAAGAAAAATTGTAACCGCTAAGAGAAATTGTTTAGTTTTTATTGGCTGATAAACTGATCCTGCTTGCTACAATTTTCACTTCTATTTTTATAAAACTAGCAGATTCTAGCCCTCAATATTCAAGTGCAAATTCTAGGAAATTTTATTTTTTCATTAAATAAAGACCCTAAAAGTATGCTAATCAATTAAAGCCAATTCACAAATCAACACAAAAAACAAACTCATTTTTATTACAAACCTATTAACAAATTTAATAAACACATACATAGCATTTTATAATTTTATGTATGTGTTAGTAGCATCTTGAAATGCAATTTACTCAAAATAAAGGGAAAAATCTGTAAATCTGTAGATCTGCAAAACGGCTAAAAAGAAATACCTTCCAAATAATATACGTTTAGTCAAAATCGGGATAAAACGGTCTCAAGAATTCGCCTAGCCTATTAATATTATAGATATGATTATAATACATTAATAAAACTAATTACTTTGTATAAATTTTCCTTAAAATTTGATAAAGCAAATTTATGAATAATATCATCAAAGTTTATCATTAAAAATTTTTCTCTTTCCGCACTTAAAAATGATATGTAGATCACTTAGGCGATCTTCTCCCATCGTTGATCGTTGATATGTCAAAATTAATTTTAATTTTCTGAATGAACGTTCGCAGCTAGCACTTGATACTGAAATACTCAGGAGTATTTGAAATGTCACTCTCAGGTTTGGAAGAACTTCTTCTCCACGCGAGATTATAAAAGTAAGAAATTCTAATGGAGTTTTAGGTTAAATTTCTTTTATACTGCGGAGTAACATTTTGCAGTCGCATGTTTCGATAAAGAGTTCTATTCCATTGTAAACTGTATTATAAAATTCATCCAAATTTTTTAAATTTTTTTCAAGGTCGTTATCAACATTATCCTTGTTTAATAATTTTTAACATCTAGTAGAAATCGAAATTGAATTAAGGTCACTTAGTCGTGTAAATCGTCTACATATTTCTTGTTGGAGACGATCAAGAACGATTTTCATAACGCGAGAAATTTCACTTTCTGTGGAAAGACCAACATCCCTAGCCAATTCTCCAACATCTCTAGCCAATATCAATATCCCATTTTTCACAAAGAAACTTCGCTTTTATATTGCGGCTAGTTCAGTCGCTAATGATTCAAGATCATGGAACGCTTCTTTAAAATTTACGATCAATCCTCCTTAAGATTTCATACCAGATATGAACTAAAGTTATGAAACTAAAAGTATATTTTGCAACAGAATTGTAGTTTCACTTCCGATGTCACTTGTTGTCCAATGCTAATTTTTCTAATAGTTCTACTATATTCTCTAGCCCATCGAAGATAACGCTAACCGTTTGTATTCTGGCGCTCCATCGTGTTTTAGATTCCCCGTTTGACAGTTTTTGTGAAAGCATTTTTTAATAATAGCTTTTCTTTTTTAATAATAGTGTTCTGCTAATATTTATAACAACATATTATTTTACCAGACAAATCAAGAAAGGAGATAATTTATGTAACCAAACAGCGTAGATGCCATAAGGAAGTGCTAACAGACATAGGTCGAGTCAACCCTGCCAGTAGAAAAAATGTGCCATTTCTATTATGAATATGTTATTACAGTTTGATTTAGGCTATTAGTGTTACCTTTTTCCCTTTTTATTTACGAATTAATATTTATTGTATAACACTGGCACCAAATTTCAAATATATTTTCCAGAAATCAATTATAATAAAAACAAAAATTATCTTGATAAGGTTTGATAAGGTTTGGTTCGAAGACCAAATACAGCAGAGAGAAAAACAGCAGTTATGAATTATATGCTTAGAAAAATTGGAGATGATGAAAAATTGAATGAAGGAGTGTTTCTTCTAAAAGGAGAGATTCGAAATTTTTGTCTTTATTTGTCTCAGAAATGGCGAAATTCAAATAGAAAACGTGTTGTATTTGAGACGAAAACTTCGGAATGGTTAAGTGCTCAGTTATAAATTGAAGTTCATTTGGATGCCCAAAAAAATTTTTTTGGAGAGAAATCTGAACGTTCTAAAAGAAGTGTTCGTGCAGCAAAGCAGCTGGATTTAGCCGGCGGTTCTCAAAGAAACATTAGCCAGCTCAAAGAGGTCATCTAAATTGATGAAAATATTAGCAAGTGCGACGAAGAAACCAATTACACTTATCACAGAAGAAGCATTATCGTTTATATTTGAAACGATCTTCACATGGGTCCAGTATCTTTCTATTAGACTAGAGAATAAATTGAGAAATTGTGTTATTTATCCGCTTTACAACGACGTTGCACTTTCAAAGCTAAAATGCAGACCACATGGTATAGAGATAACTGGAAAATGAGCAGAAGTTCCACTAAACATGTTCCTAACTCACACTGCCAACAGAATTGTTGAGATGCAAAGGGAGGTTGTAGCGCCGGCAGTGGAAAAGAATGTAGTTGTCCTCAAATCAGATCTAATAGTAATCTGTGGTTCTAATGGCTGTAGAGGGCAAGAGTGGTTCGATGAGCCAGGTACATTTAACGACTTCGAGTTTTTTTTTTTGTTTGCAATCACCATTATTCCTTTGAGGGTAGTCTACTCTTTCGGAAAACATCTTTGGAATAACCGAACGTCTCAGTCGATAAACTTTTGTCGGCCCATAAAGATTCTTTACGTAAATCGAGAAAAAAGCGATTATTTTAGAAGAATATTTTGATTTGAAAAGACAGATGGCGGAGTGGAAGACTATAAGAATAGAAGTTGACGAGACAAGGATCATTGAAATAAGTTTTCAATTATAACGCACCTTAATTGAAGGAAAAGCTTTGAACGAAATCAAATCAAACTTGTCCCATATATGGAGTGAATCCATTGGACTTTATGAACATCACAAACTTTGAGAGTGAAATATTTGATGCGAAGGAAGGCCACCTAAAATACGGATTAAGCCCTTTGTATTCTTGGATTCATGTTTTTGTGTTTATATTGCAAGCAGGCTACAAGTCCGATATAAAGAAATGGCAAGTTAGAAAAGAAAAGGAACGAAAGCCCGTATTGGAAAAGAAAAAAAATCAGAACTTGTAGATAAGCCTAAAACGGGAGGATTTGGTAGCACCAATGATAATAACACTACCCGCCGGGCGCTCGCAAATACTTCCCTCTTTTCCCGAATAACTGGCATTGTTGAAGAGTTAATAAATTCTCTGAAAATTATTTTGATTTCTATATGTTGTCAGTACCCGTTGGACTTGGAAAAATTCAAAACCCTTTGCTTTCGTACCGCAAAAATAATACAAACAAAAATATCCTTGTTTTACAATGACTGCGACTGTGCATAAAAGTTTAATTGCAATTCGAAAAACTTTCCAGTCTGGCTGTTATTAATTTCGGTCAAAAACATGGATAAATTACCCATAGTGCACCGTACGCAACCATGTGGTCAAGGTACAATGAGTTTGTGTTGAAGTTTGCATCCACCAAATATGTTTGACCTAGTCCTGAACCTTTTATTTTACCATCCAATGTGAACTTTTAATTTCTGTGGACAACAAACAATAATGCCACTCAGATTTGGTTTATGCTTATTTTCTAAATCCTGAAATTGTGCTGTAGACTTTCATACTTTCTGTAAACTAAAAAATGTCTGGTTTTAGTTTTATCAATACGTATTTTTAAATGCTTTTATTTAATTATCCTTGGTTGTTTATTTATTTGTATCTTTGAGGCAGATTTTTGGATAAGAATTTTCACGAATATTGCGATTTTATCTTTATTTCTAGTGGTCAGCTTGAAAGCAGTTTCTTGTAATTAAATCCTCACCAACTTCCCGACTAGCTAAATCTCTGAAACTTTTTCTATTTACTTAAAGTGATTGACAACGTATAACTTGGCCAAAATGATCTGATAATTACTTTTCGCGGTTCACCGGAAATTGTATATAAGCATGTCAAATATGTCAAAATAGCATTTATTTACTATTCTTTATTTAATTCAAAAACATCTTATCGGCGCAAACTAACTTCAGATTTGATTTGTTCATGCCCAAATTACTTAATGTATATCGCATAGACACGGAACAAAACACAAGATTTTTCTACGACTATATAGTGCCGTTGTCACAAATTGCACTTCGCGGCCTTTCCAAATATTTTAACCTGCAACAGTTAAACGAAACAATGAGAAAAATATTTTTGGGCCGATATAATCTCTGGAATAAAATAACAATAATGGATTAAGAAGAATAGAAAAAGAGTTAGTTTTAAAAATTATTAAAGAGTTCTTGATGAATAAACAGAAATATTTGGAGAATCGCTATAATTAAAGTTGTTTACATAAGACTCAGGTGCATATTTAAGCAAGCTATGGAAATTAAGAAATGTTTTTAAATAATTATTAGCTGAGGCATTTTTTTATAACGTTTGAAGTAGTTTTTGTGTGCCAAAAATTATTTTGAAATCTGTTGTCAATTATTTTTTAAATATTTAATATTTTTAATTATTTTTTTTCTGGCGCCATATCATTTGAGAAAATTTTATGACTTTTGACAAGTTGTAAACTTGTACAAAATTATACAAAACTATGAAAGTCAAAATAAACGATCCCACTCTTCTCAACAAATAAAAATACTCCCTAAAAAATAACAAATCATAAAAAAACACAAACTCTTAAAATGTCTTCCAAATATTTTGACATGCTGTTTTAGTTTTAAAAATAAAAAAAACTACTAAACGCTGATTGTTATAAATAACCTAAAACCACAGATAAAACACAAGAAGAAAACCTTAAAAAAGTAACAACTTAAAAAAAGAGAATTCAACAAATCAACACAAAAACTCATAAAATATTTATAATAATAAAGTATAAAAGGGAAAGAGCCACCAAAAAACAATGGGTAAACAAAAAATTTTATTTTACAGTAGATAGTTTCAATATCGATATTTTCATTTTTTGATTAACTTTTTTTAATATATGAGGTTATAGCAGCTAGACACCTGTAGGGTTTTTGTATAATGTTTTTATATATAAATATTTTGTTTTGTTTTTTTATTTTAATCAGAAAATTTATGGATATGTAATAAATTTATATTTGGAGTTCATTAGTGTCCAACAAAAGATATATAAAATTTTAGTTTTATAGTACAAATTTCTAGTTTCTTTAACGAACTACAAAATTTATGAGGTTTAATTGGTTTTTTTGTGGCATTTGTGTTATTGTAATATTTTTATGGAAATTTAATTAATTTACAGAAATTAAAAAAATATAAATAAATAGACTTTATAAAGCAAAGGAAATAAACTAAATTAAATATTATAAAATAAAATCATATGAAAATCTGGCAATTTAATAAAAAAAAAAACACAAATAAATATTTGAAAACTTTTAACTTCCATTAAACTTTTTAATATATTTCATTGTTTGCACTGGAGCCTCTAGGGTATATTATTTCTCAAAAATATTATTTCATTGTTTTTTACATTCTATTCTAATGTTATTTTTCATGTTTTAATGACTTTCAAGTTCTTTGAAAAAATTACTATAATTTGTAATATAATATCTTTGAACAACGTTTTGAATATAATTTAATTCCACATTTTCTTTTAGCTCATTTTTTTATCTTCTTTGTATATAGAGATCATGTTGCAATGACCAAATATTATTAATCAAATATTCGTTATTTCAAAAAATAAAATAAATGGTAGTTATATTCGAGATGAAGAACATAAAAAATAAATCAATGAAAGATAAAAGCAGAAAATAGATTAATTGTTTTATTTAATTTATTTTGGTTACTTTTTTTATTTTCTTTATTTTATTTATTCCTTTTATATATTTTTTACTTTATATATTTTATTTATGTTAATTATTTTAATTATTTCATTTATTTTATTTATTTCATTTATTTTATTTATGTTACTTATTTTTTTAAATTATTTATTTCATTTATTTTATTTATTTTATTTACTTTCTTTGTTTCATTTATTTTATTTATATTTTATTATTTTTATTTATTTTATTTATATTTTATTATTTTTATTTATTTTATTTATGTTACTTATTTTATTTACATTATCTATTTTATATATGAAAAATCCTTAATGGTTTTTAAGGAAACTTGAAATTTTAGTAAATTAAAAAATTCCAAAATGTAAAAAAAACGACGAAAAATGGTTGACTGAATTAAATTCTCATAAGAAAAAACGGGTATTTTAAGTAAAACGCGTCTTAGCTGAACTGTTTATAGAATACACTGTTTTTATTTACTTTAATTGGTTTATTTTTTCGTAGTTCAGTAGAACCGTAATGTTTTACATTGTAAGCAAGTTCATTTTATAGCATGTTCGGACGGCAAAATGAACCACTTGATTCGCTCTCTGAATCATGCTTGTGAACCTTGGTGTTCAGGCGAGTGTTCTTGTTTCATTTTGACGTTTATATTTTTTGTGCAAATATTTGATGACATCCTTCTACACTTTACGTTTCACTATTTAATTTTTCCCATTTTTATTTGAATATATACATGTAAATATATAGTTTTTATTTGTTAAATGTTTCTATTTATTTTATTGCACAAATTAATTTTTTGTTTTTTCTTTGTTTATATATTTTTGACAGCTAGTTCAGATAAACTAGCAATAATTTCTTATCAATGTTTCTAGATTCATTTTGAACCAAGTAGATTCGCTCTCAAAATTTTGTATGGCGAATAATGTAGATTCACTCATGATTCATGATTCATGAATCTTGCTGTGTGAACATAGCATTAAGCGAATCCATTTAACATATGGGTTGCCAGAAACACTGAATTGTATAAATTATTATTATGTTAAAGGTTATCGAAATTCATGTGATAACTTTAATTGTAATATAATAAAATGCAAGAAAGTTTATACATAATAAAATTAATAACAAAATGTTCTTATTAAAAAAATTTATGTATAAAAATAAAAAAAAGGCAAAAACATAAGTAAAAAAAACTCCGACGGAGAAAACCACGAAGGTAAAAAACTCCGTTGACGATCCAACAATATATACTATTTATATTATTGCTTTATTACAACTATTTGTTTTATTCATCTTATTTATTTCATTTATTTTATTTTCATTGTTTTATTTAGTTTATTTATTTCTTTTATTTTTTATATCTACTTTATTTTTTTATTTATTTAATTATTTTATACATTGAATTACTTTATATATTTTATTTATCATATTTATTTATTTTATTTAGTTTATTTGTTATATTAATTTTATTTATTTCATTTATTTATTATTATTTATTTATTTCACTTACTTATTATTATTTATTTATTTTATTTATTTCATTTATTGTTTATTTATGTTATTTATTTTATTATATCATTTATTTTCATTATTTTATTAAATTTTTTATTTTATTTATTTTATTTGTTAGATTTATTTTATTTTTTATACACATTTTTCTTATTTATTTTTATTTATATTATTTATACTACTTGTTTATTTTAATTTTTATTTATTTTATATATTTTATTTACTTGTTATATTTTATATGTATACTTAATTTACTTTATTTATTTTCTTTAATTTTATTTATTTATTATTTTATTTATTTTATTAAATTTTTTATTTTTTCATTTTTTATTTTATTTGTTATTTATATTTTATTTACTAAATAAATTTTATTTATTTCTGTTATTTTTTTATTTTATGTTATTCATTTTATTTGTTAATTTAATTTTTTTTTATTATATGTTTTATCGACCATTTTTTGTATATAGTTGTTAAGATTTTTAGAATTGTCTAAAGGGGGCTTCTAGAAGCCAACTGTAAACAATTTTAATTTTATTTATTTATTTGATATATTTTATTATAAATTTTATATATATTACATATTTTATTTGCTTACTATATTTTTATTTTATACATTTTATTAATTTTATATTTTATTATATAAATTAATTTATTTTGTTTATGTTATTTATTTTACTTTTTTTTTCTATTTTATTAATTTTAATTATTTTATTTATTTTTTTCATTTTATATATTTCATTTATTTCATTTATTTTATTAATTATATTTGTTTTATTTATTTATTTAAATTACTTTTTATTTTATTTTATTTTATTTTATATTCTATTTGTTTTATTTACTTTGTTTATTTTATTTATTTAATTGTTTTTATTTGTTTTAATTATTTATTTTATTTAATATATTTTGATTTTATTTTTAATTTATTTTTTATCTTATTTTTTATTTATTTGATTTATTCTATTTTTATTTCGTTTTTTATAAATTTTATATTTCTATTTAATTTAATTTATTTTGTTTATGTTATTTATTTTACTTTTTTTCTATTTTATTAATTTTAATTATTTTATTTATTTTTTTCATTTTATATATTTCATTTATTTCATTTATTTTATTAATTATATTTGTTTTATTTATTTATTTAAATTACTTTTTATTTTATTTTATTTTATTTTATTTTATATTCTATTTGTTTTATTTACTTTGTTTATTTTATTTATTTAATTGTTTTCATTTGTTTTAATTATTTATTTTATTTAATATATTTTGTATTTTATTTTTAATTTATTTTTTATTTTATTTTTTATTTATTTGATTTATTCTATTTTTTATTTCGTTTTTTATAAATTTTGTATTTCTATAAATTTTTTTATTTTTCTATAAGCTACTAAATTTTATATATTTTATCCATTTTATTTATTTATGTTATTTTATTTACTTTATTTTTATTTTTTTTTATGTTTTATTTATTTTATTCATTTTATTTATTTTATATATTAATTTTATTTATTTGTTTTATTTAATATATTTTTTAATTTTATTTTTTATTTATTTAATTTATTCTATTTATATTATTTTTTATTTCATTTCATTTTAATTTGAAAAGATTTCATACATAAAATGAGGTATGTTTTTTCATTGTTGCATCTGCTGCCGTTAATTGATATTACTTCACCGATAAGAAAACTGTTGAAAGAGTAAAAAACAAACTATCAGATAAAATTAATTATTACAAATTAACACTTAAAAAAAAAATTAAAAAAAAAAGTATGATACAAATATTATAAATGGTTGATTTTATATTCTTTTACGTATTTCTTCACACTTATAAAAAAAAATATTTTAGTGTAATCCCTAAAAAGATCTTAGGTTATGTTAAATTTATTTTTGATTTAGTATAGCCTTTTAAGTCCAACATTTTCATGCAATTTATTCTTATTTATTTTTTGTTTATTTTAAATTGTTTCTGGTTATGCCTCATAATTTTAGCTCAAATGGAAATTTATTTTCTATGTTATAATTTCAGAAATTATGCTACATGTTGTTTATGCAGTATGTGCATTTTACAGTATATATGACATACATTATTGCTGTAGCTTTTGCATCTGATGTGGGTATTTTACATACCATTTATACAACTTGTATCTTGCTACAAATGTTTGTTATGCACTTGTACAAGGTTTTACATCCATTAAGTTGACAAAATATTTTTTGTGTCCCAGTATTATTTTGAACATACGAGATAGTTTTGTAAATGAATGCTAATAAATTTTAATTAAAAAAATTGCTTGATCCAATTTTTTTATAAAAACATACTTATGTCATACCTCAAATTATTTTTTTTTTTTTTCGAAAAAAAAAAAGAATATAGTTAAGAATGAATTTATTTAAAATTTAAGAAGAATATAAATAAATTCTAACAATTTTGAGATTTTATGGTTTTCATATATATTATTGCAAGGATTTCACAAATAAATGTAAATAATTTTAAAGAAAAATGCAAAAATGTCAATATCTGAAAGTCAACTTTACATATACAACGAACTATTAACATATCTGAGTATGGAGCCTGGGGCTCGATATATGAATGTGTATATATGTATATATAGCTATCGATATTCCATTAAAACCCCGTTTACTCATTGGTTTGTTAAAAGCAGGAAAAACCTTTTTGGAATGCTTCAGTAATTGCATTGTTAAAATTCCCCATTTTTTTCAGAAACTGTTATGATTTTTCAAGAAAATTATTATATATTTTATGCCAGAAAAAATGTCTACTTAAATAAAACATATTATTTAACTTATTATTTTAAATCCAGTATTTCCACCAAAATCTTTCATGCCATCAGAGGGTATTTTTAAAGCACTAATAATCCGCTATTAAATTAAAGACCTTAAGACGAATAAATATAATTTGATTTGATAATTCATATAATATTTAAATTCTTCACTTCACAATTAATGCAAAATTAGTTTTCTCACAATCATTTATGTATGTGAAAATTTTTTAGATGACTTTATTTATTTAAAATATAAACAATATATTGAAGCAACAATACTCCATATCGAATTGAGAATTTATTTATCGAATTGAGAGATGACTTAAGTTATAAAAAAAAGACTGAGATATTATTTTGAAATAGTGTCGTAAAACGGAATTACATCAGTATATGAAAAATTTTTATTTAAATGTTGAAATCTGCCACTTTTGTCAAAAGTTGAACTTAACTTTAAAAATAAAATCTTTAGACTTTATGGGATTTTAAATCTATTAAGGCCTCGGATACTCACACATAAACATATCATAACGTACGATTAACTTTTTTGTAACTTATTCAAAATCTGAAACGAGTCATATGATTTGAAATTCAAATTGCATACTATTCAAAAATGAGTAGAAAAAAACTGTTTGCTAAAAAAGTTTTTGGAAAAAAGAAATAATATTTATTTATTCGTTTAAATTTTATTTATTTGTGTTTAATTTATAATTAATTTATAACTACACCATTTACTTGATTCAATAACATTAATTTTTCATCGTTTATTTTATATTATTTTTTCACATGACATAAATAGAAATTTTGTTGGATACTGACGTATTAAAAATGAATTAAAAATTTATTTTCAATAGAATGGTCTGTAAAGATACGGCTCGCCTATTCATAACTTTGCAAATGTTTGCGGTCACCTGATCGGTCACATTTACGTAACTTTAATTTAATTTTAACGTAAATTATTAAAATTATGCAAGCAGGCAGCCTAGGCAAAATTTATTTATTTTCCAAAATTTGTGGACTGAAGCTTAAGTAAATGTTTTAAACTTTTCGATAAAAGTTATGATTTTTCAAGTCAATTGTTTGATTTCATGACAATTCCAAATTTAAAATCAGGGGCCTAATCACCGCATTCGATATCGAGTAAAATCAATCGAAATTCCATATTTTGGTTTAATATTTGAAGAAGACGGACAAACTCTCGACCACGATTAACTTTTCTTCTTAACCAGAGGCCATAATTCATCAACTGTGAGAAAGAAAAATTATTCTTAACATTTTATTGTGGGATATAAAAAAAAATTATTTCGATCGAAAAATTTCGATAACGAATGCAATGATTTGGCCCCAGCTTACCCCAATTATAGAAAAATCGGTTAACGGATCGCTGACAAAACAAAGCGTTATGGGAACATTGTATTAAATGATTCAAATCACTTAGAAGTTTTCCAAAAAATTATTATAAGCTCATTTGATGAAACAATACTTTAAAATTTTACGCAAAATTTTAATTTTACCGTAAAATAAAGAAATAAATTAAAAAACATTTTATTTCAAATTAATAAGAATGCTCGAGCTCAAGGACCATTTTTTCCAATATTTCGATTTTTTTCGAATATGAACACATTTTATAATCAATAAGCCTGAAAAAATTTTTGTGAACATAACATACAACAAAAATTTGTCTAAAAACGTATTTTTATTTTAATAAATAAATTAATTTAAAAAAAATTAACAAGTGTTAAAACGTTGATTATTGTTACTATTATTGTTACTAATGTTTCTGGAGATGCCATGCAATGGGTGGCAAAATATTGAATATAATCAACATTAAAAAAAAGAATTGTAACCTCAAGTTTCAATAATATTTCATTTAATTCCGTACGTTAAACAAATGTAAAGTTTGCTTCCTTTCCATTTAGAAAAAAAAAACTGAAATAAAATACCTTGTTTTTGTCATAAAACAAACATTCTTTTAAATAGGCCGTACTACCGAAATAAGCTCAAAAAAATTCAAAATAGTTTGAGACGTAATATTTTGATGTTGCCATTAAAAAGAAAAATGCATTTCAATATTTTAGAAAAGTTTTTGGAGAAAATTTTCGAAATTACTACAAATTTTGGCATCCAACTTTAAAATGTTTTGTAATTCTTAGAAGTCTTATTAGAAGTTTTCAAAATATTATTATACCTAGTAGGAGTTTTAAAAAAAATAACCAAATGATTAAAATTGCGTTGAAAAATTGTGTTTCTTTTTTAATTTGAATTTATGATTTATGAAATCGCAACAAATATTTTTTAATAATTTACAATTTAATCTACAACGGAAAACTCTTAATATTCATTAAGGTTTGAACATTTCCAATAAATTGTCTTAATAAATAGTTACGTTTCTCACTAAATCGCTGATTCGATGAATGTCTAATGTTTATTTTTAATTTAAGCATAAAAACATAAGCAATTTTTTTATATGTACCGGAAACCGATTATTTTTAATTTAAGCATACCCAAATAAAATCATAATTTCTTGAAAAGTACGAAAATTCGATTCCACACACATAGTTTCTTATAGATTAAAGATATTTGAGGACTACAAAATTACAACAAAAAAATATATTTCTTAAAAAGTATAAACAGTTTATAGGAAATTGTAATTTCGTATTTTTATAATTGAATTTAATAATGTTACTGAAGGAAAATATTTTGGCTTTCGAAAAAAACTGTTTTGTCTGTCTGCTTGTCTGCCGAAAAAAATTTTGATCGGTTTTTAACCCTTTTCCCGTGATGCAATCAAGCTGAAACTCTGCAGGCAGACTTGTGGCGACGATGAAAAAAAAAATGTTGCAAAAAAATTTTGACTGTAGAATTTAAGTTTCGAGTAAGACTGAAACGATACGGTAAACTTAATTTACAGAGAAAGGGAGTATAAAAATAATTGTTTTCTATGAGTTAGTTTTTAAAAAAATTGCTTAACGTATTCTTCAATTACAAATAAATTGGAAATTTTAGAAAATCACGAGGACAAATATTCATATTACCTAATAGATAAAATTAAAAAAAAATTCCTCGAACATATACATATGTATGTATTTTGTAACAGAAAACAAATGTAAATTTTAAAAATCACACTAATACACTTAATACGAAATACGTAAAATTTTGTGAATGACTTGATATTCGCAATTCACAATATGAAGGGAAATAATTTTTTCTATATATTTCGTTTCAGGCGGGTTGCAACTAACATATATTAAAATATTCACAATTCGGAGCTAGAAGTATTTCTTGTTTGGTGGAAGCTCAAATGAATTTAATTTAAAATTTTCCGAATTTTTCGATTTGCCGCAAATTGAAAATTCAGAAAATCTTGCAAGGTCCAAAGTTAAAGAAAATCTATAGTGTACAAACAAGTTTTCGAATAACTCTGAGGCCAACCAGCATGAAAAAGTAGAGATTAATTTTTTTATCAGGCTTACAAGTGGTATCAGATCTTTATTAATTTAGACATTTGTCTTCCTCCTCTTATTGACTTTCGATAAGATGTTTAAAATTTCAGTGAGGAAATTCTGAGTCCACCTCTATGACTAGATTTTAAGTGTGAAAAAAATTTATTTTGTACTTTTTCAGCACTAATCAATTGGGTAAAAGATACTCGTATTTGTATGATTTTGCTTGGTTATCCGATTTGTACAAGGAATTTTCATTCTCAAATCATGATAGATTAAATTATCACGTAAAATAAACCTGTGTGCTAAACTCCAGCTTACGGCGAAGGCTGACATTGGGTTTATGAGTTGACCAAAGATTTGGAAGAAATTCAGCAACAAAAAAAAATATACAGGTACGAGTACTCAAAACGACTGCGGTCTTTTAAAATATATAAATATAAATTGATTTGATTTTTCACAAGCAAACTGGAACACATTTCCGATATATTGCCAAAAACAATATCGATTTTTATAATTTGGACCTTTGGATTTAAAAAAATTTAATTTTCAAATTTCTTATTTTTTTTTATTTTTTTTATTTTAAGACTGGCAAATAAATGAAGAACCTTCCAGTAAAAAAGGATTTTAAAATTTTTATGTGGTATTTCCGTTACAAAAATTTAAAGTTGCTGTTCCAAAAATGAAACAGTGTAAGGTTGGCTTAATTTTTTTAATATTTTCAATAAGCTAAAATTAGTTTTAATTTAACTTAACACTAACCAATTTAGCTACTTTTCAGCACTTTCCAAGCAGCAACAACAACTTAAAAATGTAAAATTTTTTAATATGTTTATTTTCAATTGAATTTCCTAATTTTACTATTTGATCACACAGGAATTAAATATTTCACGTCAACAACTTGTAATTCCGCAACAAAATAAATAATCCTCTCAACTTAATTTAACTTTTTGCAACCAAAATAAAAAAATGGCATTAAAAACACCCACCCACTCATCGGCAGACACAAATCCCAGCAAAAACAAAAAAAAAACACACAGTCATATTAAATGATTTTTTCAGTGAATACAATTTTTGTTGGTTTTTGTAGGGAAAAAAAAAGAAAATAAAAACTTACCGTTCTAATGGCTTAAAATTATATTACAAATGTATGTATGAAAGTTATATAAATTCCAGGTGAGTATGCGGGAACTAAAGTTGAAATCCAAGTCAATTAAAAAAAATATATATCAACCCAGGAAAAATCCCGAGAACGAAAAATAAATCCAATAAGCAGCGGAAGCAGGTTTTTTTCACAAAATATAGTTTACGTAGTTTTGTTTTTTTTTTTTTTTTATAATGAAATTAAATAAGCGCCCGTCTGGAAATAAATTCAAATTTATATTTGAAAGAATTTCCTTACAATTTAATATTTGTTTTTGTTATTTTTGTTTTTATTATTAACTTTCTAAATGCCTTCAAATTAAAATTTTCATTTATAAATTTCTTTTTCCATATTTTGTTAATATTTTTCAAACTTGTTTAATTTTTTTGTTTTAGATTTCATCTTTTTTTATAAACACTTTTTTATTTATATGTAAATATGTTTATTTATACTTTTTTTGATATGCTAAAGTTTCACTTTTATTGTTGTTGTTGTTATTTATTGATTTTGTCGATTTAAATTCACATTTTGTTTGAGGTTTTAGAATGTGTAACTTTTGTGATTTTCAAAATATTTCTTAAAGAAATTTGTATATTTAAAAAATATCATTTCAAATTTTTTTCATAATTTTTCATAGTGCTTTTTTGTCCAATTTATAAAAACACTTTAATGTACATATTGGTAATGTTTTATATTTTTAAGAATTTTAGATTTTATTTCTTTAACACCCCTCATTTTGTTACTTAAAAAATAAAAAATTTTAAAATTATAGATTATCAATTCTCATTGTGTTTAATTTTTCACTAATCACTTCGTTTGAATTTATTCAAATCGTTTTACGTTTCGTTATTAGCCTTAGTAAGTTGTTTTTTTTTTCAGTTAGAAATATTTGCTTCGTATCGATAAAACGTTTTGTTTTTTTTTTTTTCTTCTTATAATTTGATGTTTCTATATATATTGAACATTTTCTCAAATGAAAAACCAAAAAAACCGTCCGTTATACGCGCGTGAATTACGCGACGCTTACTAAACTATGTTGTTTATACGACAAACGTTACATGGAGACTAACTTGCATAGAGTTCTTGTAACTGCTAGCGAGTCTTGTAAAAGCAAAAAAAAAAAAATTCATAATAAAATAATACAAAAACAAAACAACAATATTGTGTTGGAAATTCCCTCTACAAGATTCATCCACACAAAAATCCGTCCATATCAACCACTACTCGTTTTATCGTACACATATAAATGTTTATATTGGGTCGGTCTCGTGGAGGGTAGCAAAGAGCGGGAGAGTAAATCATAGTCTCTCGTTATTAAGACAGAACGTTATTGTCGTTATAAAGTAATAAGTTATATGTTACTTCCTTCGTCGTATTGGATTTTCTTTTAACGGTTTTTACGTGTACAACTAAACTGTTACATGTATTATTTTACGGTAATTTTTACCGTAAGAGTTTTTGTGAAATAGCCTCACGTGTGAGAGCGCAACAATTTTATATATATTGTTTTTCACATCAAAATATCAGCCCTTATTGAACGTATTGGTTTAATACTTTGTATTTACACGAGAGTTTCCAATATTAAATATATTTTTAAGAGTAATGCTGCGATACTTTTAAGAGATTATTGAACGTACATTAATTTAGAACAAATCAACAACTTTAAGGGCCATTATTACAACTTGCCGTTAGTTAAAGGCAGGATTTTGTCTGCCCGATAAATAGCTTTGTATTATTACAACTTTAATTTTTTTATTGTTATTACTATTAATAATAATAATACTTAATGGATAAAAAAGTAATAAATAAAGGTTTTATAATGTAAAGCCATATATCGGTCCGACAAAATCCTGCCTTTAACTAACGGCAAGTTGTAATAATGGCCCTAAATGACATCAACAGAGAGTTATTAAAGTACACCTGAACTGTGTGTTGCAATGAAAACTATAACTAAAATTAAGATTTTCTGAAAAGTTCTCAATATGACGTACCCTATTATCATTCCGTTAATAAAAACTTTATGAATTGTGTTGGTATTTTTACATGTTAACAACCTAACTGATACTCTACTCCTAGCGTTTCGCAAATACTTACGGTATTTTGCGAAACGAAAGCAACGCTAGTAGTGAAAACATAAAACTTGATTTATTTCGAAGCATATTAAATATTAGTACATACATAAGTATTTTGAAATTGAGGATTGGTGCTGATCAAATAATATATGTACATTTTATTTTATTTATTTTAAAAGAAGTTAAACTTTTTCTATTTAAAAGTAAAAGTCTGGTAAACATATCGCACCTTAAATACAAAACAGTCACAACTCAAAATTTTCAAATTTCAAGAGAGCCAAAAAGCTGTTTATGTAAAAATGATCGTAGGTATTATTTATAAAAATTTTGTTTCATTATGAAAATGTCCATTTTGAGGAAAGTTTTGCTATACTTTTTTTTTTAATTTATATTGTATTTGTAGAAATAATATATAATTTTGAGTTATGACTCTGACTGAAATTTTTTCTTTTGGCTAGTGATATTATCTCAAGTAGTGCCCCAGATACAACAGCATTTTTTCTGTTAAAGAAGATAGTTATGAGAAATATATTTTTGCAGTAGTTAGAAATTTGTACTGTGAATTAATTTATGGAAAAAAGCCAATTTTGGAAAATTTTGAGTTGTGACTCTTTTGTATTTAAGGTACGATATGACAATGTGGTATTATGTTCGAGTATATGCAGTTTTTTTGCAGGCTAAGAAAACATTTATAATTTGGGTATTCCGATTTATAGATTTTTTTTTTTAGAAAATGCACTTGGTCATCGTCACTTATAACATCCTTATGTTCAGGTTGAATTTTTTTCCACCTAACACAACCAGCATTATTCAAGCCTTAGATCAAGGAATTATTTCCACTTTTAAAAAATACAGATAAAATGGTCATATCAGTAATTAACAAAAGTTTGGGGGGAAAAATTAAATGCGGCTACAAACATTATATAGCCAGAGTGTGTTTCTTGTATTGCAGATACAAAAACTTCGGATTTGTATGAAGAAATTTTAAGATTGGCAATCACATCGGAGGTGAATTGATGAGGTTTTTATTGATGGCCAGTAAATAAAATTATAAGTGTTATTAGAGATGACGTTAAAAATACCGAAGAAAATATTGATTTAGAAATTTTTGCGATGCAACTTACTTCGAAAAAATTTAGAGTTAGCAGAATAGAAAACTAAATCCCTGATATGGACCCAGATACTGAACGTAAATTAAAACTGCCACGTGGACTAGCAACTTTTTTGAAAATCAATTTAATTGTTTCCTAAAGTGATGACAGTGGACGTTGTTGATGATGAAAATGATATAGCACCAGTTGAAAAACGTATAAAACAAATATTTAGTGATTCTGATTATTTTTAATTTGTATTTTTATGACCTGAAAATGAACTGACTGTTTATTTAAAATTATACTTAAGTATGAATTAATTATCTATTTTCTTTTTTTTTTATAATTTGATAATTCTTTGTTGATAATTTAGTTGAATTAAAACATTAAAATAATAATAATTATTTGTATTCTTTTTGTCTTATTTTTATATAGCTTCAATGGGAATAAATACTTGTGTATTATGTTTATGTAACATTTACATACTGAATTATTAAATAAAACGTAAAAATAAAAAATAATAATTTTTCTTGACTTCTTAACCCAGATAGCGCCGGAATTTTTTTTTTTTTTTTTTAAATGTAACATTTTATTATCAAACTTAGGTCTCCATGGGTTTCTTAACATTTTTTATATTATATAACTTTTTTCTGTATAACCTGTAGTTTTCCTGGAATCGGGTGTCCTTTTAAAAGAACAGTGGCTATATATACTACTATACATTTTCTTGTTTTTATATTTTTGTTTTGACTTTATAAGAATGTAACGAATTTTGTTTGACAATGATATAAAAAAAAGGGATTTTGGAGATATATGATATATAAATGTATATTGAAATGCGAAGTTTTAAGCTGGTGTGTGGTACGACAAGAAGCAATCCTTTGGATGCAAAGCGACATTGCATTTGTTGCAAAAAAAAGTTGGCCTTCTTATGGCAATAGCTGCAACGGGTTTGAATTTCCTTATGTTGTACCAAGTGACCTTGTCCATCAAATCTGGAGTACATGTGAAGGTTGGCGCTGGATTTGCTTGAACCTCTCTTTGATGTTTTTTTTGAAAGATTCCAGTAATCCGTTTGCAATAGCTCTTCTGAACGCTAAATGGTTCATGGTGCCGCCATAAGAACGATATAGTAACCAGCTATTTTGCTCAGCCATATCTATACAATGACATATGAGTGGAAAGTACCACTTTTTTCCTCTTATAGATGTTCGGTAAAGCCCGATGTTTTGGACGACTCTGTCAACTCCGCCCATGTTTTCATAATATTTTTTTATAAGCTTCGGTTGCTGGATTGATATTTTCTTCTTGTCTTTTTGCGAATAGCGAGTGGTGGTTTGAAGCTATCGAAACAATGCTGTTGTCTACCCACTTACAAGCTACAACTGAATTGTCAATAGTGGTGGCATACTCAAAAAATTCACGATTCTTCCGCTTCAACATCTTTGAATGTGACAATGGACAGTCCTTTTCCAGCCTGTTCTCTCTCAATGTTCCCACTGCTTTGATGTTTCGTAGCTTCAGCTCTTCTAGCAATTGTATGGACGTAAAGAAATTATCAAAATATATTTCGAATGGAACATTGGGAAATCTCTCTTGTAGTACATCGAAAAAAAGAAGAACAACATTGGCACCCAGTCCTAAGTGTTGATACTTGCTGTCCAAAGGAGTGGAAGCGCCTTGATAAGGCTCAAACCATAATATATAGCCCAATCGAGTTGTGCCAGCCCATAACTTATAGCCCCATCGGATTGGCTTCCCACGGATAAACTGCTTTGTATCATGGTGGCCGAAGTATGGTACCATTGATTCGTCAAAGCTATGGCATTCTTCAAGTGGAGCATGTTGAACAAATTTTTCACCAACAGCGTCAAAAAGTGGTCGAAGTTTTGCAAATCTGTCTTGCTGTTGTAGACTTGTATTGTCGCAGCAGTGTATATTTTTCATCATATAACGGAAACGACTTCTGGTCATCGCTTCACAAATGACTTCATTGTTCACATCCTTAGCGTTTTCCCAATACATTTCCCGCCTTGAAACTTGGACATATCCACTCATCAGCAAAATTCCAACGAAACAGTGCATTTCATTTAGTGTCACATCACCAGGGCTGTTTTGGCGAATTGCATACATATTTGTGTATCTAAGAAGTAAGTTAAAAACGTTTTCATCAAAAAATGTCATAAAATTGCCATGGGATTCGGATTTTGATGGCATCCTGAAAACGCCGCCCAAGAAGGTAGGCTAGGGACGATATCCCTTTGCTGCCACTTATACACACATTTTTTTTTTGGTCGGACGGGGCTCTTCAACTCTTTTTCGCCGGACTAGTTCTGCTAGAGCAATATTATCGTCGCTATCGTCGTCTGTTATGGTGTTACAACTTACAACTTCTACCTCTGCACGTAGCTGACCGCCTGGCAAATAGCTGAGACACACATTATCTTCATCGCCGCACTGTGGCTCAAATTTTGATTTCATTGGCCAAAAGTCAAATTTTTTTTTGTCATCGATTTTTAAAATTTTTACTCCTTTTTGTAGCTTATATATCCAGATTAAGGTAGCCAAAAAATTAGGTTAAACTATTGATAATTGTGGGCGTGGCATGCTGTCAAACTCAACTGTTTTTTTTAATTCAGCAAAAGGTGTTTTTTTTTTTGTTTTTTATCAAAAATAAATGGTTACTACTCGCAAGCTATCATCGATATTGGCCTGCGGTCTTTTTTATAATGTTAGTAGGATTATAGTCTTAAGTTTTTGTAAGTAGTCACAGTTCTAACGTTTGATATTAGGGGCGTTATGAAATATTTATGAAACCACTATATTTTTCTCAAATTTAAACTTTAGTGGAATAGAACTTCTAAAGGAAGTAAGGGAACAAGAAACGTATACCACCCGGAGAAAGGCGAATGTATCCTGTTTAACCCTATATATACTTTTGCACCCCCCACGAGCCCCCGGTAGAACACTTTTTTCATTTTAATGAAATTACTCTAAAAAAATTACTCTAAAAAAAATTTTGTTTTTTTACTTTAGACTACGTAAAAGTAAAATAATTAAATAAAATACCTGCGAAAGGGTTTATTGGCTTTGTTTTGATCAGCAAAAAAATAAGTCATAAAATGATCACAATAGGTTCTACAGTAAACAAATGATCTCTTTCTTAATTTACCTGTTGTCAAATTTAAGGGTCAACCAAAGTCATAAACAATTTTATAAGTTTGTCAATAATCGCGGCACTAAACCACTAAAGATAAAAAACCACCCCATATTGGCGAGAAACTAATTAGTTTTATCTGATATTGAAGTCTGGATAACAAGTGCAGTTTTGTTCAATTTAAGTACTACCTGCTATGAAATTAAAGATCAATGTGTGAATAACATGTACCTAAAAATGTATAAAATGACGGATTCTATAAGGGATTACTCAATAATAAGTTAATACTTCAAGTGTACGGACGTATATTCGCAAGTGATAAAAAGTGATAAAAAAGTGATAACAGACGCAAATAAAAATATTGAGAAAAATATGGAGAACTTTAGTTATAAAGAACTGGCCGAAGAGTATTTTCGAAACAAAAACCAGGAAGATGTTCTTAGTTACGTTAAAATAAAATTAAACTTAAATTCGTCTAGTACCGAAATACAAGAGCAATTATCTAATTTCGTCAAAGTACTAAAAAAACGATTGAAAGAAGTTAACTACTGTAAACAAAAGTTTTATAATAAAAGTGCAAACTGGTTAGAAGGCCAACTTAATGTTGGTGGAGAAACAGCAAAGCTAGATAACGAGGAAATTGGTTCTACAAATATAAAAGAATCTTTTCTACATCAATTACGAGCACAAAACCAATTAACAAAAGTGGATATCATTGAAAAAACTTGTAATGCTAGTCCAGTGAGAACAAAGCGAATTCTTAAAAGTATACCAACTCCGAGCGATGCAAAACAGTTCACAAATGAGGAGGCATTAGCATTATTTCTGGATTTGAAATTAACAAAACACCAATATATTCAGCTCAGATTGCGTGCGATTGAAAAAGGCTCAAATATGTATCCAGCATATCATCACATAACAGCTGCTAAAATAGACTGTTTGCCATCAAAGGACACTATTACAATCACACCAATTTCGGCAGAAGTACAACTACAATCTTTACTTGATCACACAGCCAAACGCTTGCTACAATCAATAACAGGAACTGAGTTAAAGAAATATGGAAACACAAAGTTAATTCTATTTTGTAAATGGGGATGTGATGGTTCTTCGGGACAAAAACAATACAAACAAGTTGTATGTGAAAATATTTCGGACTCAGATATGTTCATGGTATCATTTGTACCATTGCGATTGAAAAAGATTTTGGAAGATTCGGAGCCTTCGAGTAGTACAACGCAAACAATGGATATTTGGAAAAATGAGACACCATCTTCTACGAAATACTGCAGGCCAATCAAATTTGAATTCAAAAAAGAAAGTCATGATGCCATTAACAAAGAAGTTAGTGATATCAAGGCCCAAATAGCAACACTACAGCCATTACAATTACAGTTAGATGGGCAGCAAATTGAAGTAAGCTACCAATTAGTGCTGACAATGATAGATGGAAAAGTAGGTCAGGCTTTGACTAACACGAAGGCTGCATCCAGCTGCATTATATGCCAAGCAACATCAAGCCAATTAAACCAAGTCCCGACAAAATCATTCGATAATACCGATGCCTTCGAATTTGGATTATCACCACTACATGCAAGAATACGACTTATGGAACACATACTAAAAATCAGTTATGATTTGGATTTCGGGCCTTCAGGATCAATAAGAAACAACGAAACCAACAAAGAGTTAAGAAGTTCAAAAAAGAAACATGTTCAAGATGAATATCGCAAATTTGGATTGATTATAGATCAGCCAAAACAAGGGTCAGGCAATACAAATGATGGCAATACCGCAAGAAGATTCTTTTCAGATCCAGAAACAGCATCTGAAATAACAGGAGTGGATTTAAACCTTATTTTCAGATTTAAAATAATCCTAGAAGTACTTGCGTGCAATGAAGAAATTGACTCTAGAAAATTTGGAGATTATGCTAAGGAAACTGCAAAAATATATACAACCAACTACCCATGGAGAAATATGTCTGCAACAGTCCACAAAATCCTTTATCATGGAGAAGATGTCATTAAATATCATTTGGTGCCACTTGGAGATCTATCAGAGGAGGCTCAGGAAAAAAGGAACAAGGATTACAGATTTTATAGACAGTACAATACTAGAAAAATGTCACGAAATTCCACAAATGAAGATCTATTTAATATATTATTGGCAACGTCAGATCCGTTCATCTCCAGTATTCGAAATCAATGGAAAGTGGAACATCGGGATTTAGATGAAGAAGCCAAAAAACTACTAAAGAACAGAAATAGCACAGAACAAAATATGGAATATTTGCAATCAATATTTGAGTCTAATGAATAATAATTATAATTGCCTTTCATTGTTATTTAAGTACGAAAAACATAGTATTAGTAAAAAATAATAATAAACAGAACCTACCATTGTTACAAATGCTATTTAAATCTATTGCAGTTTTTATTCTTAAAAGGTTTCCCACATATGAATGCAATGTTTTAATAGATAAGAAAGATTCAAAAAATAAGAACCCATATTTTCATATCAAAATTAAAAAAAAAATTAGAATCATTGCGCTAATGTTTAGCAGATTTATTTAGCTAGTGTAACAAATTAGGCAGCAAACACTAATAAATTTTTCTGTAGTAATAATAATATTCCTTGAGTGTAAGCAAATTGCAAATTTGATAGCAAACATTTTTAATTTTTTAGTAATACTAGTTAAATTTCTAGTGAATTTTACTATTTTGTTGCGTGTAAAAATTTTTTTGAGTGTAAAAATTTTTTTGAGTGTAAGCATTAAAAAAATTTCATTATTACAAAAAATGTTTATAATAATTATTTAACTCCAAATATGGCACTTTCTAATAAATAAAAATAAATAAAAAAAAAATATATCACGCTAAAAGTTAAAAAAAATCAAAAGTTAAACTTTGACCTAGAATTCTTTAAAAAGTACTCAATCAATTTAAATGAAATTTACACTGAGTCAAGATCAACTATCTATCTATCTATTAAAAAAAACAGTACTAAAATATTTTGATCGGTTCAAAAGTTACAGAATTTTGGCCAATGAAAAATGATTTTCAGCCACTGTGCGCCGCTGTCTTCATCCGTTACATCAGCGTTTGCGTTTTCGGCGGGCGCGATGTAAATTTTGTCAACAACATCCTCATCACTCCATTGGCCAAGCTCTTCCAAAATCTCGTTAAGAGTCAACGTCTTTCGATTTAAATGACTGCAAAAACGTATATAAAAATATATGAAGAAAAAAATTTTCAACAGTAGTATATTTTGTCACTGTCCTTTTAAAAGAACAGTGCACTTTGTGCAGCAATACAGCGTTGTGTACGCTTTCAATTTGATTTTAGTAAAACTGTTATGTTATTGTTATTAATTTTTTAACCAAAAATTGCATTTAGTTAGATGTAAATATTTTACTTACTCAATTTTTTCCATTGTGCACAATTTAAAAAATCACTTTTCACAATTCACTTAATGCTAAGTCAAAACACGCGGAACTGCTTTTGTCAAATGACGCTTTCTAACTGCGAAGCTACGTCAATAAGAACGAACAATGTGCAAAAGCATTTGCACAAATATGCAAGTGCATAACGGCGATTTTTATCATTTATGTTGACGTTTTTGGTGGCCTTTTAAAAGGACGGTTGCGCCAAGTGGGTTAATGCAGTTTTAGTTCATTTCAAACACTATAATTTGGATTAATGTGATTTTATGTGGTAGTAGTTTGTGTTTGTATGGTGGTAGTAATGTTTCTTCTTTTTATGCGCTTTCAGTTTATAAGTTCCGAGCATAAAACGAGACCTGAGCGTACTGAATTATCGATAATATTATTAACAAAAATTAAGTGCTTGGGTTTATCAAAGAATAATCCGTTATATTTATTAATAATTCAAAATTAAATTATAAATCATTAATAAAAAAACAACAATTATAATTTGAATTTTTTTGAATTTTTTTCAGAATGTTTCATTTCCATATTAATAATTATTAATATGGAAATGAAACATTCTGAAAATTAACATTCTGAAAAATTAATAATTATTAATATGGAAATGAAACATTCTGAAAAAAAATCAAAAAATTGTTTTCAGTTTGCATTTGGTACTATTTTGGAATATACAAACATGTAAATCATTAATTTTACGTGCTAAAGCCCTGCTTTTGACGACAGGATAACACCTGTGGCCCACACTCTCTTCGAGTTTTTGCATTTTGACTTCGGTATGACATGCCGATCTTTCTGAGTAGTGGACCAAAGTTCGTTCATATACAAATGTATTTATAATTATATCCTATACCACTATGTGGTCAGGGTATAATAACTTTGTGCTGATTTTTGTTACTAACAAAAATATTTGACCTACGGATCATTCCGCAATCACTTTTTGAGTCGATTTAGCGATGTCCGTCGGTTCGTCCGTCCGCACATTTATAATATAAACTTCTATCGTGCATAGGATGAAAGCTATTGAAATTGATGAAAATCGGTTCATGTTCAGACCTAATACCCATAAAAATGACTTCTATGAGATCGACTCAAATTGCCATAATATCCAAATTATCAGTTATGTAGATCTCGATCAAATTGGGTTTGTATCAGTATCAGTAATCCAAAACAGGGTTTAGTTTAGGACAATTCTTGATCATAGTCCCCATATGCAGCTGATTCCCGATCTTCACTTAAATCTATCAAAAAACAAAAATGCTGCACAGATTTTTCTCAAATTTAATTTGTATATGTTTTTGCCATAAATATGTAAGTGATATGGAGAAATTTAGTTAGGATCGGTCCATTATTGCACCCAATCCCCATATCAGTTTATACCCTCATTTGGAGCTATTACTATTTTCAGCTCCATTGCCATTATTATTTTTGATGTTGTTTGGAGCTAATATTTTATTAAAATACTATTTTTTACCTATAAATTAAATTGTCAAAGGTGTTGCTATTTGTTTGCTTTTTTACAATGACAAACAAAAATGTTGATTCCTGCAATAGATTAACTGTAACTGTAGTAACTGCAAAGTTACTCTTCAAAATCACATTACTCAATAAATTCTCTTAAATTGACTTAATTTTGTTATCACCATCTGTGCACATTATTTCTGTTTAAGTCGTATAAGAGTTTTTATTTCATATTGTTCTCATTTCATTTTGTTTCTTTACAGATAAGATTCTCTCTTTACTATGCAGCCATAAATAAAACCAATTGGATTTTTGTCACATATTAAGAACAGTTTCCTGTTGCTTCTTGTAGGTTTTAAACGAACATTTTCTTTGTACATCTGGCAAAAACTTTTTTTTAAATAAATATGTAAACTTAATTTATAGGGACCATACACGACACAAGCATGATTGACAATCAAGTGATTGTATAATCAGATTGACCGAGTATGGGCTTGTTGTGTGATTGTACAATCTGATTGTGGCTGATTGAGCACAACTAAAATGAATTTGATATTTTTGTGATTGATCAATCTGATTGTGTCATGGATTATGGTATTTTCTCATTACAATAGAATTTTTTTAGAAGCAAACTTCGCGCAAGGATGAATTTTAGAAATGAATTTTATGATAAGCATGAACAATTTATTTATGTTTTATTTTTAGCCGTAATAATTAATATTGTATAATTTAAATATAATAAGATATGTATTTGTGTAAAAAAAATAAAAAAATAAAACAAAATATTTTTAAGGTCACTATCCGTATCGATATTTTCAACACATTATTTGCAAAGATATAATGATTGAACCAGCTTGATGGTGTAGTGTGTGCTTCGATCTTGATTGTACAATCACTTGATTGTCAATCATGCTTGTGTCATGTAGGAGCCCCATTAAATTGAAGATAACGAGACAAAAATACTTAAACGCTTACAATATTTTTCGAATTCAATTTTAACAAAAGATATTCTCATATTTAGGCTTTAAAAATACGTTTTTGTTATTAGGGGTTCCTTAATTCCACTGTATGGCAGGAAAAATACCTGGGATGCCACAATTTTTTTCTAATAGGTCTTGTTGAGTACAACTGGACTCTGTCATTGAAATTTGCCAAAACCTCCAAAATCTTGAGTTACGGGTAAAAACACAGTTTTTAGGCCCTTCTGCACATCGGTATAGGCCATTAACTTTGTTGAATATTAACCGATTTTTAATTTCTGCATCTTAATGGTCATGTTACAGCCAAATGTTTTCAAATTCAAAGCCATAACAGAGGCATTTTCAATTTTACATATGCAAAGCATAAGCCGATCATGTCAAGGGCCTTTATAAACAGCTTCATAAGAGACAAGTTGATGCACAATGGAGCATGGATGACACTTTGTTGTCCAAGAAGAAAATTTAACACTTAAGTCCACACAAATCATATATGTTTCTCTTTCGTAGAATGACACATTTCAAACTGGAAAATAATCATTGCATTTGCGTATGCAAAATCTTGTGCAGATTTTTTGAATCACTTTATTATTATATGTTATCTCAAGCGGAGAACCAACATTTTGGCCGACACATAGACAAAATATTCCCGATTTATCAATTTTGGAATAACGAAGAACATTGTGAGAGAACTTTTAAATGCTGAATCCTCATTGGAACTCTCACCATATCGCACACCCGTTATTGTTACTATTATATTTCTAAACTATTCTAACCCCCCGAGAAACTGTGTCCCCGAATGAAAATTTAGCGCCAACAAGTATTATAGATTGGTTAACTTTCCCCCGCAGTTTCAAGCAGACAGTTCTTTAGTATTTATCGCAACAAAGATTCTCAGCTGAAACTTTTTGAAAAAAAAAACGTTCACATTTGCGCCAAAGATACTTTTTTTCGTTAAAACCCATTTTGGAAAGAAATTCCAGAAAAATGTGAGCCGAAATTAAAAATCCCATAAGAGGGATCGATGGGCAAATTCAAGGCAAACATTTAAAAAAAACCCAGCTCAAACAGTTGAACTATGTGAGGTGTACAGTAATTTGAATAGAACAATGGTGATTCGCCCCACTTGGAACAAACACATAGAATCAAAATTAACACAAATAAAATTAAAATTGTTTCAACTTACGTGGTTAATTGGCAGAACTTGAAATATAGGTCTTTACTGTAAGTTATTGATATATTATTCAGTCGTGAAGTGGAAGTTATTAAAAACAGTTCAAGCAAACTCACGCGAATCTCCTGGCAAGTTATCTTCTCAACAATCGCATCTCCAACGCCTAAGAATGAGAGAGAAGGCCGATTTTATAATAAATGGTTGAGGTAATCTAATATGTACAAATGAATACTTATATATTTCGAATTTATGTAGAAAAATTTAATTTTTTCTGGCACTGGCCGGATTTAATATTTTAAGTATTAGTTCCAAGATTTGAATAATTATTATTGAAGATCCAATAAATAAATGCATGAGAAAAAGAATCTGTGAGGTGGAGCCAGCAATTCGAATGTAGAAATTCTTCGGAGGTTCCAATCAACAATTCTACGAATGATTTTTTCTTAATTTCATCACTTAATACTCGTCGTTAATTGTTTTGACAATCCGTAATGACATACATAAATATTCCTACTGGTAAAGAAAAACTACGGCATTGTTCTCAATGACACTTAGACAGATTAAACTATCACCCTAATGTGCTAGCAATAGGTCTACTTGACTTGTCATATAGGAATTAAATATTCTTTGCTATTTCATACAAGTTCAATTATTTAATATTTAGTGATTTTACTTAATGTAGTAACTTCTTTTGGTATTTAAACGTACGCAATTATAATAAAATTTACCTCACATATTCATGTATTAAATAGATTGTAACAAAATAATAATATAGAATAAAAAAAATTTTAAAAATGAAAAATAAATTTGAGCATTCAGTAAGATATCAATTTGTTACGAGTCAATTTTTTGGTACTTACAATAGCATTGGATTCATGCAATTTTCTTTCATTTATACCTACCGGGACAAGATAAAGTATGATTTTATTATCTTATAACCGAATTCTATAATCCAATTTTCTTATCTGTTTGCACTATATTTACCAACAATTTGAACAATGTCGGTTTAAAATATGTTGTTATAATAAAATTGACTAAAATGAATATGTTTAATAAGATTTAAAATGACTTTGGTTGATAAACATAATTTATTTTGCTACAGCAGTAAGTAAATGAGAACCAGTAAAGCGTATGATATTGAAATCTGATGAACATTTTCGATACTGCCGCGGTGATCACTTCATAATGGTGCAAAGTAACAACTTGCTGGTAGTGCCAAGTAATCAGCATTATGCTGCGTACATTGGGGATTCTTGTATGGAGAAGAGAAAAAATGTTTTTTGAAAAAATGTAATAGTTTAATGACTGATGTATTTTCGTTTTTATAGCAAAACATAAAATAATTGAGATTAAAAACATATATAGTATATCTATACTAACTAGCAAATTCCAGCCCTCGAATTTCGAGTGGAAATTCTAAAGGTATGCTAATCAATTATAGCCAATTCGTAAATCAACACAAAAAAACAAAATTTTATTACAAACACATTAACAAATTACATAAACACACACATAGTACTGTATGTGTTAGTAGCAACTTTAAATGCAATTTACGCAAAATACAGGGAAAATTAAAAAATCTTTCAAATAATATACGTTTGGTCAAAATCGGGATACAACGGTGGTACAAAAGATCGGTCACAAGAAATCGCTTAGCCTATTAATATTATAGATATAATAAAGAGGTAATGTGTGTTTGTTTGTAGGAGGTAATTTCCATAACTACTAATCTGATCTCCCTGAAATTTTCACAGAGTACTTACTGCGGATATGGAAAGTGCTGCAGGCTATAAGTTTTTTAATATTTCTAGTGGGCGTGGCACCTCCCATACAAAGTAAATTTTTAATATCATAAAATTATTATTAACGTCAGTAGGCAGACAAAAAATGGGCGAGATCGGATAAAGGGGCGGGGCACCTCCATACAAAATAAATATTAAATGTCATATATCTGGAGTACTGTAATAGGGAGAGCCTTGAGGCTTTGCGTGAGCACTTTCATAACGATGCGGGGCGAAGCACACCGGGTTCCATCTAGTATGTTATATATCTAAAAATTGAGTTTTGTTTGTTTGTTTGTGGTTTATAGGAGGCTATACCACTTGACCGATCGTCTTGAAATTTTTACGGTAGGTAACTACCCATCCGGAGGGACCAACAGGCTTTATTTTTTTGGATTTTTAATGGGCGTGGCACCTCCCATACAAAGTGAATTTTTAACATCTAATTTTAACATATAATATCTGTAGTACTACGGCAGCAGGAGTTCTGAAAGTAAGTACATGTATATATTAAACTAAGTTTAAGATTCGCGGAAAAATTGGCAGGATCGGACCAATGGGCGTGGCACCCACCATACAAAGTAAGTATTTAATGCCATATGACTGCAGTACTAGAATAGTGAACCCCTTGGGAGTTTTTCTAAGTTCATGAGTTATTAATGTGAGTAGTCGGACAAAAATGGATTTTACCAATGGGCTTGCTAAAAGGTTTATTTCTTAGATTTAATTTTAGTCAGTTCAATAAAACATAGAAGTAACGAGTTTGACACGGCTAAAAAACTATTACTCAGATTTAAGTAATTCTTTTTGATTTGAATGTAACAGTTATTCCGAAATTTCAAAATACCATTGCATATTGTATTAATAGTATATTGAAAATTTGAAAATTTGATCATCAACAAATAAATAATTTGTAAACGGAGATTGTACGTCGAAGCACGGATGTAACCATTGAACAATACTTGGATATGTTTTCGGGATTCGGACACATGAAAATGGAGGTGATATGTTGTGGAGTTTCTACTGATGACAGTACATGGTTCAGTCGCACATACGAATTTATCTTCACACTTTAAAAAACCCACAGTATGTTCTGACGTTGTTGGTGGTCCTTGTTAAAACTGCAAGTACTCGTCGTATTAGAATTGGAGCTCTTGTTTTCTTGTTTTTTTTGAAAGTCATTCCATAATCTTTTGTGGTGTTGTTGTATACAAATTGGGGTTAAAAATTGCTATTTATCATGGAAGCAATACCTATGTTAATTTTAAAGTATACTATTGTTATAATTATATATTTCGTGCTGTTTATTCTTGAATCAGCCAAAACTCAAATGAGAATTAGGCAAATATGATCGCCGTTCGTGTGTAGTCTCTTAATAGGTGTTAGTATAATATTATTTGTTAAATTTCCTTTTAAAACTATTATGCTTACAAACTTAATTTTTGTTATTTTTTTATACCCTCCACACGTCAGTGGCAGAGGGTATATATATATAGGTTTGTCATTCCGTTTGTAACGCATCGAAAAACTAATTTCCGACCCCATAAAGTATATATATTCTTGATCCTTATCACAGCTCGAGTCGATATAGCGATGTCCGTCTGTCCGTCTGTCCGCCTGTCTGTTGAAATCACGCTCATTCACAAAAAAAAAAGCCATCTAACTGGATAAGGTTACAAAAATATCATTTGCCATAACTCCCAGCAGGCTGGTATTGAAAATGGGCTACATCGGGCATCATTGTGATTAGATACGGTCAAAAATATGTAGATATCTCTAAAAAAAACATAAAATCCAGTGTGTTTGTTGTAAGAGTTTAGTGGTTGAACATAATAATTGTACAACAACATTAAAAAATGCCACAAAAATAATATGCAGATATATTAACAATACTAAGAACACAGAACATAGCTCATGTTAGTAGTATTGCCACATATTTTTTTTTATCGTTATCACGTTATAATAAAAAAATCGCCAATATGAAAGAAAAAATGAAAACGAAAAATTGAAATTTTCCAATGGATAATGAAAATGGAAAATGGAGAATGAAAAATAAAAATGAAAAATGGAAAATGAAAAACGGAAAATGAAAATGTAAAATAGAAGGTGAAAAATAGAGAATAGAAATTGGAAAATGAAAAATGGAAAATGAAAAAAGAAAATTGAAAAATGAAAAATGGAAAATGAAAAATAGAAAATGGAAAATGAAATTGAAAAATGGAAAATGGAAAACGAAATATGAAAAATGGAAAGTGGAAAATGGAAACGAAAACTGAAATATGAAAAATGGAAAATGGGAAATGAAAATTGAAAAAGGGAAAATGGAAATGAAAAATGGAAAATGAAAATTGAAAAATGAAAAATGAAAATTGAAGAATGAAAAATGACTACTAGAAAATGGAAATTGAATATTGAAAAATTAAAAATGAAAAATGGAAAATGAAAATGGAAAATGAAAATTGAAAAATGAATATTAAAAAATGAAAAATGGAAAACGCAAAATGGAAAATGGAAATGGAAAAATGAAAAATGGGAAATTGAAAATGAAAATTGAAAAATGGAAAATGAAAAATGAAAATTGAAAAATGAAAAATGGAAAATGGACAATGAAAATTGAAAAATGAAAAACTAAAACTGAAAAATTAAAAATGGAAAATGAAAATTGAAAAATGAAAAATGGAAAATGAAAATTGAAAAATGAAAAGTTAAGAATGGAAAATGAAAATTTAAAAATGAAAAATGAAAAATGAAAAATGAAAAATGAAAAATGAAAAATGAAAAATGAAAAATGAAAAATGAAAAATGAAAAATGAAAAATGAAAAATGAAAAATGAAAAATGGAAAATGGAAAATGGAAAAAGAAAATTGAAAAATGAATAATGGCAAATGGAAATTGAAAAATTAAAAATGGAAAGTGGAAAATGAATAACGAAAATTAAAAATGAAAGATGAAAAATTAAGATTGAAAATGAGTAATGAAAGATGAAAAATGAATAATCAATAACGAAAAATAAAAAATAATAATTAAAGCTTAAAAATTAAAAATTTTAATTAAAAGCTAAAAATTAAAGACTCAGGTGGAGGCCATCAAAAAATTCGGCACAGCCGAATTTAACACTCTTACTTGTTTATATTTAATTTTGTAAAAATGAAAAATAAATTTAATTATTTGCTTGTTTTCGGCATTTACAAAATAATTTAAGTCAACCATAAGGAATTTCAATTAAAACTGTCATTTCGGTTATTGTATGTTTAGTTTTCTTTATTCTGTCATTCATAACTTACGAGTATCGAAATAGTTTATAAATTTGTGACAATACATATTAAAAAAACTCTAATTGATTAATATTATTGTCTTTTTTAAACTGTCAACAACGTATAAATAAACATATTAAATAGTGCTTCAAAATCGAAAATGTTTGCTCATAACTGCGGCCATTCAAATGCACAAAATTGCTAGTGAGTGAGAAAAATATTGCTTTCATTAATGTAACCAACAAATGAGAAATAATTTTAAAGACTCCCAAGCAAAAAAAAAAGGAGTGAAATCATTCTAAAGAATCTCCAAATCAAATCAAGTCTTTAAAATATCATTGAGAAATGGAGTTTGTCGAAATGGATGTTGGGAATTATAAATATTTATAATTTCTAAATTCAGCCTCAAGATCAAATCTTTCATAAAACAAAGACCTTGGAACATTTATGTCAAAAAGTGACCTATGTATATTGCGCAACAAAAGTTACGAAATTATTAGGAAAAATACTTGTGAAACTTTCTTGGAGTAATATTGGTTCACTGCAACATATTGAAGATTCGAGGATATATATAGTTTCCAAATTAAATATGGTTCAATTTCGATATAAAAATACACTAAACAAAACCATTAATACAGTTTTTAAGATTTTATAGCAAAAATAAAAGAAAAAAAATAATTTTGAAATTTTACTTGTTAAAAATTTCAGGGTGCTCTAGTGGACCAAAATTACGCCACGAAAATTTTATAAATATTTTTTTTTGAAATTGACATATTATATGATAGTACAATGAAAGTGCTTGTATGGACGAAAAGCTCCCTTTTAAATTTATTTTATATTTTTTCCTGTATTCAGCTCATCACTACGCATCGTTTGATAGTTATGTTTTACAAAAGCTTCCACGACGGGACATGCAATTACACAATCTTTGTTTCGCCTAATGTAGCTTCCAACAAGAGACTGTTACAACTCAACTATAAGCTTCACAAGCGACGAGCTGCCACTAAATCCAACCAATCGGAAATTAATCATATAGAGGTGGAACAAATTCGATTCTATTGAAAATCAGCAGTTAAGTTAAAACTTTTGTTAAACCTTTTAAAAATATTCCATTTTATACAGTAACGTCTTGCCGAGCCGTGTTAAATAATTGCTATTCTTCCAATCAAAATTGATCTTCAAAATTGGCGGTCCTTTAAAAAAATTAATTCTATATTTTACTTTAACTACATCTTAGTTGGTGTTATTATTATTTCGATTAGTACCAATGGCATTTGGGCTCCCGTTTAACAAATAATGCTTTTGTGCATATTCAATAAAAGATTTATTATATGGGCAAAGTGCTTCTGTACATACAGACATTAATCATGATTTTCCAAAACAATCAAGGCATACAAAATCCAACACTGCCATACAAATGGTGGGACTAAGACATTTATTTTACACGTACGAGTACATGCACCCGAATTAGATAGAGATAATGCATTATTGTGTGTGTACGGCTGTGTGTGTATTTGAAGAATGTTTTATCAGTTAAACTGCATATTGTTGGGGCATTTTTATCGTCTTTGTCTTTCACACTTCTACGTCATCATCATCATCATCTTCTTCGTGCTCTTATATATAAAACTTTTTGTAGCAGGTCAATTTAGTGTGTTTAAAATTGTCATAACAAGATATTAAGACATTTAAAAGGGATTATAAAGAGCTTATTGAAATTGAAATCTGAAGAAAACAATAAAGTGTCTTCTAATTTGTGCTTATGACAAATTGATTTTTATTCAGATATTAACGCGCGCGAAGGCTTAATATTGTAGCCGATTTTGGAGATTAAATTAATAATTAATTAATTATGGGAAATTCATACATGAGTATTAACTTATATGTATGTATGCGAATTCATCTGAATTATGGCATTAGTTTTGCAATGTAAATTTATTTGGTCAAAAGCGATTATGAGACATCATACTCCGTTTATGGTTAAATCAATAATAATCAAGATTAGGGTCAGCAGTCTGTCCGTCTGTCTGTGTGTCCATGAAAACCTTGTAAATATTTTTATATTGTGATGACATTTGGTACATAAGCTTTTATCGACCATATGACGAACGCTATTGAAATTGAAAAGAAGCGGACTTAGTCCCAACAAAAACTAGTCGTATGAGATGCAATTAAATTGTCATAAGATCCAGATTATCACTATAGATATCGGTTAAATTTAGCTTTTGTGTGTGGTTATAACATCCATTAATCTGTAGTTTAAAAATATACACAGTACCATAATTCATAGTCTTTACTCACTTATACTGAAAATTTTATGAATGACTATAAGCAGCGAAAAACGATTCATTGCCGATTTCTGACGGGTACTAGATCAATTATATATATATATATATAGTATTTTAGTATATAAAAATACAAAATTTGAGAAAAATCAGTGGATTATGTTTGTTGTATGATAGATTTAAGAGAAGATGGCGAAGCAGCTCATTCAACTAATCCATGTACAAATTCTTGTATATTTATACATGTATATTTATTTACTTTAGTAACGTGACACAGCAAACGCACAACTTCACCATGAGTATTTTAGTGTTCCTATTAGGATCACACTTATTTTGCATCGTCTATAAATGTTGTTAATTATAAGGTTCGACAACATTTCAATAACTATGGATGCATACAGATGCAAAAAATTAAGAATCATGATTCAACTCTAGTCAACTTTTCAGTACTCATTGCAAATATTTTGTCCCCATATAAATACAGCATCCGGTATGATTTTTTTATAGCTGCAGCCAAAAAAATTACAAACAATGCCACTCACACTTGGTTCATGCTTATTTTCTAGACCGACCATTATGTTCTTACTTGTTATGTTTGAAAATATATTTACACGTTATCCTTACCCTACACTATACAAGTAAATTTCGAGTTACGGAATACATTTTACAAATTTGATTAAGACTATCTTACACTTGCTGTGTGTAACGTTTGGAAGAGGTTATTATAAGGGAATCATGATCATATGTAGTGAGGTCATTAATTCTTCTGCCGTATCTGCCCAGGACCCATGCATAAAAATATCTTAATCCATTGCAATGCAGTTTATCTAAATATTATTTATTTTAATATTTCATTACTTAAATTTAAACAATATCAAAATTATTCATTTTTATTAATTCCAGTAAAGATACTCATCAAAATGAATAATTTTTTTGCATTTACAGCGCACCTTTTTGGACTAAACTAAAATGAACTCTTTAACTTTTGAAGTGCACTAGAGATTTTCTGCTCTCAAATACAAAGAGGAAGCTATTTTTGACATATTTTTACCGTTGAGATAAAATCCCAACTATACCGCCCACTCTCTCGTACTTAGCAATTTCAAAATATCAGTATATTTGTTTAAAAATCATAATAAAATTTAATGAGTAATAACCCCTTAAAAAGCCGGATAATCCTACCTCATACTTTTTAAAATAAGATATTTTTATAATAAAAGGTAACTTGCTAACAAAACGAAATTTACTTTTTTAAAGAAAGTAAGTTACTCACTGTGCTGAGGGTATATATAGGTTAGTCATTCTATTTGTAACGCATCGAAATAAATTTCGACGACACCTTGATTTCTTGATCCTTATGGAAATCGTCCATCTATGGAAATCACGATCATGCCCTCAATAACAAAGCTAGACTCTTCGGCTTGCCATAAAATTGTTAATTAACATTCCAAAGGAGTTGCTATTGAAAATCATCAAAATCGGTCCAAGGGTCAACAGATATCAATGAAACTTTGAAAAAAAAATTTTGGAAAAATTAAGATGTTCAATGTGTTTGTTGTTTTTCTTAAGTTATATACTCTATATGTTGTAATTATACCCTATACCGCACAAAGGTTCAAAACCATAAAAAAGTGGTAATAAGTCTAGAACTTCTAAACTATTGGTTGGATTGGAATAGTATATTCTAGGCGATTGTAGTCAAGGATATAGGCTTTCAAAGTATTTATTTTTGAGATACCCTGTTGTAACACAGGGTGAGCTACAGGGTGCCAAACTCGACCACCTCAAGGTGGAAAATGCTTTCAAAGCTTGTAACTTTTATAAATATGAAGTGATTTTTACGTTTTTTAAATTTTTCTAATAACCATTAAATTATTAACAAAAAACATGTTTATACTACCTAGTTATCGCTTATGGTTTAAAAAATATTTGATTTTAAAAATCAATATTTGAACTTTTCACCAAATTCTTTCTTGGTTTTTCGCAAATAACATTTTTATTAAAATAGATAAAAAAAAATCTAAAAATATGTGGCGATAGCCAGTACTTTTTAATTTTGAATTATTTCAAACCGTTTAGTGAGCACAAAATCTTAAAATTGACTTTTTGAATCAGGTTCTAAAAATTGCAAATTTTTGCCAAAAAATACCCTTCATTCTTTCACTTTTTTCTCACAACCTTGGTAAAACATGTATATATTTTTTACATATTTTAAAAGAATATGCTTCAAGAATGGTTGTGAGCGAAATTTTTAATATTTTTGGACATGCACCCTACGTCCAGCATTGGACGAAATTGGGCAATTTAAAAAAAAAAACTAAGTTTTAAAAGTTAATACAAAAATATCCGCTCGATTTCTTCAAATATTTCACCGCACTATTAAAGCTCCAAATATTTTTATTTATTTGCCGCAATAAAATTCACCGCCGTTACATAAACGTGGTCAGGAGGGCTTAAATGGTGAAAAAAGTCAAACTTTCATACGAATTTGTTTTGTTAACATAAAAAATATATTAAGGTTAGTTATTTTTATATTTTGTTTATTGGCTCAGAACGGCATTTAAATTATCTAAAATACCTCAAAAAATCATTTTGATAACGTTAATAGTTTTTGAGATATATATATTCAAATTTCAGAAAATAATATAGAAAAACTATGGTTTTTAGTTGTTTTTGGTTTTTTTGGTAAAGTGTTCCCAAAATTTTTGAATTTTACTTATTATTATATATACTGTTAAAGAAGATATATTTATCTATTCAACGATATATAACGTGTCTATAAAATATATTGCAGCATGCTGAAATAATGACCCCAAACCACACTCCACAGGTAAAAATTTAGCTATTTCTCTATTTGTTCATATAAATGGTCATTTACATAGTGAATGACATATTTTTTTTTATTGTTTTTTGGTAAAGGGTTGCATACGTTTTTATTACTTCAAATAATTTTATATATCTTTTCAAAGAAGGTATAAATTTAAGTTAATGGTGTATGAAATATTTACCTAATGAATTTCAACTAATCATAAAATTGCCCGAAACTCTGGTGCTGATTTTATACAAAAAAAAAAAAAAAACAGGTAAAAAGCCAATCATTATTAAATAACAAATATAACTAAATTTTTTTTAATGAGTATTTTGAGTATATTGAGTATATTGAGAGTATTTTTTTATTTGTTTTATAATAAGCTTAAAATTACATAACAATTGTCTGCTTTTTTACTAGTTATTTTCTACAAAACAATCAGAAATGTCAAAAGATAAAAGATGTTTCATATCCATAGCTTCGGAATCATCATTTTCTATTTCAAGACTTATTTTTGGTAACCATTTTGTTCTTATAGAGTATATTACTGGATCTGATGATATCAATAAATATTCCATTAAATCGGAATTTTGGACTTCTTTGCTACATTTTCTTGTATTAAAAAGTCTAAAGTGTTTGAGATCTCTGTTTCTAGCTTCTTGTGCTTCTTCAGTCAGTTCTCCCAAGGGCAGGATGCTATTTTGTATTATTTCTTTCCCATGAGCTAATACTTTGTGTACAGTTGGTGTCATTGGCCTCCAAGGATATAAGTTCATTATTAATTCCTTAGTTCCACTAGCATATATTTTCAATTTCTCCGCATTAATTTGTTGTTTACTATTAATGACAGCTAATATTACTTTAAACCGTGCGATTAAAGCCGTGTCAATGCCAGTAATCAAAGAAGTAGTTTCGGGATCTTGAAAGAAACGTCTTGTTGTATTACCATCATTTGTACTTCCATAGCCACAAAGAGGCTTATCGATAATTAGACCAAGTTGCATTTTAAATTCATCCTGAATTCTTTTCTTCTCAGTTTTTCGTATGTCGTGTAGATCAGTATTATTTTTAACTGGTATATTTTCTTGTCCTGGAATTTGCCGGTATATTAGATCATATGCGAGTTGAAAGCAATATTCCTTAAATCGTATTCTTGCATGAAGTGGTGATATTCCATATTTTAAAGCATTTTCATTAATAGGAATTTCATCACAACTGTTATGAAGTTCTGAACTTTTCTTTCCACATATATTTCATTTCCAAGTAGATGTTATATCTGTAACGGCATTGGCTACTTTCCCATCAATCATTGTAAAAAGTGGTTGAAATAACACTTTAATGACACTTCCAGATATTTCCACAAAAACTGGAGACAATCTCGAAATTTCCTGATTTATTGAACTCACTAAGCTTTGTGTTGTAATTTTGTCTTCCTTTGTGTACTCAAATCGGATTGGCCGACATAGAAACTTACTCCATATGTCCTGATATTCTCTCTCACTAGAAGAAGAACTTGTCTCATTATATAGCCTCATTTTTAATGGTACTAATGATGTCATAAAAATTGTTGAAAAATCTATTTCTGAATTGCTTCCACTTGGTTGTCTATACTCAGAAAATCCAGATGTTCCATCGCATCCCCATTTACATATTAACGTAACTTCTGAATTGTTGCATATTTCTATTTCTTCTTTGCTAAATGTGGATATTATTCTAGATGCAGTGTTTTCAAGCAGTTCCGCTAATCCAACATTTGCACTTTCAGTATTGGATTTCACATTAGATGGTAGAATTTTATTTTTTGTTTCCTTTATGGCTCTGCTGGTAGGAAAAATATCAAATCCTTTTTCTTTGAGAGCTTTTCTCAAAATACCATATTTATTTCTTGTCAATCCCAAATTTATAATAAGAGCTAACGCATTCTCTTCTGTAAACGTTTTTTTTGACGATTTTGGCGTTGAAATACTTTGCACCATACGCTTCAACCGCTTAGGAGATGCAGTTGGTAACACATCTACAATTTTAGCAGCTTCCTTTGGTTGCGTGCGTGTCAAGGCTGATTTAAAAGAATCCTTAATTTCATTAGGCGAATGGTTACTAATGATTTCTTCTTGTTTTTTCTTTTTTGTCCTTGATTGAACATTTTCGTAGTCCTTTTTAGGTCGACCAAATGCCTTTTTCTCAATTTGTACTGTGAGGCCCGTTTTCAACCATTCTTCATTTTTAGTCATAAACTTTGATTTTGATAAACCCGATTGGCTAAATCTTCTTTCGTAAGCTTTGTAAAAATTTTCAACATCTTCAGATCTCACATTTAAACCGTAAGTGTGGTTAATTGTATAAAATAATTTCGAGACTTTTTCCGAACGTGATGAATGAATAGTAGAATCGGAAGGATTTTCCCAAATAACTTTGCAAAGTGAATAATACTTTAATGTAACCTCCATGATAGATTATACGCAAGTGATCTTAATAAACAAGAAACTCATGGTTATATACTGGAAATACTTTTTGAAAGGTAATATATCGGGCAGGTACTTCAACCAATACTTACATTTTGTTTTAGTGAATCTAAGGATTTGGCTTTTACCTGTTTTTTTGCATAAAAAGGTATTGTGAATTACAGATATTTTGCAATAGGAATCAGAGTTTCGGGCAATTTTATGATCAGTTGAAACTAATTAGGTAAATAGTTCATACACCATTAACTTATAATTATACCTTCTTTGAAAAAATATATAAAATTATTTGAAGTAATAAAAACGTATGCAACCCTTTACCAAAAAACAATAAAAATCAAGTAAGAAAATTATAGTCGGTCTAGACCGACTACACGATACCCTATACCATGCGTTTAGAGACCCTATCTCTCAGGCCCAACTAACTGGATATAGAAAATAAGCATAAACCAAATTTGAGTGGGATTTTTATAAATTTTTTCGGCTGCAGATATGAAAAGGTTCATATCGGATGCTATATCTATATGGGGACTAGGCCCAAAAATGGACCGATCCTCACCATGTTTGGTAAAGTCTCTCGTATTTTGCAAGAATATATACAAACAAAAGTTGAGAAGAATCAGTGCAATATTTTTGTTTTTTGATAGATTTAAGTGAAGATCGGGAAGCAGCTCTATATGGGGCCTATGACTAAGAGTTATCCAACAGGGATCATTTTTAGACTGCTGATTAATGGATGTAATATATATTCATACAAACCCAATGTGACTAAGATTTGTAATGATAATTTGGATCTTATGGCAATATATGTTGATTTCATAGGGGTCATTTGTATGGGGGCTAGGTCTGAGCATGGACCGATTCTCACCAATTTCAACAGCGTTAATCCCATGGCCGATAAAAGATCAGATACCATATTTCGTCAAAATATATTCATATTTGCGACCTGCAGTTTCATTACAAGCTTTACATGGACACACAGACGGACGGACATCGTTAAACCGAATCAGATAGTGATTCTGATTCGATCGGTATAATTAAAGATGGGTGTAGGTCAAATATTTTTGGTTGTTACAAACAGCAGCACAAAGTCATTATACCCAAACCACGTAGCGGTACACAGTGGTTCAAAACCAAAAAAAAGTGGTAATAAGTCTGTAATTCTAAACTATCGGTTGGATTGGAATAGTATATTCTAGGCGATTGTAGTCAAGGATATAGGCTCTCAAAATATACAAAAAATATACAAATATGATTGTTAATGTAAGTTTAGCAAAAACAAATTGTTTAATTATACCGAACGAATCAGAATCACTTTTTGAATCGATTTAACAATGTCCGTCCGTCCGTCCGTCCGTCCGTCCGTCCGTCCGTCCGTCTGTGTGTCCATGTAAACCGCGTAATCAAACTGCAGGTCGCAAATATGAATATATTTTGATGAAATTTGTATATAAGCTTTCATCGGCCATGGGATGAACACTATTGAAGTTGGTGAAAATCTGTCCATGTTCAGACCTAGCCCCATACAAATAACCCCTATAAAATCGACATATATTGCCATAAGATTCAAATTGTCGTATAGATCTTAGTCAAATTGGGTTTGTATGTGTTTATTACATCCTTTAATGAATAGTTCAAAAACGGTTCTTATGGGACAACTCTTGGTAATAGGCCCCATATAGAGCTGCTTCCCGATCTTCACTTAAATCTATCAAAAAACAAAAATATTGCACTGTTCGTCTCAAATTTTGTTTGTATATATTTTCGCAAAATACAAGAGACTTTACCAAACATGGTCAGGATCGCTCCATTTTTGGACCTAGTCCCCATATAGACATAGCATCCGATATGAACTTTTTCATATCTGCTGCCAAAAAAAACTAATAAAAATGGCACTCAAATTTGGTTTATGCTTATTTTCTATATTCAATTAGTTGGACCTAAGGGATAGGGTCCCTAAACGCATGGTATAGGGTATCGTATAGTCGGTCTAGACCGATTATAATTTTCTTACTTGTTTTTCTTATTATTGTAGTCAACAGAGCTGAATTTAATATTCTTACTTGTTATAAGAAAATGTAAGAAAATGTTCTTTTTACTTTAATAAGAAAAAGTACCATTGTAACTAAAGGTAAATTTATAATAAAGGTATTATTGTAAGAAAAGGTACTTCTTAAAAAACAAAACATTTTTTTTTGAAAATTCACTTTCTTAACACATGGAACTTTCTACATATGTATAAACTACGGTTTTAATAGAACTTACTTTTGTAGGAAATTTATATATTAAAAAAATGCCGTTTTTACGAAGATGAAAAAGGTAAAGCAACTTTTTTAAGATAATTTACTTTTTTAAGAAAAGTTGTTTTTTTAAGAAAATGTGTTTAAAAGTCTCTGTTTTTTTTTTTTTTTAGCAAAAAGATACTTTTTTAGACAAGGTACTTTTTTTAAGAAGATCTGTTTTTTAACAAAACGAACGAAGCACATCTTAAGAACATGAACTTAAAAGCTAGTTTCTTCAAAGAACGTACTCTTGTATAAAAAGGTACTATTTATTTATTTATTTATTTAGTCTACTGGCTTAAGAACTTAGAATATAATATTACTATTTGTACAATCTATACTAATAATATTATAAAGAGGTAATATGTGTTTGTTTGTTTGTTTTTTTGTTTGTTTGTAGGAGGTAATCTCCGTAACTACCCATCTGATCTTCCTGAAATTTTCAAAGAGTCTTACTGCGGATATGGGAAGTGCTATAGGCTACAATTTTTTAAATATTTTTGGTGGGCGTGGCACCTCCCACACAAAGTAAATTTTTAATATCATATACATATATTGAGTACTATGATAGGGAGAGCTTTGCAAATTTGTGTGAGGTCACCTATTGTTAATATTAGTAGCTACGCCGGAAATGTAAGTAGTCGGACAAAAAATGGGCAGTATCGGACCAATAGGCGTGGCACCTGCAATACAAATTAAATATAAAATGCCATATATCTGGAGTTCTGTAATAGTGAGGGTCTTGGGACTTTGTGTGAACCCATAAGTTATTCATTTGATTATTTAGACAAAAAATGGGCGTGATCGGAGCAGTGGGCGTGGCACCGCCCATACAATGTAAATATATGATATCATATGATTGGTGTGCTAAAATAGGAAGCTTTGGCACTTTGCACGAGCCTATCAGATCTTAGTATGTGTAGTCGAACAAAAAATTGTAGGGTTCACAACAATGGGCGTGGCACTCCCCATGCAAAGTAACTATTTAATGTCATATATCTGGAGTACTGTAAAAGAGAGAGCTTTGTGGCTTTGCGTGAGCCCATATGTTCTTTGTCTGATTAGTCGAACAAAAAAATGGGCGTGATCCGAGCAGTGGGCGTAGCACCGTCCATGCAAAGTAGATATCTAATATCATATAACTGGTGTACTATAAAAGGGAAAGACTCGACATTTTGCATGACTCCATCAGATATTAATGTGAATAGTCCAACAAAAATTGGGCGGGATGGGATTAGTGAGCGTGGCACCTCCTATGTAAAAAATATGAAGCACTACGAAAGCGACATTCTTTTGACAGGTTCATTAGTTATCAATGTGATTTGTTGTGGAAGATATATCGCCAAAATCAAAAATCACCAAACCCAAAAATCGCGAAAAATAAAAATTGGCCAAAAAAAAATATACAAAATAAAAAATGGGCAAATCAAAAATCGCTCAAAAGAAAAATTGCCAAATGATATCCTAAGTTCAAGGCCAACAGTTAAGTGTTGCCAGATCTAAAATGAATAATCCATCTTCTTCTCATGGGCAGCTACATGTACCTTGCTCCAGGGCAGGAACGCGCAAAAATCTGATAAATTGTTGTACCGAATGAAAAAACAAAAAACATTGTATATCAGCATCAGCAAGCATTGAAATAAAAAAATCTATACTAATAATCTATACTAACATAATAAAGAGGTAATATTTGTTTCTTTGTTTGTTTGTAGGAGGTAATCTCCGTAAGTACTCATCTGATTTTCCTGAAATTTTCACATAGTCTTACTGCGGAGTGCTACAGGCTTCAATTTTTTAAATATTTTTAGTGGGCGTGGCACCTCCCATACAAAGTAAATTTTTAATATCATATATATTAAGTACTATGATAGAGAAAGCTTTGCAAATTTGTCTCAGGTCATCTATTATTAACGTGAGTAGTCAGACAAAAAAATGGGCGGGATTAGATAAATGCGCGTGGTACTCCCACACAAACTTTATATTAAATGTGATATATCTGAATTACTGTATTAGTGAGACCCTTGGGACTTTGCGTGAGCCCTTTCATAACGATTCGGAAGAGGGGTGGGGGGGGGGGGGTGTAGCGAAGCACACCGGGTTACATCTTGTAATTAATATTTTAGTATAATATGAATTAATTGAAAACTTTAAATAAGTTCAACTTAAAATTATATTTATCTAAATTGAAATTTGAAAGGATTGGAATACTATTACAAAGCTTTAAACATTTTGCAATTGGTTCATTAACCCCATAATTCGCACGATGAAAATCTTCATGAAATAAACGCTCTTGACGTAGATCACGATGAGGAGTATAAAAAAAGCATAAATTTCTTTAAAAATGGGACTTTTTAGGTAAAGGTAGTTTTTGAAGAAAATTCACTTTTTAAGAAAAAGTTTTTTTTAGAATAGATATTTTTTTAAGAAACCATACTGTTTTAAAGAAGAGGTGTTTTTATACCCTATACCACAATGTGGTTTGGGTATAATGACTTTGTGCTGCTGTTTGTAACTACCAAAAATATTTGTCCTAGAGCCATCTTTTATTATACCGATCGACTTAGAATCACTTTCTGAGTCGATTTAGCGATGTCCGTCTGCCCGTCTGTCCGTCTGTGTGTCCATGTAAAACTTGTAATCAAACTATAGGCCGCAATATGAAGATATTTTGATGAAATTTGGTATGTAAGCTTTTATCGGCCATAGGATGAACGCTATTGAAATTGGTGAAATCGACATAAATTCCCTTAAGATCCAAATAATCATATTGATCTCAGTCAAATTGGGTTTGTATGTATTTATTATATTCATTATATTCCTAGCCATAGGCACCATATAGAGCTGCTTCCCGGTCTTCACTTAAATCTATCAAAAAACAAAAATATTGCACAGATTTTTCTCTCGGTCTAGACCGACTATAATTTTTTTCTTACTTGTTTTTGGATATAATGTTACTTTTTCAAGAATAAGTTACTTTTATTAAAATAAAGTTACTTTTTAAGAACATTACTTTTTAATGAAACTACGAAATGAACTATTTAAGAAAAGTGATTTTCTTCTCTTAAGAACATAACGCACTTTTTTGAAGACATATATTCAGTGATGCAGAGATAATGATTTAAAGCTATGAAAGCAATAAAATATGTCATAAATATTTTTTCAAAAATTAAATTTGAAGACCCACCGTCAAGACTGAGATAAAAAAAAAATAAAAAGCCTTAAACTCTGCAAAATTAATACAAAGTGTTTTAGAAACTTAACTTGCTCAAGACTTCAGGATGTTGTGGATCAAAAATACGCTACAAGTTTATATTTCCCACAATTTCAATTAAAAACCAAGTAAGAAATTTGTAGTCAGTATAGACCGACTATACGATACCTTATACCATGCGTTTAGAGACCTTATCTCTTTGGTCCACCTAATGAGATATAGAAAATACGCAGAAAACGAATTTGGGTGGATTTTTTTATTAATTGTTTTTGCCTTCGGATATAAAAAAGTTCAAATCGGATGATATATTTATATGGGGACTAGGTCAAAAATGGACCGATTCTGATTCTATTTGGTAAGGTCACTTACTTTTTTTCAAAAACATATACAACACAAATTTGAGAAAAATTTGTGTAATCAAATGGGGCCATTATTAAGAATTGTTCTATAGGGTTTATTTTTGGGCAACTGCTAAATTGATGAAGTAACATATGTCCCATAAATATTGGTACTAAATTGAAGCGTACTCTACTCAAAAGCAAACAAACGAATGAAAAATCCCTCTTTAGAGTACTTTATTGAATTCATAATCTTTCGAAAAATACATTTAACTAAAGTGCACTTAATGGACCATTGTCTTCGATTTTTCTTAGCGTCTTGCGAATGTTCCTATTTAGCTTTTGGACGGTGTTTATGTCAATTTCATTCAACTTTCGCTTGATACGGCGAATCAATTGTTGCATAAGCATAAGCATACACAAACCCAATTTGATAATCTTTATGATAATTTGGAAGATGAACCGATTTTCACCAATTTCAACAGAATTCATCATATGGCCAATAGAAGCTTTTGTGCCAAATTTTATCAAAATATATTCATTTTTGCGACCTATAGTGTGATTGCAAGGTTTACATGGACACACAGACAGACAGACAGAGGAATGGACATCTCTAAATCGACTCAGGAAGTGAGTCTGAGTCGATCGGTATAATAAAATATGGGTCTAGGTCAAATATTTTTGGTAGTTATAAACATCAGCACAAAGTCATTATACCCTGAGCACATAGTGTTATAGGGTATAAAATTTTTTTTTTTTTTTTGGTGGGACCTGAAGATGCCTTGAAATTTTTATATATATTTTTCGTATTCAGGTCGTCGAGTCGTCGATACGAATCATTTGGGGGATATTACTAAATATAATTAGAAAAATTTCGTTTTACGGGACAAGCTAATACAAATAGTTACATTTTGAAAAATTACTAAATATAATTTATAATTTTGATAGTAATTAGAAATACATTATCTAAAATAAACACATTGAAGCTCTTTTCAACCAGAACTACACTAAAACATCAGTTAGTAATCAAAATGAGCACAGCGAACATCTATATGGTTGTGATATTGTTAAATTTGATCACAATATCGTTGGCCGAATTAAGATTTAACAATTTAAAATGTGAAACATACGATCCAGCTTTTGCAAAATTTGAAGTTTGTAAGTTAAGAGTTGTAAAACGTGGAGTAATTGCATTAAGCGTGCATGCGAAGTTATTCCAAACCAATATTGACAATGTGACCGTAAGTTGAAATCTTTTAGAAAATCACATTTATCAAGCTCTTATTTTTCCTTCTCAGATTAATTTGGCTTTATACAAAAAGAGTGATTTGAATAACAAGTATAATCCATATCTTCCATTTTTGTATAATGCTTCGGCAGATTTTTGTGCATTTATGAAGAATCGTCCGAAATATCCATATCTAAAAGCATTTTATGAAAATCTAGAACAATATTCAAACATAAATCATACCTGTCCCTATGAGGTAAATTTTGCTTTTATTTTTAATCCCATCCAAAAGTATATAAAATTGTTTCTCTTCTAGGGTGATGTTATTTTTAACGAATTGATTTTAAACTTATCAATGTTTAAATATATACCAATACCTTCAGGAGATTATATTCGTAAACTAAAATTGGCTTGTTATAATCATTGGAAAGCAAATATAGAAGTTTATTTCACTACTTAGAGGAATAATTATTTCTATTTAAGAAAAGAAAAAAATACTAGACTTTGTTTAATTGAACATGAAATAAAATTTGTGGCTTCTTGGTGTTTGTGAAACGTTGCCAGATATGGTAGTGGCGCCGGTATTACTTTAAATTTGATATATAAATGATTAAGTGCTTAAATAGTGCGGAAATAAAAATTTTTATTTTACATATTCAAAATAAAAATAAGTACGTTCAATTACGAATCTTCACCAATTTTAGATGAAAGAATATTTCAGGTGAATAAAAGTATCACGGAATTATTGGTTCTTGGTGAAAATATTTACAATTTATGAGTGACAACATTTATAGGGTAACAAACATTGAGCTGAAAATGAACTTTCGAATGGTTTTTTTTTTACTATAGAAATTGTTTTACATGAACATCTAACAATTAACACTTGAAGTTCTTGAGCATTTTATTTTTTTGAGCCATCGAAAGTAAATGTTCTCAGTCTTAGTCCAATCAATATTAAAGCCAATTCTATTCTCTTTACGACTATAAAATATTGAGTAACAGAGTTTAAACGAGGCCATAAGAGCTGCCAGGAATAGCACCGTAGTCGTCGACCGTAGTCGTCGCCACGCCAGAAACGGTTAGAAATATCTAAAGCTATCTGAAATGATAGGCATTTCAAAAAGTGCTGTATATCGCATATTGATCAAAAATTTGGTGATGAGAAAGCCATCCGCCAGATGAGTGCCGCGTTAGTCCACAATAGATATTTCAATAGAGTATTTGACTATGTTTTATCGCCATAGAGCCTAGTTTTCGCGTCGATTCGTAACTATGGGTGAGACATCGGTATACCACTTCACACCTGAGGTAAAGGAGCAGCCAAAATAATGGACTGAAATGGGAGAATCTTATCCAAAGAAGGCGAAGACATTTCAATCTGCTGGTATTGTCCGATTTGTGCGATGCCCGTCGGATAATTTTTATTGATTATCTTCAAAAAGGAAAAACAGTCAACAGCTAGTATCACGCTAACTTATCGCAACTTAAGGAAAAGTGGCATCAGGACAATGCACCAGTTCACGCATCTACTATTGCGATGGCCAAAATCCATTAATTAGAATTCCAATTCTTCACGATATGTAATTACAATAGTCAAAAATAGTCAAAAAAATATTTATTGAGATTTTCCGCTTTAGGAGATCCCCTTAAGTGCAGACTTTTCTTTATTTTTCGTCTATTAGTGTGACTTAAGTTGTGATTTGGTTTTAGAGTGAACAAATTATTTGAGCAAAATAAAACGTTTATTGAATTACTGGTCAAATGCAGATTTTTTCTCGAAAATTTTATATTGGATCAAAAGTAATTTATAATAACACTGTCCAACAGCATTTTTGGAACAGAATAGCGACCCTAAAATTCTGAAAGGGTATGTTGAGTAGATCATTTTTGTAGAACAAACTTATGGTCCAGCACGGCTGAGTATTTTTTTTACAGTGGGTCAAAGTTTTCATTTTTTGGTCGAAGCGAGCATTATACTTTATGAAAAAAATGCTGTAAGTTAATGTCTGAGGGAATTCTTATGGTTAGAGTTGTATTGTGGAATTGTATGAGGATTATTTTTGTGGAAGATCTTAACCCTATAACTGGTCTCTTTATGGGTCAATTTGACCCTTTTTCGAGAAAATCAAAAAATATCCTTTAAAAAAGGACATTTAAGGATTAAAATATTCTACGAAAATATTTGCCGAAAAATTTCAGTGGGGGTCACTAAAGACACAATTGTTGTAAATAAAGCTCTTTATGCTTAATTAGTAAAAGTATACACCAACATATACAAAACAGGTTAAAACGGCGTCAAGTTCGGCCGGGCCAAACACTGAGTTCTCGCGTCTAGTCAGCTGTGACTTACAAATCGGGTGTGATATTTATTAAAATTAATAATCAAAAATAAAAGAAAAAATTCAAGCATAATTGAGCTACTAAGCAGTACATATCGGGTGTGATTTTTACTAAAATTAATATAAAAAAGAAAAATTAAAGCTTAAATAAGCATGGCGGATTCTGATTGCAGCTTAAGAGATTGGTTTTGTTTTATTTGTGGACATTTTACGCACCATCAAAGGAGAAGAAAGATATTGCCTACAATTGAAGAACCATATTTTCTTTTCTTTGGAATACGATTTTTTATCTGAAGCTTAGATACCAAAAACCGTATGTACTACTTGCGAAAGTGGTCTTTTGACCTGGTACAAAGCCGGTACTAAGGCGCTGCTATTTTCTGCGCCTATTACATGGATTGAACCTGAAGATCACAAATCAGATATATGCTATTTCTGCGTAAATTACAAATTTGGTAGAAGCCAAAGGCACTAGGCGACAATGACATACGAAGCAACTAATAATGTCATTTTACCAGAAGTGCGCTGTGAAGGTTTTCCGGTGCCTCAACCGCCTACACATACATTTTCGGCCAATATGACAGTCGCCAATATAGAAATAACAGCGGCGGTTGAAAACATATCAGATATAAGTTACTTGCCTCTTGATGGTTTAAACATATGTCCTAATTTGGTAGACCAAGCTTATTTTGAAGATCTTGTAAGAGATTTAGGACTAACAAAAGAGAAAGCTGAAATATTTTGTTCCAGATTGAAAAACAGGAATTTGATAAAAGCCGATGTAAAAGTTACATTTCCAAGAAAAAGACACGCCGATCTGGAAAGTTATTTTAAAAAATCAGAAGAACTTGTATACTGTTGCAGTATTGAAGAGGTTCTAAAATATCTAAAGCTTCCACTGGACTCTTCCGCTTGGCGACTATTTATAGATAGTTCAAAACACAGCTTAAAAGCAGTTTTACTGCACAATGGAAATCAGCATCCATCAATACCGGTTGCGTATTCCACAAAAAAGGGGGAAACATACGCAAATATTTCAAATCTCTTAAATAAAATTGAATACTATAAATATAAATGAGGAGTATGCGCAGACTTCAAAATGATTGCAATATTGACTGGAATGCAAACAGGATACACAAAATATATGTGTTTTCTTTGTAAATGGGATTCACGTGCTACCAGCAGCCATTATCATATTAAATATTTCGAAGAACGTAAAGAAAATATTATTGGTGACTTAAATGTAATCCATGAATTCCTTGTCCCAAAAGATAAGGTCATACTTCCACCGCTGCATATTAAGTTGGGCGTGGTGAAAAATTTTATTAAAAGCTTAAATACACAAGGAAATGCTTTCAAACGCATTCAAACAATTTTCCCCAGATTATCTGCAGCAAAATTAAAAGAAGGTAACATACGGTTTTAAGAAATAATTTATTTCATTCACTGTAAATTACCTTTCCTAGATATAAGAAAATTATTACAAGATGAAGAATTTTATGGTCATCTGTCGGATATGCAAAAGACAGCATTTGACTTTATGCAGCTGGTTATATCAGAATTCCTTGGAAACTCAAAAGCACAAAACTATGCAGAAAATATTGAAAGCATGCTAATCGGTTTTAACAATATTGGCGTTAAGATGTCACTAAAGCTGCATTTTCTGCACTCTCATCTCAATTTTTTTAAAGAAAACCTTGGAGCGGTTTCAGATGAACACGGTGAAAGGTTTTATCAGGATATAAAGGTATTGGAAGAAAGATTCAAAAAAATAAATATGTACATACTATAATAAACCAGTATTAAAACAAAATTATAATTTTTTTTATAAAAGTTGGCGTGTAGTTTTGCCAATTAATCGTAAAGAGCTTTATTTACAACAATGGTGTCTTTGGTGGCCCCCACTGAAATTCTTCGGCAAACATTTTCGTAGAATATTTTAATCCTTAAATGTCCTTTTTTAAAGGATATTTTTTGATTTTCTCGAAAAAAGGGTCAAATTGACCTATAAAGAGACCAGTTAGAGGGTTAAGATCTTCCACAAAAATAATCCTCATACAATTCCACAATACAACTCTGACCATAAGAATTCTCTCAGACCAAAAAATGAAAACTTTGACCCACTGTAAAAAAATACTCAGACGTGCTGGACCATAAGTTTGTTCTACAAAAATGATCTACTCAACATACCCTTTCAGAATTATGTTGTCGCTATTCTGTTCCATTCAAAAAGTCTTAATTTGTTGGACAGTGTAATTTTAGTTGTTATTACTTGATACAAATGTTTTCTTATCTATTTATTTTTTTTTAAACTTACTGTTCGATTTGAAAGTATGCATATAAAACGATGTATATTCCATAGATTTCCCAACGTTTCGTCGGTCTATGCCGACTTCCTCAGAGTTAATTATACCCTCCACCCCAGTGTGCAGACGGTATAAATAAGTTTTTCATTCCGTTTGTAATAATTAGAAAAAAAAATTGGGGACCCCGTAAAATATATATATTTGTGATCCATATAACAAGCGGAGTTGATATAGAGTCTGCCCTTCTGTCCGTCTGTGGAAATCATGATGACGACTTCAATCCGGCAGCTAGGGTGGTCGTCTGCATAAATATAATTCCTTAACATCACGAAAAGTTTGCTGTTTAGAATCGTCGAATTTGGTTGATTAGGTCCCGAGAATCGAATGAAGAAGTAAAAAAAAATTTGAAAAAATATGATTTGTCTATGTTGTTCTAGTCACGATCACGTCCGCAATAAGATAACTGGGGCGCTCGTTTTTAATGAGAACGAAGAAATAACTGAAGAAGTAAAAAAATTTAAAAGATATATTTCTGTATTCTGCTTGTTGTTATTCTAAATGTTGTATTATTGTCATAGCTGGACTTGCTGTTTTTGTGGTCGTTGTGGTAATAATATAATAAAAACTAACCCTTTTATCAACTCTGGTAGAAAAATTTAAAAGTTTCCATTGTTTTGGCATTGGTTAAAAAATTTGTTAGATAATTTTTGTCGTCGCCACGAACCTGCCTGCAAAATTTTATATCGATTGTGCACGGGAAAGGGGTTAAAAATCTATACAAAATTTTGTCGACAAGCAACCAAGCAGACACTACGCGTTAATGTAAATGGAGTAAAAATCGCCAACATCTAAAGCAAATAATGTTAAACTACCTAGTTGTTAATAAAAAAAAAAAATAATGTAGATTTACCAAAAAAAAAAGAAATTATGTATTAATTTATTTAAAGAAAAACACAACAATAACTTATGATTTTTTATTTTTTGTGTGTAATATTTACATATATATATTAAAAAAAAATATATATATAATATATATCAATATTATGGGATTTTTATAACACGGTGTCTCGACTAGCTATAATTCATGGCAATGTTCATGTATGTATTAAATTCGTTTTGATTTTGCTCAGTTCAACTGCACAAACACCCCCATACATTACACAAATGCACTGTACAGTGCTAGACTTGAGCACTGATCTTGTATAGTGTATGGCCGGCATAAAGAAATAATTTTGTAAGAGTCTAAGGGTTTATATTAGCCAATTCATAAATACACATGCAGCATTGTAAAGTTTTTATACCCTATACCACTATGTGGTCAGCGTATAATGACTTTGTGCTGATGTTTGTAACTACCATCTTTTATTAATCCGATCGACTCAGAATCACTTTCTAAGAAACACTTTCTGAGTCGATTTAGCGATGTCCGTCTGGTTGCCCATGTAAACTTTGTAATCAAACTATAGATCGCAAATGTGAACATATTTTGATGAAATATGGTATGTAAGCTTCTATCGGCCATAGTACGAACGCTATTGAAAATCTGTTCATGTTCAGACCTAGTCCCCATACAAATAACCCTTATGAGATCGACTTAAATTGCCATAATGTAAAAATTATGATATAGATCTGGATCAAAATGGGTTTGTGTTTGTTTATTACATCCATTTGTCAGTAGTCCAAAAATAAATCCCATAGGACAATTTTTGGTTATAGTCGCCATATGAAGCTAATTCCCGATCTTCATGTGTATATGTTTTTGGTGACCTTACCAAGTATTGTCAGGGTCGGTCCATTTATCGACCTAGTGCCCCTAGAAATATAAAATCCGATATGAACTTTTTCATATCCGAAGGCAAAAAACTGTTTATGTTTATTTTTTATATCTAAATAGTTGGACCAAAGAAATAGGGTCTTTAAACGCATGTTACTTGTCATGTATGTGTTAGTAGCAACTTTAATTGATTATTACTCCAAAATAATTTACCAGATGGTGCATATCTGTATGGTTGGTACACATCTGCAAAGAAATACCTTTCAAATGGTATATTTTTTTTTCTAAGTCGGTTGATAACTAACAGCGTAGAAGGGGTCATTAGAAATCGCTTGTCTATTAATATTACGTATTTATCTGCTTACATATGTTATGTTTGAGAATGGAATACGTTCTCGATGATATGACAATCGCCAGCATGTTTCCCGTGATCGATTCTTATAAACATTGGCAATATTGAACCCGGGCTCCTCTCACATTGTTAGTTGGTTGCCATACACCAACGACCAACGCAGTACCGCAAAATAAATCTAACTACACGATTTCCAAACTCTGTAATAGATCAATTGTTTTTCCTTCTATATCCCCTGTGGTTCCATCTTCCCGGAACGACATATGACTGTCTTTCAACATGGCAACCTCCATTGTCATGGACGAAAAATCGTCATAAAATCGTTTATATTTTGAAAACTAAGCATTTACAAATTCCACCCAAAATTTGGACTAACCTGTTAGCGTATGTCTTGAGAACTCGGCGTCGTACAGCAATACGATTGATAGTTTGGTCCTATGTAGATCATCTCGTCCCAGGAATGGCCGATAACTATTTTTAGGATTGCTGGATGACAATTTTAATCATCGATTAACATTTGTAGATATGTTATGATAAATACTTACTTTGTATGAGATAAGTCCCGCCTAATAGACCTATTCTGCCCACTATTGTCTCAGTTGCTTTCACAAGAATTCTGGCAGTATTTTTGAGTTCATATATGTCCACGTCCTATGAGTGCAATGCACATTTGTTTTTGTTACAGCACTTAGGCATAGGCACATATACAGCCCTCGGCACCAAGCAATTTAAATGATTTGCGGAAAATTTCCCGAAAACAATTTCCCGAAAACAATTTCCCGAAATTACAATTTCCCGAACACAATTTCCCGAAATGACAATTTCCCGAAATTACAATTTCCCTAAATTACAATTTTCCGAAATGCAATTTCCGGAACACAATTTCCCGAAACTACAATTTCCCGAAATTACTATTTCTTCAAAGAGCTTGTTGATGGCATTTCCGAAACAATATCATCAGAAATTCCGGCCGAAGCGCGAGCAATCAGTTCATGACCACTTGATGTAGTGGTCCGGGCAAGATCTTTCAGCTCATTAACGATTTTTTCTTTAGCAACGAAAGCCGCTTCGGCACTGTGATTGTTATGACCCTACCGGAACAATGTTTTCCTCGATAAAGGATACAACGCCAATAAACGCTATCAACGGACTGACCGTTGTCATGATACAAGAAACTATTCAAAAGCAACCTCGGGTTAACTTTTTCGCTATCCAGGAATTCGAGTGGCATAGTAACTGAGTATTACAACCCAAATAACTAAAAAACTTCGCTTTGCAAGATGGTAACGATTCCGTAGCAGCTACTGCATGGGCATGATGTGATGGAGTGAGCGTTATCCGTCGGGATGTTGGAATACCGAAGTGTTCAAAGTCACAATGAAGGTGGAAGAGGAAGGGCGCGGTGCGGGGTGGGGAATTGTTTTTTCGAGAAGTCGTATACTCGGGAAATTGTTTTTTCAAGAAACCGTATGCAGCAAGTTTTTTTTATGGGGGAAATCAAGAATATATGGGAAGTTGTAAACTAAAAATAGGGAAATTGTAATTTCGGGAAATTTTTTTCGGGAAATCGTAATTTCGGGAAATTGTAATTTCGGGAAATTATTTTCGGGAAATTGTAATTTCGGGAAATTGTTTTCGGGGAATTGTTTTTTCGGGGAATTGTTTTTTCGGGGAATTGTTTTTTCGGGGAATTGTTTGAATTGTTTTTTCGGGCAATTGTTTTCGGGCAATTGTATTTGAGAAATTGTTTTCGGGAAATCGTGTTCGGGAAATTTTCCGCAGACGAATTTAAATACTCGAACAATTTTGTCTTTTCCGGTTTTTGTTCTTTTTTCTTGCTTAAACTAAAGAGCAAAGCAAGACCACTTTCGTATGCGCTGTTTTTACACATTAGCCACTGAGATATTCATTGTAGGTTTTGTTTCGTCTAACGTATGATTCCGTATAAAAAATAGTTTGTAGCTATGAATTAAAAAGTACTTGGAAAAATCAGTGTAAGTCTTTAGTTTAAATTTCACGTTATTACTTTACAAAATAATCTGCATGTATTCAGACGAGAAGTTGGAAAGTGATTTTTTCTACTTATAACTTTAAGGCTTAAGCAGAATGTTCGATATGCTTTCAAATTTACACAAAATTTCATATTGAAAAGCTTTTTAAGACATTTCGGTTCAGATAAATTTTTATGTTATTTTTTATCAGTACACTAAATGGGAATAAAAATATGAAAAAAAAATTGTTTTCTTTATATGTATTAGTTTCATAAGAAACTGGCGGGCATTCCTTATATACATACATACTCATCAAATAAAAACTATATTCTTTCTAAAAGCATCAGTTTTGCATTACCTCAGAATTTGGAACTGGGCTCCAAGTACCAGTTAGAATTTACTTCACGTGATCCATAACCAAATTCTTCCGTCCAATGCCAAATCCATGTTCACATCATTGGTGAATATCAAACATTTCACCACGTTCCCATCACAGACATACCTTCTATTCCGCATATTTGGATAATATTTCTTGTTTGCTGGGTTATAATGTTATAATATTTTTATATAAACTAAATTTGTCGGGAATATATATATGTATCTATGTCTTTATTCGTATGTCAATGTTTTTTTAACATACATATACAATAATAATTGTATATATCTTAAATGCTGGAAGTGTTTCTCCCATCAGCAGCTCATTTGTACGTGTGGCACACAGATACAAAACGTCTTGCTCATACAAACGTTTAGATGAATGTTCAACGTATGGTTGGCGGCTAAACATTGGCGTTTTCGTTATAAAATATTCACTGCACGTACGCATATATCAATTGTTCTGTTTGTTTGTTTGTTTGTTGGTTTAGAGAGATATTAAATACTGACACTTGCCACTACTTGCTAAATATTTGTTGCGATTTCTTTCAAGTATATTCATGAACAAAGTATCTTAATGTTGCATCTGTTTAAAACACTTAACGCACCTTCTTCTTAACTAATTTGATGTAGTTGTTATAGCTTCATGTTATTTGTTGTTGATACTCTGGCCTGATTTTTTTTTTAGAATAAAGATTATTTAAAACGATAAGACGGTTTTGTGATATTTAGTTTCCTCTTGATCCAGCTTGTCGATTTAAGATTCACACAAATTTTTAACTTGCTGTTGCTCATAGTTGTGTGTCTAGTATGCAAATTTTATTAGTGTTTTGTGTTTTTAAAACATATTTCTTAAGAACTGTAATAAACCATATTGTTGGAATTTTTATTAATAATTTTGAAACGTTTTATGCCTATTAAGAAGTTGGTAAAATGTTTGCTTGATTTTCTCATGAGTCTAAATCAACTTTTCACAAACTAAAAAATAAAAAAAATTTAAAAACTTATAGAACAGAGCAGAGCATCTGAAAGGCTGTTCCTTCCAATCTAAAATTTAGACTTACTCGTTGTGCACATCATACAGTCTTTAATTCTGTTGTCGGTTTATTATTGTTGCTGATATTTAAATTGCAACCAACGGTAGTAAAGTTGTAGATTTATTTCATTAGCTTCTTGTATTTTTCCCCTTTTCATCATGTTGCTTATCATTTTCAGTTCTGACGTTATTGATATACAAACGTTTAAATTAACTTTGTGAATCGCGATGAGAATTTAAATACATAGAAATAGTTTTTAAATAATCTTTGAATACTAAGACCTCCTATACTAATGCTACGAACGGAAAAAAGATTCCTCAGGTATAAAAAATTTACAAAAAAAAAAAATCCATCTAGAATTTAAGTTCTGAATTGTTCATCTATCAATTGAAAGAAAATAAGAAAATAGCAGTAAGTAAATTACCTTTGGAAAAAATTGCCTTTTCAAAAAAATTATCTTTTGAAAAAAGTCTCTTTCGAATAAAATACCTTTAAAAACAAGTAAGAAATTATAGCCGGTCTACACCGACTATACGATACCCTATACCATGATTTACAGACCCTATCTCTGCGGTCCAACTAATTCGATATAGAAAATAAGCATAAACCAAATTTGTGTGGCATTGCTATTAATTTCTTTGGCTGCAGATATGAAAAAGTTCATATCGGATGCTATATTTATATTTATACTAGCTGTTTTTACCCGGTCTTGCCCGGGATCCAAAGGCCTTTGACTTGAAAAATGGTTCACTATGGTAACCAGGCGCTGAGTACTTAGTCCCCGATGAACCATTCCTCAAAAAAATTAACTTACTCCCAAAAAATTTGTATAGGATTGGGGAATTTGTTCATGGTGAAAAAATTCCCTATGTTCACGTTTTTGGGGGGAAAAAATTCATGTTTTATTGCAACTTAAAATTTTGTGCTTTTTTAATTTACAACTTTTTTTTATAAGACGCTACAGCAAAAAAACTTCAAAAATAAGCTGCGAAACCGCCTCAAGTTTTTTTTTTTTAATTTTATTTATTTTGTAGACATCAAATATAACGGAATCGTTTGCAAATTAAAGGAATCAGAACTTTTAAGAATTGAATTACTTTATTCAATAACTGATCATCATTGAGCAGGGACGTCAAAGAAAAACGGAAAATGAATGCGACGTTTAAAATTGTACCAAAAGGTTGCTTTAAGCAACTACGTATAGTATATGTATGGTAATTATTGCACATACGTAGATAACATTTATCATAAGACTTTTCACAGAGCTGTGTTCTGCGAGCGAGTTGCGTCCCCGTCCGCGCGTTTGGCAGCTACACCCATGCTGCCGCGCAGTTGTCGTCAATTTATTTGAATCCCGAAAAATATTTTTCAGAACATTCCTATATTTTAAACTGAGCTGTGTTCCGCGAGCGCATCGCGTCGCGTCCGCGCGCCGAAATTATGCTATTGAAAAGAATACAGATTTTAAATACGTTTATTGAGACAGTATGGAGAATTTGTTCATTTCTTTTGGGGACCTTTTTTTAAAATTTGGGGAATCTGTTTTTTTTTTTTGGCGAATTTGTTCATTGGGGGCTAAGTGCTGAGCGCCTGCTTACCACTACAACTTAGCATGGATTATTTTGAGTGTTATGTCTAAAAGTTATGAATTTTAGTTATTCTATAACTTGGGGATATACAGCAGTTCTGGTTTTTCCTTCTGGTGCATATAAGAAAAGCTTGTGCTGGCTCCCAGCTCTGGAGCAGACGACATATAATTGTCTATGAGAAAAACAGGGAGATTTTAAGTTGATGTTAATTCTTTCTGATTTTTTTTATTTTTGGCAAAATACCTGCTACCGTAAGTGATTGTCCTTTTATGTACGTTATGTTAGGAACAACTTTTTATACCATCTCTTGCAATGAAAAACCAACTTACAAAAGTCTTCTGGTAGGGATATTACAGTCGTTTTAAGAGTTTCACATTCCCTGGAGTTAGCTTGTCTTATCCGTTGGGCCTGAAGGCATTGTTGAGTCGTTTCCGGAGTTTCACATTCCCTCGACTAAGCTTGTCTTAGCTGCTGTATTTCTAGACGCACTGGTAGATTCAGGCATTTTCGCTTCTCTTACAAAGCTTGTCTTGATCTTTGGGCTTCAAGACGTTATTGGGTATGCTCAGGTGTTTCAGCATTTCTCGACTCAGATTGTCTAGCTCGTTGAAACTCGATACGAATTTGGGTCTAATCAGGTTCTCTAGAGTCTGTTTTGTTTAAGCGTTTTTGCATTTGAGGTAGTACGGCCTATATTCTATGTTTTCATTTGCAACGCAAAATTCCAAATAGTTATTTTACCACCTTTACAACTCATTTATATGTATAGTGAAAAAGATGAAATGGAAATATTTGTAATATGTTGCTTTCCAATATAGCCAAAAGGCAAGATGGAAATAAATGTAAAGTTTTGTTTTCCATTGTAGTTAAAAAGGCGACATGCAAATATTTATAATCGGAGTAATCCCGTATCTGTTGACCCATGAAATAAATCTGCACTAATTTTGGGGTGTTGCAACTCATATATTAAAAGAGATAAGACGGGGAAATTTGTAATAGGTTGATTTAAAATCTTTGTTTTATAATGGTGTAAACTCAAGAGTAGTAAGTAAAGAGATTTATGCACAAAATTTTTGGGAAGTTCATTGAAAAATAAAATATGTTAACAAACACTAAAAGCGTATATAGAAAATTAAAAAAAGTCGGCGTGGCCGATAAAAGTATATGACGACCTTTCCTGGGGTACAGATGTCGTGTGTACCAAATCTCAGAGAAATCCGTTAACAAATAAAAATTTATATAGCGAAGAAATATACCAAAAAACAGAAAATGAATTTTATATAAAAAGTAGGCGGAAAAGTAGGCGTGGTCTATAAAAAGTATATAGTGGCCTTACCTGGAGCACAGGGATCGTGCGGACCGAATTTCAGAGAAATCCGTTAACAATTAAAAATTTGTATAGTGAACAAATATGAATAAAACAGGAAATGAATTTTACATAAAAAGTGGGCGTAAAAGTATGCGTGGCCGGTAAAAAGTATATGGCGACCTTTCCTGGGGTATAGAGATCGTGTGTACAAAATTTCAGGAAATCCGTTGAAAAATAAAAAATTGTATAGCGCTCAAACAAACAAACAAACAGAAAATGAATTTTATATATGTATATAGATTTGGTAAAATCAATTATAATTTCAAGAATATAAATTAAAAAAAATCTGTGCAAGATTTTTGTTTTTTGATAGATTTAAGTGAAGATCGGGGGCTATGACTAATAATTGTTACATAGGGATTTTTTTTGGACTATTGATTTATGGATATCATAAACACATACAAACACAATTTGACTGAGATCTATATGACAATTTGGATCTTATGGCAATTTATGTCGATTTCATAGGGGTCATTTGTATGGGGACTAGATCTGAACATGGACTGAAATTCACCAATTTCAATAGCGTTCATTCAATGGCCGATCAAAGCTTATATACCAAATTTCATCAAAATATTTGCGACCTGTAAATTAATAACAAGGTTTACATGGACACACAGACGTACAAACGGACAGACGGACATAGCCAAACCGACTCAGAAAGTGATTGTCGATCGGTATAATAAAATATGGATCTAGGTCAAATATTTTTGGTGTTGCAAACAGCAGCACAAAGTCAGTATACCCAAACCACATGGTGGTATAGGGTATAAAAAGTACTTTCTAAAAAACTTACACTTTTAAATAAAAAAAATTTTTAATAAGCACCTTTTTAGGAGTGTACCTTTTAGAAAAAGCACCTGTTAGAATATACCATTTAGTAGAAGTACCTTGTAAAAAAAGTACCTTTTACCAAAGAACATATAAAAAATTATCTTTTAAAAAGAGCCTTTTTACAAAAAGTACTTTTTTATAAAAGGATATTAAAATACCGTTTAAAAAAGCACCTTGTAAAAAAGTAATATTTAAAATAATTGCCTTTAAGCAAAATACTTTTTGAAAATAGCTAGTACCTTTTAAATAAATCGCCTTTGGAAAATAATACATTTTAATTTTTATTTTTTTATTAATTTAATTTTTTTTTTCTTTATTTAAGCATTTTATAATTATAAGTAATGCCTAACTAATAGTATAACTAGTCTCTAGAGTGACTAACTAGAAGTTTTTTTTTACGTTTATGATTAATGATTCAGTTCTTAACCCTGCGGTACATATGCTTGTCTAAGCCCCAGCATATCGTGAGGCTTAGTACGGTTGAGTCTCCTGGTCAGACCAGAAGTATGCAAAAGTGGTTGAATTTCATCGTTTAAGTGAAGTTGAAACGTCGCACAGTGGCGCCATTTGAGTTTTTTCGTTGCAAAAATCATATCTTTTGAACCGAATAACATAACAGGTTAAACAGCATATGATAGATAACTGTTCAGCCTATGAAATGCGCGTTTGGAAAGGGTGCTACGCTTTGTAGGGGCCTACTTATGGGTTATCAAAGTTAAAATTTGTAGAAAAATCAATTTTATGGTAACTAAAAAAAATTATTTTTAAATTTTTAGATTGTTTTTATTTTTTTTCTTTAGGGTTTTATGTTTTAAATTATTACCCAACAAATTAAAAAAAATTACTTCTTTTTTAAATTTATTTTTTCAATTTTCTGTAAAATATTCATCACAATTCGTATGAGAAGGTATATCTAAAAGACTAATCATTTCTAAACTATAATTATTTTCTAACTCTATTCGCGACTTCACATGCCGCAGGGAAGAAATAAGTGGATCGGAAGATGCTGCCAACATGTTGAAGTGGTCCTCATTTTGCCTTACCCTTGATGATTTGAATGTGTTCTGCAATCTATATTTTTTATAAAATTTGTTAAGAGACTCCTGTGCTTCTTCGGAAAGCTCTCCAATTGGCAAAGACTGGTAGTCAATTATATCTTTGCCATGCGCCAATATTTTATGGACGGTCGGGGTCAACTTCTTCTGTGGATACATTTCTGCTAAAAGAGATGCAGTTTTCGATGCATATTCTCCATAGTTTGTAGAACATTCAAGATCGTTCCCAATCTTTTCACCATTTGATTGTCAATTCCAGTGATTCTAGTTACTGCCGCATCATTTTCAACAAATCTCCTAGAAGTGTTTCCATCGTTTGAGTTACCGTATCCGTGCTTGGGACAGTCTACTTTTAGTCCAACTTGTTTAAAAAAAGCATCCTGTATTTGCTTCTTTCTGATCTTTTCCTTATCCTTTATTGATGTATTTTCATCGAAGTTTTCCTCCTCTTGTGGTAGGGTATACGCCAGTTTTAGCAAGTACTCCATACACCTTATCCTTGCGTGCAATGGTGACATTCCATATTCGTAATTCTCCTCGTTTGTAGAATCGTTTAAATTACCAAAGTTCTTCTGACTCTTTTTGCAAATCGGGCATGACAATGTTGAGGTTGTTCCTGTCAGTTCGTTTACGACTTTGCCGTCAACCATGGTCAGGTGGAACTCGTTATTGCATTCAATATATTTTCCTTCTCCAATTTGCAGCTTTGTAGGCTTAATCTTTCTTATTTGTTCTTCAATGTCCTTCTCCGTGGTCCTTATGAGGACCAATGGCAAACTGAAACATTATTGGTTGCCAATAATGCACTGATAACGGACGTGGATTTTTCCAGTGTAGGGAAACATCAGATATTAGCCGCAAAGGAACAACAGATGCCATAAACATATTTCCGTCCGATATTGTAGCGTCATCGGAAGATATCCTTTGCTTATAAACGCTTTGTCCGTATGATCCATCGCAGCCCCATTTGCTGATCAATGTCAGTTCCTCAGGAAGAATTTTCACCTCATTTTCAGGAAGACTCTCCAACAACCGTTTTGCTGTATGGCCCATGAGATCCTGCAGATTGACTTTCACAGAGACTTCCGTAAACTCCGTATGCAGTGGTCGTGAATTTATTTTGGCTTGCGTAATATGCTTGTATCCTAGTAAAACGTCAGCCCCGTGTCGCATCAAAGATGCCCGTAGTATCTCATATTTTTCCTTGGAAAGTTGTAAGCCCATAAACAAGGCCAAGGCTTCTTCGGAAACATACTTTTTAATGTGTGCGTTTGTGGGCGTGGGAATGCTTTCCTTAATCCTTTTTAGTCGCAGTGGGCTTGCATCAGCAACAGATTTTGCAATCTGCGACCTAACTCTTTCACTATCCTTTGTATATTTAATAGACAGCGCGTCCGATAAATGCTTCGTGGTCAAGTCATTGGTGGCATCGGCAAGTTTCCTCTTTCTTGTGAAAATTTAACACTCCTCAATACTTTTTTTTGGCCTTCCTTTTGCTCCTCTGGTTAATGTGGTGGGTTTATCTACTGCCAATATATCCAGGATGGTGTCTTCATTAAGCCAGTCCTCGTTTTTGGAGTTGATGTTCTCAATGGTTCGATTGGATTTCATCCATTTTGCCTTAATATTTGCATATATCAGATAAAAATTATTTTTTATAATTTCGCTTCTCTCAATATTTCCGTATAAGCAATCAAGTTCTTCTAAAGCAGCTTCCGTGAAAAACTTTGGTGTGGTTGAACTTCTAAACAGTTCAAATAATGTTAAATTCTTCAACGCCATGTTTTCAGTACTTAAATTGTTTAACGCCATGGTTTCAGTACTTGTTGCGCCAACTTTCAGTCGTAGACTAATCCAGGCATTATGCTTATTTTGCAATATATAGGCTTATGCTACCACGCCTAAAAATTTACCTGTTCCCTGCATACATATGGATTTAGGCTGAATTATGCAATTTTGACATTATGCTCGTGTCTAAATAAGATTTGTGCCTACCTGGAAGGACCATAAGTCATTATGCTTAATTTGCAATATATAGGCTTTGATATTATGCTCGTGTCTAAATAAGATTTGTGCCTACATGGAGGGACCATAAGTCAATATTGTTCTTGACCATTTGTACTCCAAAGTAATTTTTAAGTAAGGTGCGTACCTGCGACTTTCAATGAGTAGTTTTTGTGCATCCTGTGTCTGTAACAGAATATTGGGAGTAGACTTTGGCAGAGGCTCACAGGTAGACAACCGACTTAAAATGCAATTTTCAAACTATTAGATCAAACTACTGTCAGTCAAAACATGTAAGGGATGCACGCCATACAATTTCTGCAACCATGTCTTTTTAAACTTTTTTACCTCTAGAAGCCAAACGGGCACGTACGGGCAGATAAAACCTTTTGAATTATGTAAAGAAATAATCAAAGAACATGTTTTGCAAATATGGAAAATATAGAAATATATAAATTTTTTTTTTCCGTCAAAGTTGAAAAATAGTGAAAAAAACGGATAGTTTTTAAATAGTGATTTACCAGGAGAAACACAAAGCAAACAGTTAATTTGTTTTTTTATCATTATACATTTAATAAATACATCAATCAACACAAATAAAAAATAAGGCGATTCGTTACCTATTTTTCGTGATATTACACCTGAAATCGCAACAAATTGACTAAAAATTGTGTGTTTTTTTGAAAACCGACAGTCGGTCAACTTTGAACGGTTATATCTTCTAAACTGGAAATGTGATATTATTAAGTGTAGCATATTTGAAATCGTTGAAAAGTTTCCTATAACATGGGTTTATTCAAAACTTCGTCGGCGCATACGAAATTTTTGATTTTTGCAACCTCGTTTGCTCTACCTCGTTTGATACGAGTGCGTCGTGTGTGTTTATGGGATGTGTGTGAGACTTCTTGCTTAATCATAGAGATGTTTAGATCCTGATGTAGGTCATCATTTCTGATATACCATGGTGCTTTGATGATGTCTCTTAAGACTTTATTCTGGAAATGTTGGATAGGTTCGATTATTGTATTTTTGGCGTAAATCCAAAGTACACTACCAACTGATCGCACTGGTTTTAGTAACGATTTATTGATCATTCATTTATTTTCGGTTCATTGCTTTGAGTTTCAATTCATAAGCCATTTTAGTTTCCCATATTTAATGTCTGTTCTTTTGTCTCCTTTTTAACGTCGAAAGTCATTTCAAGATATTTTGCCGAGATTGCGTTGGCACTTCTGTCTGTTCTATAAATAAAGGGAATGTGTGTTATATGTTTTAGTGCAAAGTCCACATGAACTAATTTTGAATTGTTCAATTTTAGTCCCCATATTTTGCACCATTGTTATATTGCAACGATTGCTGTTTATACTCTATCTATAGACTCCTTATTTGTTTCAGCCGTCGAGATTTTAATGGTGTCATCTGCGAAAGTTCCTACAGCACAATTGTTACGGATTGGCATATCTTGGGCGAATAGGAGATACAAGATTGGTCCCAATATGCTACCTTGCGGTACTCCTGATATTATTGGGTATAACTCGGAGAATTGATTTTCATGTTTTACTCTATAGTATCTGTTGGTAATATATGATACGAGTAGATCACAGTACTTTCTTGGTAATATAGTATTAAGTTTTTGAATTAATCTCAAGTGACAGACTCCGTAATGCCTGTGATATGTCTAGAAATACCGCAGAGCATATATATTTATTCTCAAATGCATTTTCTATAGCAGTGAAGGCCGTACCAAGCACGCTGGTGTTCGGCTTCTTATATGTATACAGCCGAACGAAAACAAAAATACTCACCAAAGAGTTAAAGTAAACAAGAATTTCATTCAGTCATATGAAAGCTTTTGAAAAAAGCAGGTCTATGTTGCATTGCCTTTTGAAATTCATATATATATTTTTTTAATACAGAATATTTGTTTAAAAGAAACCAAAAATGTTGAGAAAATTTCGAAGACTTGATAAACTATAAATTAATCATTTTCTATAAATTACATACGTCGCCTCCATTTGACAATATTATAGCTGTCTTTTATGCATTTTTTTTTTTAATTTTAAAAATATCCAGTTACTGCAGGCTGGTAAGTTTTTTAGTTTTTGGTAACATACCACTTATTAACCTTTGAAATTTCTTATCTTTTTAAGTTTTAAGTTTTATTTTATTTTTTTTTAAAGATATGAATTACCTATTATTACTTTTTTGATTTAATAAACTTCAAACTTATGGATCGAAGAGATTAAATGTTCTTCACTTTTGTTTTACATTTTCAGAATAGTTATAAGACTTAAAATTTTGAAACAACAAACTATATTTAAAATTTTACCATATTCTTCGTGAACTCAACTATTTCCCCTTTTAGTCATTCATATAAACATTTTACAAAATCTACACAAACCCGTTTAATATCGGGGTTGTGTTCCGTCCATGGATTTCGATCAGTGTAGTACAACTAACACATGCTCATAAACACTATTACTAATTCAATTCTCTCGATGGCCACCATTGTTCTATAGTATATGTGACTCTATGGATCTGTTCAATTGTTGAATGGCTTTTTCGAAAACCAAATTGATGGCCTGGTATCAGTCTCCTTAAATGAATAATCATATTCAGTCGAGAACTGATAATATTTTCAAAAAGTTTTCCTAACGATCTTAAGGTCCTTTGCAGGTTTTGGTATCGCTATTACTTTTGCTACCTTCCAGTAACTGAGCACGTATTGAATTTTTAATGAAGCTTTAAATAAATTTGCCAACTTTACTATACCTTGATAAGATAAGTTTTTGAGCAGATGAGCACTAACAAGATCATAGCCAGGAGATTTTTTAACTTTAAGGACCTTTATTTCATTAATTACTTCCTTTAGCATAACTTCATCAATGCTGTTATTTTCAGAGCTTGTACTTAATTCGCTAATGTTGTTGTTAAAATACGGGTTATTTTCTTCAGTGTTACTAGAAATCCTGCCATTGTTTCCGAATATTGTATTTAGATGTGCTGCAAAACTAATGACTTTTAAGGAATTGCTTTTTGCTCAAGTACCATTTTCGTTCGTTTAAAATAAATACGTTTTTAAGTAGGTACTTTTTAAAAAATTACCTTTTAAAAATGGATCTTTTGAAAAAGTCCCTTTCAAATAAGGTACCTTATAAAAATAAGTTCATTTTAAAATAAGTACATTTTATAAAAGCACCTTCGTAAAAGTGTTCCTTGTAGAAAAAGTATCATCTAGAAGAAATACCGTTTAGAAAAATCACCCTTTAGAAAAAGTACATTTAAAAAAAGTGCATTTTAAGGAGCCGTTTTAAAAGAAGAATGTTTAAAAAAGTATTTAAAAAAATCCTTTTTTTAAAAATTTTAATTTTTAAGTACATTTTAAAAAAGCAACCTTTTAAAAGTGTACCGTTTAGAAAAAGTACCTTTTAGAAAAAGTAAATTAAAAGAAGTACCGTTTAGAAAAAGTGTCTTTTTGGAATAAGCACTTTTTAAATAAAGTACCTCTTAAAAAGAGCCTTTAAAAAAATGTTTAAGGATTACTTTTTAAAAAAGTGCTTTAAAAAATAACTTTTAATAATAGCACCGTTTTAAAAATGTACGTTTTAAAAAAGTCTCTTCTGAAAAAAGTACATTTATAAAAATACCTTTTAAAAAAGGATCTTTAAAAAGTGCCTCTTACACAAAGAATCGTACAAAAAAAGTAATTACCATTTAAAATATGTACCTTTCAAAAAAATACTTTAAGAGAAAACGCATAAAAGTAAAATAAGTAAAGTAAAAGTAACATTTAATCAAAAACCCTTTTACATAAGTACATCTAAAAAAAAAAGTATCTTCAATAAAATACCTTTTAAATATAGTACTTTTAATAAAAATAGCTTTAAAAATGTTCGATTTGAAATAAGTAACTTTCAAAAAAATACCTTTAAAAAAGTATCTTTTAAAAAGAACCTTTTACAAATATCATTCTTTTATATCTCCTTACGAATACATTACGGTAATATATATGCATGTATATTAGGGTGCGCCTTATTTTTCAACTTGCGAAATTGTACCGTAACTCCCCCTGGAAATGTTCTCGTTAGTGAAAAAATACAGTGTGCAAAAAATAAGTTCGATCGGATATCGGGATGGCGTGGCTCATCCGCCCTAAAGTTTTTAAAATCCAAAAAATTCATATAAAATTTGCACAAATGTTAATTATGGGGTAAGCCTATCCAACAAACTGAACTATTTTAAGGTGAAACTAGTGTCCTGAATCCGAATATGTAAATTAAATTATCTTAACACATCAGCTTTTTTAATTATGCCATTTTTTCATGCAAAATGCATTTTTGATGATATTTAATAGAAATAAAATTAGTAAGTAACTACTCAAACCATTTTTTTTTTATTAAAAACAACATAAACCATTTTTTATGGAAAATAAATTGTCAATAAGTTAAAAAAAAAAGTGCATTAAAAACTAAAACGTTAACAATCAAAGTCTGGCAACGTGAACAAATTTTTCGAAAAGGTTACAATTAAAATCATTTTTTTTTAAACAACACAAACCCTTTACTACATAAAATGGGAAATACCCAAATAAGAATGAAATATTTTTGATTATATAACATTCATTGTTAGTTATTACACAGGTTAGTTATTACACTTGCGGATGTGTCTAGTCTAGTCAGTGAATATTAAAGTGAAAAATTGAAACAAATATCAGAATAAATTTCAAATTTGTAATAATATAGTGAATATAAAAAAGTTAAAAGAAAATATGAATACAAGAGGACAAGAAAAGTTATTTCTTCTTGATTATGATGTAATCCAAATTGTCGGTGCTAAATTACCATCCAATGCGCAAGTTTTGCGTGTATTATTCTACAATATGCAAAAAGTAAAACTAGAATTGCGACCAAGTGCTTCCCTTGTCGTAAAAGAAATAGATGTGTTCTGGAATAGCGCGAATTCCAACTAGAGCTGTTGACAAATGCGTTTTAAAAGTTAAGAGTTTATACTTTAAATGGAAGAAGTTACAGAAAAATTGAAGCGTCGAACATTATTGCAGGAAAAACGTGAGAGAGATTTCTCAGAAAAATTTGATGATTTGTTTGATATCGCTCATGCCAATGCCCTAGATATGATGAATATAGAAGAAGACAAGTTATTTTTGATAAATCAAAGAAAAAAGGAAGACCTGGTTCAATGATAGGTAGTGACTGTTTCTTAGCAAAAATAGAAGAAAGAAGAGCCCTTCGACAAGAAAAAAAACAGCGTTTTCATTAGAAATATGAAGCCGGTTTGAAAGGTATGTAAAAGAATTATAATGGGTTATGAGTATCCCAGCATAACTTTGGCAAATAAGCCATAACTTATATCATTTTTAGTAATGATATATCATTACCAATAATCACCTCCACGTGTTAAAGTAATTAGTTAAGTAAATATTTAAAAATAAGTAGTTACAACTTTCAATTCCTATATCGTTACAAGTTTCGTTGGGATGTTACAAAGATTTAAACAGATATTTGTCTTAAAATTTGATGTAAAATAATAATATGATTATACAGAAAATTGTTGAATTGAGATATTTTCTAAAAAAATTTCAGAAGAGTTCGAAAGTTTGGACTCTGAATCAAGTGATGAGGAAGTCTTTGAACATCTTGATCTAGATAGAATTGAAAATCCCAAAGATGAACCAGGACCAATCAGTTTAACAAAAAAGCGAGGTCGTCATAATTTTATTACACCAAAACTTGTATCAGTGTTAGATAAATGTAAAATCCTTATAGCAACTGCTCAAGCTTTGAAACACGATACGCCGATGTCGTACACAATTTCGATATGAAACATGTAAACAAATTCAAGATGCCTTTAAAAACACAGATATTCCAGCAATAACTGTTCATTGGGATGGTAAAATATTGCCATCGTTGATGGGTAAAGAACACGTTGATCGTCGGCCTGTATTTATATCTTTTAATGGAACTGAGCAGTGAATTAGGATTAGTGCAGGCACGGAAGAGGAACAGTCCATTGCCATCTGCAATTTACTGAAAGAATGGGATCTAGAAGAAAAGGTAGAAGCTCTTTGCTGCGATACCACAGCATCCAACTTAGGACGAATAAAAGGCGCATGCGTACTTTTAGAGCAAAGATTAGATAAAGATCTCATATATTTTCCGTGCCGTCATCACATATTCGAAATACTTTTATCGAGCGTTTTTGATGAAAAAATGCAAAAGTCTTCTGGCGCAAGTGTCACACTATTTCATAGATTTAGAAACGGCTGGATTAAATTAAATAAAAATAATTTTAAATCTGGAATTGAAGATCAGCACGTAAAAAATATACTTGGCAATACAACAGAGCTAATTGAGTTTACATTAAATAATCTAAAAGAAAAGCAACCACGAGATGATTACAAGGAACTTCTTCAATTGGCTGTAGTTTTTCTTGGGAGGGTAGTTCCAAAGTTCACTTTTAAAATGCCAGGAGCCTTTCACCATGCCCGGTGGATGTCCAAGGCAGTGTATAGGTTAAAAATATTTTTATTTCGGGAAGAGTTTATGTTGACTGAATCTGAGAAGAATGGTATTAGAGACATATGTATTTTTATAGTAAAAATATATTTAAAAGCTTGGATAAAAGCCCCAGTTGCTGCTGAAGCTCCTAATCAAGATTTGACTTTATTAAAAAAATTTGATTATAGTTTAATTGATGAAAATCTAAGTCGAGAATTACTGCGGAAATTCTGCAATCATTTATGGTATTTATCACTAGAATCTGCAGCGCTGGCTTTTCTCGATGATCAAATTTCTTATAAAAGAAAAAAACTTATGGTAGCTGCTTTAAATCAACCTAATGAAAGTGACAACAAAAAATTTACAATTCTTTCCCATCACATAAGCCAGTGCATCGATAAAAATATTAATGATTTTATCTCGCTAAAAGTTTGAATTTTTTTTAAAGATTTTCTATTCCAACGGATTTTTTTAAGAAAGAACCAGAAGAATGGAAGAATGACACCTGTTACAATATTGGTTTGGGTATAGCAAGCAAACTGAAAGTTGTTAATGACACTGCAGAACGGGCAGTCAAACTGATGCAAGACTTTAATCAAGTCTTGTCACGAGACGAAGAAGAGAAGCAACTAATAATGCAAATTGTTGCAGATTATAGAAAAAAATATCCTAATACAACCAAATCAACACTATTAAATTAATATGTAAATCTTAAATAAAATAAAGTACAAAAAAGATAAATTATAAAAATTTTATTTAAATATGAGTTATATATTTAAAAATAAAAAATACATTTAAAAATTCTGCTTTTTCAGATTTGCTTTTTTTTCCCAGGTTTAAAAAACATACATATTTTCCAAGAAAAAATAGAATAACTTAAAAAGTTGATGTGTTATTTTTATTTTGCTGACAGATTCAGATTTACCACCAAATAGTACATTATGATCCACTTAAAAATATATTAGCTTGCTGCACAGACATAAAAAAAAATATCATTTGTGTAAATTTTTTAGAAATCTTACGCATTTTACCAAATTTAGGGCGGATGAGCCACGCCTTCCCGTTATCCCATCGCACTAATTTTTCGCACACTATATTTTTTCACTAAGGAGAATATTTCTAGGTGGAGTTACGATCCAAATGTCACAAAAAATTTTGGCCCATATAAGCAAGGCGCACCCTAATGTATATGTATACATACTACGCTGTCATTTCTTCTTAATTATTTTTAATTGAATGGAGATTTTCGCCATTTACTTATTCTGTATAAAGTTTTTGTATAAAATCATTTCTCCATCTCCAGAATTTGGTACTGCCGCTGCTGATTTCTGATATTCTGTCTGTGATCTTTGGAACAATGATGGATTTACAAAAATCACAGTATGAAAAAAAGACCTTACAGTTGCACAAAAATCGACAGCTACAAAAATTCATTTAAATCGATAATTGATAACGAAAAACGTATGTTAAAAGCCAAAAATAGAATTTCTAATTGAGTTTGCAAGGATTTGTGCACTCACACCAGGGAAAAGCAACATACAAAAAAATTAAAAAGAAAACAAAAACGAAGCTGAACAGAACGAAACAACTTTCAGCCATAACAACACAAACAGTTAAATGTGATTGAATACATATAAAACAACAACATCAGTATACGGAATTGTTCAATCATGTGTACTATGAATTGGAATAAACTCGTTCAAATATACAAACATACTTATATGGCATTACAATCTATATATAACTTTATATGTTGCTTTATTGCTACATTTACATTCCATACTATCTATCGGCAAAAACAAAAAAACTGCTGGTCATCATACGAAATAAGAAAAAAAAAAAAAAAACAACATTATCAACATATAGAGACTCATCATCATCAGAATGCTGATGATTGTGTTGCTGATGTTGCTACTGATGATGGCATTGGCATAGTGAATTGTACAAAATGTGGTCAATTAACACATCATATCCAAATGTACAATATGTTTCACAATGATATGTTGTGATGCTGACTGAATACGACGATATCTTTGCTATGGTTTTTCCTGTTTAATTTTGTAATTTTTGAGCTATAATCGGACTACAAATTATTTTTTCTCTTATTTTTCCATATTCTTTGAAGGATTAAATTTGTTTTTAAGTTCGAACAAATCCTTCAAAGGATCTTTAGAATTGTTTAATGAAGTTAAAATATTAACAGAACAGTATTCTTTTCGGTTAGTTTGGAAATTCGCTACAATTAAACAAAACAAAAAACCAATATGAAACATTATTGTCGATCTAGATTGACTGTACGATACCCTATATCAAGAATATCGAGAAATGGTCCATGTTCCAAATTTACTGAGGTCATAAGGGAAATTTTTTGCAGATATGAAAAAGTTAATACCACATGATATTTTTATATAGACACTATACAAATATAACCCCTAGTTCTATTCTATTGATGAGTTGCCACCTGTTACTTCACAGCATAGAGCAGTGTCCCTTTGTTTTGAGATTCGAAAGGTCGAAATGTCTATCGTTGATTTAAACCCCAAAAAAGCATCGGGGATCGATGGGATCAGTAATAAAATGCTTTTGGAGTTACCCTAAATAGCATCAAGAATAATTCTATTTATTTTTAATGCTATAATACGCCTTGAACATTTTCCCACAGAATGGAAAGTTTCACTCGTTACAATGATACCTAAACCAGGTAAAGATCACACAAAGGTCGATTCGCATAGACCCATAAGTTTACTGTCCAACTTTCCAAAATTATTGGAGAGAATTTTGGTAAACAAACTTACAATATCCGTAAATCAAAATAATGTCATTCCAGCACATCAATTTGGTTTCACAGGAAAGCACAGCATCACTGAGCAAGTTCACAGAATTGTAAGTGCCATAAGAAAAGCTTTTGAAGAGAAAAAGGACTGCCCTGCACTTTTTATAGACGTCTCGCAAGCCTTCGACCGAGTTTGGTACGAGGGACTCCTCTATAAAGTTAAACAGTTGTTGCCCCCGAACACACATAAGCTAATGGAGAGCTATATAATTAATAGAAAATTCTCTTTAAGAGAGAAAAGCTTCGTGAGCCCTCCACAGACAATTCATGCTGGTGTACCAGAAGGTAGTATCTTGGGCCCGCTTTTGTACATCCTTTACACATCAGACATGTCAACAAATGAAAACACACTATGTCGATTTTTGCGGATGATACTGCAATTTTAAGCGTACACGAAAACCCCTCAACAGCATCTCCTCTTTTTCAGAGCCACATTGAAGAGCTGGAAGATTGGCTACATATGTGGAAGATTAAAGTAAATAAACAAAAGTGTATCCGCGTAACTTTTACCCTAAGAAGGGCGATTTGCCCTCAAATTCGAATTAGGAACAAGTCTATACCTCAACATTCCTCTGCTAAATATCTCTGACTACATCTTGATCACCGACTTACTTGGAAAAGTCAAATAAAATTGAAATTAGTCCAATTCACATGGCTAATTGGCAGGAACTCAAAGTTAAGTCCGCTTTTAAGCTCTTGATTTATAGCTCGATTTTCAAACCCATTTGGTGCTACGGCATACAGTTATGGGAAACCGCCTCAGCTTCAAACACAGAAAGAATACAAAGACGACAAAACAAGATTTTGAGAGTGATTACAGGCGCACCATGGTACGTGAGAAACTCACATTTGCACAGAGACTTAAATGTTTCTCTAATAATGTACGAAATCTCTAGATATAGTGCAAACTATTTGGAAAAGCTAGAGTCTCATCCGAATCGTCTAGCACGTAACTTAATCAACAATCGTATCCACCAACGCTTAAGAAGGAGGGAGACTGCTGACCTCATTGGATGAAAAATGGATTGATACAACTATTTTTTTTTTGTCATTCCGTTTGTAATAATTAGAAAAAAATTTTGGACCTCATAAAATATATATATTTGTGATCCTTATAACAACCGGAGTTGATATAGCGATGTCCGTCTGTGGAAATCACGATGACGGCATCAATCGGGCAGCTAGGGCGCTCGTTGACATAAAAAATGATTTACTAACATCCTGAAAAGTTTGCTGTTTAAAATCGTCCAAATCGGTCTATTAGGGCCCGTGATTTGAATCAAGAACTAAAAAAAGTCTTGAAAAAATATAATTTTCTATGTTGTTCCTGTCACGATCACGCCCTGAATGGTGCAGCTACAGTGATCATTTTTAGTGAGGATAATTCAACAAATTCATGGGAAGATTTCTGTTTCAAAAATCATTGAAATCGGTGGAACAGGTCCAGGGAAATCTCTGAGAAAATAAAAAAAAAATGAAAAATATGATGTTTCTGTATTGTTCTTGTTGTTATTCTGAATGTTGTGTTGTTGTCATAGCTGGACTTGTTGTTTTTGTGGTCGTTGTGGTAATAATATAATAAAAACTATCCCTTTGTACATTTTTTTATTAACTCTGGTAGAAAAATTTAAAAGTTTCCATTGTTTTGGCATCATTCTTAAAATTTGTTAGATCATTTCTGTTATTACCACGAGCCTGCCTGCAAAATTTCAGATCGAATGGCTCACGGGAAATTGGTTAAAATCGATTCAAAAATTTTTCGAAAAGCAGACACTACGATTTAATATAAAGGGAGTAAAAATTCACCAACATCTAAAGCAAATAATGCTAAAATACCTAGTTGTTAATAAAAAAAAACAATGTAAATATAGCCAAAAAAAATTTTATGTATAAATTTATTTATAAATTTTTATAAACATATTAAATAATACAAATAATATACATATATTATATATGTATATCCATAACAACTGCATGTTAGAAATAAGTCGGTATATTATTTTATTTACATAAAATTCTGCAATATTTTTTTGTGGGGAAAATACATATCTTTTGCATTAATAGGGTGTCACTTCATTTTGCTCAGCGTGACTATGCCACAGTAGATGGCGCCACAATTTTTGTTTGTTCTAATTAGCTTTGCAATAGTTATTTCTATTTTAACATGAATGTTAATATTTTCAACTGGATATCATACAGAACAATGCTAAGATTATACAAGGCCTGGTCTTTTATTTCATACGCATTTTCATTATTCTTTTATAAATATGAACATAAGTTTGGCATATTAACTTTTTGTTGTCTTTACAAAATAGAGTTACCGAGTTCATCAAAGAGTTTTTTGCTTTCAAAACAGTTCTACATAGTTATATAGAATTATTATTCTGCTTTACCTACAAAATATCTGATTGCGATTACATCTAATTTTTAAAAATTGTTTATAATTACTAAAGCATTATTATTCACATAAATACAAAATTGCACTTTTTAAATTTTCTATTCAAATTTAAGAAAATATCAATTCTAAAAAACTGGAATTAACAATTTCCAATTATAAATTACAATTAATTGAATTTCAGAAAATCATATCAAAAGGTCGGAAATTATAATTTTAAATTTAGAAGACATCAATTGCATCTTTTATATGTAATTTTATTCGTTAAACACAAATTAAAATTAAAAAAAAAAAAAAAAAACACCAAATACCTATGTTTACACTTAAAAATTTATACATTTAAAAAAAATATTGACACTCAAGAGAAATTAATAGCTTTTCAGTACCGCGATTCAGTAACTTCTTTTAACGATAGTCGAATCATTAAAAAAAAAAGAAAATTGCAAAATTGTCAGTAAAATTTTTAAACGATATTCGCTATTGTTAAAGTCAGTTGTTGTTGTTATCTAAACTACAACCATTTTTGTGTTGTTTATTCAATCGATAAAAACTTAAATTTTTAGGTTGAAATGTCGTCATACATAAATAAAAATCATAAAATAGTGAAAATAATTAAAAAAACTTTTTTATATAAAGAAAAAAATTAAATAGCATATTCAATTCATTATTTCATTTTCAAATAAATACACAGAAATATTAGTAAAAAAATAAAGATATTAAACATAAACATAAAATCCTCCTGTCAAACACGAAGTAATTTGTTTTTTTCTATTCTTCTTTGTGTTTTTCGCTTATTTTGACAGAGATGCCACTCGTTTACAATTTAAATAAATAGAAAAATAGATTTGCCGACTATCGTTAAGATGTATGTACTGAGTGAATCACTTTATCCTTAGTGCAAACAACAATAGATGTCGATATATTTTGCGATTGTCAGAATCACACTACAGAAAACATTAATTTAAATTCAATGAATTTAAGAATTGCGAACATAAAAACTGTTACATAAATAAACGCAATTTGATGAGAATGTTATTTTTTATATATAAATTTTCACAATTTTTTTTGGATGAAATTTGAAGTTTTTCAGAAAATAAAGAGAACAAATTATTTTACTTAAAATGTTTGGGACATTTGGTTTTTTGCGTTTGGCATCCCTAATTTGAATATTTATTATTATAAATTTATTCTCTATGTTTTCCAAATATGGCAATATTTTAATAAAAAAATTGAGAGAGTTTTTTTTTTTGGTTATTATTTTGTTGGCCAGTTTAAAGAAACTATACAGCCATCTCCAATTAGCACGATTTAATGCATATAGCCACCCTACACAACAATTACATTTGCAATGGAGGTTACGGCGAGCTATTTAAGTAGCAAAAACTAAATTAAACGAGAAGTTATGTCATATAACCGGAAACGCATGCATATAGGTATATAACCTAAATGCATGCCGATCAGCAACCACGATGACCAAAAAGCAAACACCGAAATAAATCCGAAATAATAGAAAAGACGAAAACCAACCCAAAGAATTTGCTGAAATAATTTGGTATTAAGTTTAACAAATTGTTTACTTTTGCATTTACATTTATTATCAAGACTCAAACCGAGGTGGAGGGTATCAAAGATTCGGCACAGCCGAATTTAACACTCTTACTTGTTTATCATTAGATTACATATGTATATAGAATAAATGAAATTTTGTCTGGCAGTGGCTGGATTTAATATTTAAGTTCTAGTTTAAAGATTTTAATAACTTGTTGTTAGTTCACAAACCTATGTGAAGATTTAATAAATAAAGATGAGTTACAAAAAAAAAAAAAAATGTATCCATAAATAGGCCTACTATGACCATATTTAATAAGTGCTCTTTTTTGATAAAAAAAACAAATTTTAGGAAAAGCTATACAATAGCTTTGTTCTTTTTTTTTTTACAGATTTCAGTGAAAGTGGATAAAAAAAAAGCTTTATATGAGGACTATGAACAAAAATGGTCATAGAGAGTTTATTTATGGCTGTAAGAAACGCACATAGACAAGCGCCATATGTGTTTTATGGGGACTAGTTCTGAACATGCAGTGAATTTCACCAAGTTCAAAAGAGATCATCCCATGGCCGATAAAATAAATAACAGATATATTCCAACTAGAATTTTCTCCCTTACTAAACTAGCTCTACCAAAAATATGGACCTCTATCTCTATCAAAAACATGGAGGCCCGAAAAGAGAAAAACTTATTGAAAAAACTTAATGAAGTGGTGTAAAATAATTGCATTAACCTTTAAAACTTGTAAGGCTATAAGGCAATTAAGTTTTGAATTAAAATGTATTGAGACGTCATTTACCATACCATGAACCTAAATTTGATGTTGTGTGATATATTGTAAATTTATTAAATTAATTAAATCTTCTCTACACGTAATGAGTAAATGTTATACAGGGTTTGCACTTCAAATTCAACATTTTTGCAAATCAAATTGATCTTTTTACAAATCAAATTCAACTTTTGATAAATCAAATTCACCTTATTGCAAGTCCAATGCTAGTTAAAATGAACACAAAAACATTTATTTTTACAAATTCAAAATCAAATTATTTTCACGATGTGAAAAATTCAAATGGGAAATATGTAAAAATATGCTACTCATTTACAGCCGCGGACGGCAATTGCATGCACATATATTCGTAATTGTTATTACAATATCTGGGATTAACAGTGGCAGTTAATTGTTCAATTACGTGCGGCAAATGTAATATATTCCCAGGATTAGCTAATATGTTACGTGCAAAATATTTTATTTTAGAAAATGTGGATTCGATTTGTAAAAAGATCAATTTAATTTGCAAAAAGGTGAATTTGATTTACAAGAACTAAATTTCATTTGCCAAAAGTTAAATTTAATTTGCAAAATGGTGAATTTGTAGTTGAAAAGGTGAATTTGGAGTACAAACCCTGTAAGTGAAATTTTATTAGTTCCTGCGATATACCTAAATAAAACAGTAAAATTATATAGATTTTTTTCTTAACTGTAATTGGATATTTTTGTATTTCCTTAACCTCTTCATTTTACAAAATAGGAAAAATTGAGCTGGAAGAGAACTTAAGCAACCACTTTTGTAAAAGCGAGTGCATGAAAAATTTTGGTATTTAAAAAGTTTAAAATAAAATTTTTTAATATACTTTTTGGTAAAGATTATAAGGAAAAACATATATTTTTTTCAAATTTTGAAGGTTTCTGTTTTTGAGATATAAAATAAATTGAAATTGTAAAAAATAAAAAATTTGTACAAAAAATTCCAGTTCGAACATACATATAAGGCATACTGCCATAAAAATGATAGAAAAATTATGCTTTTAATATATTTTTAAACACTTTATTTTTACTCAATCTCTCTGTCTGTTGTGGGACAATCCAATTCTCCCTTATCCAATTGATCTGAAACGTGGCCCAAAGTCTTGTTGTGATTACAGTCACGCGTGGTCACGCACAGTCACGGAGTGATCCGAATGTTATTTCCCCTCATCCGATCGATCTGAAACTTATTACATGCACTTGCTTTAAAGAAAGATTAACTTCGACATAGTCACGCACAGTCACGCAGGGTCACGCACAGTCACGGAGTGATTAAAACCCATAGACTTGCTGCGAAAAAAGATTAACTTTGACATAGTCACGCACAGTCACGCATAGTCACTTACAGTCACGGCGAGATTTAAACCCCACTGCCTCTCATCCAATGTACCTGAAACTTTGTCCATAGACTTGTTGTTGCCAAAGATTAAGATTATATCTTATATATAAAATTCTTCTGTCGCGGTGTTTGTGGTAAAATTCCGCCGAAACGGCTCGACCGATTCTCATGAAATTTTGTGCGCATATTGGGTAGGTCTGAGAATCAGACAACGTCTATTTATTTTTTTTTTTGATAGGGCCACTGGGAGGGGTACCCCCCATACAAAGTGAACTTTTAAAATCAGATATCTGGAGTACTATGATAGCCATAAGTGCCACGACCACTTGATATATCAAAAAAAAAAAAAAAATACCTGTTGTCCGTTTCAGAGACCTAGCCAGTATCCGTACAAAATTTCAAGAGAATGGGTCAAGCCGTTTTGGGGGAGTTCAATTACAGAGACCGCGACACGAGAATTTTATATATAAGAAGTTGAACTACTTTTTTGTTTTTTTTTTATTTTTTTATTTAGTGCGATTTGACTGCTATTCAGAATGTATGTATGTTTTATCATAGGAAATTTTTGTATGTATAAATGGACCCGATAGGTGGTGCTGGGGTAAAGTCATTTCGAATATTCTTATTTACGGTGCGATTTTACTGAAACTAAGAATGTACATATATGTATGTTAGATGATGCCAAAAATTTTTTTGTTGGACCCGATAGATGGCGCTGGCGTTCGAAAAATAATGAGTTGTCAAATTTATTTAAATTTTATAAGTTCCAAGATTCACAAACGTTTTTATATATAAATATTCTAGCCAAAAAGGAAGGAAAAATTGCATTAGCTATTGCTTTATCCGGAATAGCCGCAACATTATTGCATGGTGGTCGTAAAGCTCATTCAGCACTCAAATCACCGTTAAATGACAAGCGAATGAGAATGCCATATTTAATATAAAAAAAAACATTCCGGTATGGCAAAAGTTCTGCAAAAGTGCAATATTATTATTTGGGATGAATATAACATGGCTTACAAACATTCCTTAGAAGCAGTAGATAGAACTTTAAAAGATTTGAAAGGCAATGAAAGACTTTTTGGTGGAGCTCTCATTTTATTATCTATGATCCAACGGCTGACCAGTTTTCAAAACAACTACTTGGTTAAGTTAAAGAACTATTTAAGCCGCAAAAAATTTCGATGTCGATAATATTAATGTTATTATTCAGGACATGATTGATTCCGAAAGTGTTATTTCAAATCTATGGATAGTGTTGCTGAAGAAAATGAAGCAGTCCATTATCCAACAGAATTTTTGAATTCACTTGATGTGCCCGATCTACCTCACCATTTATTAAAATTAAAAGTTGGTTCTCCAATAATTTTGCTACGTAACCTCAACGCTCAGAGACAATGTAATGGAACCAGGTTAATTGTTGATGGAATAATACCCAATTTATTGAGGCCACAATTCTCCAAGGCAAATTTAAAGGAAAACATGTCTTGCTACCAAGAATTCCTATGACTCCCACCGACACACCGATAACATTCAAAAGATTGCAATTTCCGAACAGATTGGGCTTTACCATGACCATCAATAAATATCAAGGACAATCATTGCAAATATGTGGTTTGGACCTCGAAAACAGTTGTTTTTCACGTGTCGGAAAGCCAGAAAATTTATTAATTTACTGCCAGAATAAGGAAACTAAAAATATTGTTCACTCTATTTAGAATTACAATGATAGAAATATATTGGTCATTCTTATACATATGTATGTTACAATAAATATTTATTGTAATTTTCATAAATAAAACATGGTTTTTCTTTAACAGTTTTAATACTAACAAATGCAGAAACATTTTTTTATATAGATATGTACAGATTCTAACTAAAATTAAAAATTCATTGAGGGCAAAACAACATTTGCGGGGTCCAGCTAGTATATATATATATAATTACATCATTTCACTCCCTTAATTCAATACAAATATTATATTTCCTTTATTTATTAAATTTACATAGTACAAAAATTGCAAATAAGATAAAAGTTCACGAATAACAGAGATCATCAACAAATGCTCTGCACATTACACGATCATTAGCTACGATCTTTGCTTGGTTCCAAGTCAAATTACGAGATTTGCATTCATTTTTCATCATTCTTATCCATGTGTTTCGGGGCCTACCAGGATTTCTATGGCCCTGGGGATTCCAATCCAGTGCATGTGTTGCGGTTTCGTCAGGTGGCCTTCTCAGGATATGAGCTATCCACGTCCATTTGTGTCTGCAGATTTCCGATTCAGCTGGTTTGCAGTTAGTCATCAAGAGCAGTTGTTCATTGTTTACCCAGTTCGGCCAGAAAATTCGCAGAATTTGTTTCAGCCACTTATTAAAGAAGGATTGCAATTTCTGCGTGTAGATTGCACTGTATTCCAAGTTCTGCAACCTTACAACAGTACCGATTTGACACTATGGTTAAAAATTTTTAGCTTTGTGGTAGTGGTAATATTGTTCGCTCTCCATATTCTGTGCAGGGAATGGAATCCGGTCTGGGCATTTTTGATTCTATCGGTAATAGGAGTAATAGGTAATAGGGTAACAGGAGCCTCCGTCTTTGCAAATTGTGCTGCCTAGATATGAAAATGAGTGTAGATCCTCGATCAGCTGTCCTTGGAGTGCTAGTGTCAATCCGCATCAGTTTCATTTTCTTCATGTTTATTTTGAGGCCAGCTTTATTGGCATTTATGCACAGTTCCTGAATCTTCTGTGCTATATCATCGAAGCGGTGTGCAGAAAGGCAAACATCGTCCACGTAGTCGATATCATGGAGGAACTCACGCATGTTCCAGCGGATGCCATATGGCGTTACGGAGTTTGTTTGCTAAAGCACGCAATCCAACAGCAATAGAAATAGTATGGGCGACAAAAAACAGCCTTGTTAAACTTCTGTGTTGTGCTCTTCGTGCTTTCTTCGCCTTTGTATCGTGCTTTGCATTTGGCATCAATATATAGCTCGCGGATAGGGTGGATTATTTTTGGAAGGACTCCCTTGCTACTCAGAGCATCCCAGAGTGCCGGTATGGATACCGTGTCGAAAGCACGTTCGAAATCTACAATAGATAATGATGGATTGCTCGATGATAATGCGTGTTGTGTTAATATGGTCAACACATGATCTTCCCGGCCTGAAAACGACTTGTTCAGTTCGTAGGATAGTTTCTACAACTGGTGACATTCGCTGTAGAATCAGTTAATATAGCAATTTGTTGACTGCATTCAGTAACGTGATGCCTCTCCAGTTACTGCATTGCCTCAGATCACCCTTCTTCGGCATTGTCGCTACTATTTCCTCCTTCCAGCTGTTTGGGATGTACTATTGTTCCCATATTTTACTGATTGTGAGTGTCAGAGCTTCGGAGACAGGTGCAGCACCATATTTAAGCAGTTCTGAAGGTATGTTATCAGGCCCGGGCGCTTTCGAGTTTTTCAGGTTTGATAGGGCGTGCATTATCTCACCAAAAGTAGGTGGTACGGTGGAAACATCTCTTCTCGGGAGGCGTCTGAGTGCTGCGATGTTTGAGTGGTGGCGGGTAGGGAACTTGGTGTAGAGACGAAATCACGCCATCGTAGTAGTCGAACATTGGTGGTGGTGAAAACATTGTCGTTTCTGTCCTTGATGACGTCTGTAGATCGTGCTTGCTTACCACTCAAATATCTGATAGCATTATACACACCACGCATGTTACCCACTGGTGATGCATGTTCTGCATTATATGTAGTATTGCTATAGTAGGCTTCTCTATCGGCTCGCGCCATATACCTGATTTTGGCAGTGGTTTGGGGGTATTCGGTCTCTGTATTGCGTTTGGTGTTGTCCATTAAGCCCGATTTATTTTGTTTTTAAGACTTTTGCGGACTCATATTTCCTAGAAAGTCGCATCGGTTATCCACCGTTTGTGCTTACGTTTCAGAGTGCCAAAAATTTGGGTCGCGTTATGGTGACATGCGTTTTGTACATCGGCCCAAGAGTGCTCTATATGGGGAGAATTTAGATGCTGCGCGACAGCTTGCTTATATTGGTTTGCTACGTGTATGTTTTGCAGTTTATAGGTGTTATATTTGGTTTGCTTCTTTTCATAGTGTACAGCAGTGGGTTGACGATTAAAGCTGCCTACGAGAAGACGGCGGTCACTATCGATATCAGCACCGCGACGTGCCTTAACATCTAAAATACACCCGAGAAATTGTTTGCTGGTTATAATATAGTCTATTTGGTTACGTGTGCGGCCATCTGGAGGCTCCCATGTGTATTTGTGGATGTTTTTGTGAATAAATTTTGTACCGCCGATGTACATGTGGTGTGTGGCATACAGGTCGACTAGTCCATCTCCATTATCATTCCTGACTGTACCTAGGCCATGCATGCCCATAACGGATTTAAGGTTGCTGTTGTTTTTACTAACTTTTGCGTTGAAGTCGCCGATTAGGATTTTGATGTCACCGCCAGGGATTGAACACATTGTGGTTTCTAGTAGTTCATAGAAGTTATTTTTTGTATCGTCGTCCTCTGGGTCGAGAGATACACGACACTCTAAGACCGTGATGTTGCGGAATTTATAACGTGCTAAAATTAAGCGCTCAGATATAGCATTGTCTTGAATCAGAGCCTTTTTTGCATTTGGGTGAAAGTAGGAGGCCAACCCCGTTTATTCGCAGGTTGGGGTTAACTGAATGCGGGAATTGGTGAACAGATGTCATGTGGATGACACCAATTTCCAGCCATCCTCGTCGTCATCGTGTGGGGGGTAGTTGTCTCATTTTCATTTGCGGATGTTTCAGTAATAATGATTTTTTTACAAGATTGGGTTATTAGCCCTATATTCAATCTGCTTAGGAGATAGCGAGGGGCCATTGCGATGCCGATGTTTCAGGGGTCAGGTTTCCATATAGCTCCTATTTTCCAAGACGACCAGTATGCTGTAGTCATTTGGGGTTGGTCGGCTTCCCCTCCTCCTTTATCCGGGCTTGCGACCGGCTAGAGAAATAGGATATAACTAGGCTGAGTTCCTTTATGCAAATAGAAAGTTTAAATTCTACTGCAAAATCTTTATGCAAAAAAAATAAAAATTAAATATTTTAAAACGCATTGTGTATGCAAACATATTTGTTTCAAAGTTGTTTTATATTTTACTTTTTTATATTGGTACAAACTATCTTCCCCTTTTGGTACTGATCATAGATTACATACACATGTGATGCATATGAAATGAGATATCATCAAAGGGTCTTGAGTTATAGCTGAAAAAGTAAGTAAACAAACATTAAAATAAGAAAAAAAATATAAACAAAATATATAGAACAAAAAAGTTTTGCCTTAAAACGACAAACCTTTTGTAGGTTTCCCTATACTTGCCTAGCACTCTCAGCCTGGCTTAGAATGTCTTACTCCCCGCCCCTTGAATGTCTGTGGTACAGCGTAATTAAACAAAATATTGAAACATGGAATGCGAGCTTTAACTTTTGAAATATAATGGAATTGCTTTACAAACTACATTATCAACCCTTTTCTATTTGTTTATTTGAAATCTATTTTACAATAATAATCAAATTACAGCAATTAAATCTTCACATGAGTTTTAATTTTCAATGAGCTTAAAAAATTCATATATACGTATACATATCAAAAATCTTAACTATAAATAACTTATATACATATATTTACTATTTTATATTTTTAGTTTTTAATTGGTCCCTTTTAGCTTTATTATATGAATTCCAAGATACTTAGTACAATGCGACATAGGAATTTCTTCACCATTTGGAAAAATAACACAATAATTTCATGTTTTAAACCAATTTTAAATATTGTTTAAGTTTTTTTGGATCAGTCTCCGAGGCTTTGACTTTCTTGCTATTAGAGCAGTGTCATCAGTATAAGCAGCATATGTAGGCATATCTGATGTAAAAATAGTGGATTCCCTGAGGGCTACCAGCTTTGATATCACAAATATCAGATATTTCATCGTTTGCTTGTATATAAAAATTTTGATCTTTTAGATACGATTTAAGAACTAAATAAACTTAGAAACTTAATTCTGCACACTGCACACAGGTTCGTTGTAGCTACCAAATTTATTGCCAACCGAATTTCGATGAAGCTAATAACCAAATTTTGAGTTGATTGTAATTAGAATTCAATTGTCCTAACATTAAACTTTTCATCACAATATAAAATGGTGAGTTGCTATAAAATTTCTGTTGATACACTCGGAAATTCAATTGTGAAACTTTAGAACAATTCGGTTGGTGAATTTGTTTTATGTGTGTAATAATATATTCATTTATGCATTTGGAATGGTTTATACCGATGAATGGTTATTACAACCAATAAATAAAATCCAATCGACTGTATGAACTAAATTTGATAATTCATATAATCGAATCTATCTGAAAAATTAGTAGTCTTTTACTTTGTGCGGTAGTTTGGAAAATATTATTCAGTAATCTCAACAGAAAACTGTGATAGTACATGAGACTAACAAAATTCGATTGGCACTAAAGTCAATTGTCACAACGAATCCGTTTTCTGTGTGTACCATCATAGAAAACTCACTAATATTTTAGGTTTTTGTGAAATAACACGAAAATTTAAGGATGATCATGAATATGAATGATCAAAAATTTATACAAAAAACATCGATGAAAATTATTTGTTGGTCTTACTTAGCTTTATCACGGTACGTGGAGGCTACAACTGAAAATTTTATAAGATAAAAAAATCGAATTTGTGCCAAAAGAAATGAATTCAAGCATAGAGCAATTGCAATTATTTCGAGAAATTTGAAAACAAAAATCTATACGAGTATATGTACAATCGACCGCGGTTAGCTGCTTAATTAAAAAAATAAAAATAAGTCAAAATCGTTGGAAATTCCAGGGTCCACAGATATTGTTTAGAAAATAGTTCGGAGAGCAAAAGGGTATGGGCTTAATTTTATTTTGTGTGTTTTTTTTAAATTTGTATACTCGAAACAAATATTTGTTTACATTTTTCCATATTTCATTGCCCATATGCCAGCCATGTAGGCCACAAAGTGGTCATTAGGGTGCCCCTTAATAAAAAAAGTGTTCAAACCGTCGGTCTCACCCCCTAGAAATATGCGAATAGCAAAATGGGAAATACAAAGTTTTGGGCCAATCAAAAAATGTTTAGTCGTGGCGCAAAGCGATTGAAAATTTCAAGTGTATTTATATGGGGAAAATATGATTTTTTTTCAGATTTTACGAAAATTTCGTTCTATAATTTAATTTTACCGACAAGCTGTTATATAATTCGGGATCAGTATTAAATTATCCTTTCAAAAGGCTATAAAACTTCAAAATCGAATAAAACCTCGCCAAGAAATAGCAAATGCCCCAGACCATTTTTGTGACAAAAAAAACTAGGTCATGAAATTTGATGGCATTCTTTTGAACTTTGAGAAATTGATTAAAGCCATCATTCTTTTTTAGTCTCTATACTTATAAGTACTCCGATATGAAGTATTGTTTTATTACCACGTTGTTAACCTATTGCGCATTGAGACCGAAAATTGGAAATTTTTTTGATAAAATTTTTAAAACTTAAACAAAATTTAGAAAAATTAATATATTACTTTAAGGTTTTATTAAATACATGTTGCAAATTAACTGTGTGAATTTTTAAGTAAATCCCTCTATAAGAATTTTTTTGACAAGGATTTTATTTTTGCGGATTTCGAGAATACTTGGATTTCTGTAAATGTACTCTTTCTAAATACTTTGTAACAAAAATTCATCACTTTTCTACTTTTAAATGTTATATTTTATCTTAATAGCCTAGGGTTTCGGAAAAAATAATATGACTCCATTAACCCTTTTGGAATTGGGGTCACATATGACCCCAAGGTAATAAAAGACAATTTATTCAAAAAATTCAAATATTTTGTAAGTGCTGTCCAATTTTTAGATGCGACGTATAAAATAAAATACACAAATGTGTAGAAGTTTCGTTCCAGAAATTTGGGATAAAACCGAGAACGTTAACCTATTATTTGCCAAGGCCAGCTTTGGATTTTAAGATATTTTTAAATAAAAATGACCTAAAACGAGTTTTTCTATTAAATTTAGAATTTAGAATTTAGAATTTAGAATTTAAGAAAAATAATTCGGTTAATTTTTATATATTTATCCATTTAGTGCTCTTGGGATCAAAATAATTCATTGTGATATATCTTTGGTGCAATTATCTGCTTATTGCTCGCGAATATAAATTAAAACAACTTTTAACCAATTTTGTTATAAAATTACTTTATGTAATAAAGTAATAGTTGAATATCTTGCGGTCTCACTCACCAATTTGGTGGATATTGATAAAAAAACGCCAAGAAAAAAAATTTGAGGCCATTATTTATAATGGTTGACATTTTTGATTTTTAATAATCGGTCGCTTTATATTATCTTCAAGTCACCTACATCTTTTCAAACTTCTAACATTTTATTTCCCAGTTTTAAATATTTTATTAAATAAAAGTAAATTTCAAATAATATAATATATATAAAAGGTAATATTAAATTAATACTACTCTTAATGGAATAAATTACAAAACTAAATCAAAGTGAATTTCAAAAAACGTCCTAATTTTGAGACATATGACCTAAGTTGTTTTAATTTATATTCGCGAGTAATAAGCAGATAATTGCACCAGAGATATATCACAATGGATAATTTTGATCTCAGGAGCACTGAAGGGTTAAATAAATAAAAATTAACCGAATTATTTTTCTTAAATTCTAAATAGTGGTATCAACGAGTTTAATAGAAAAACTCGTTTTAGGTCATTTTTATTTTAAAATATCTTAAAATCCAAAGCTGGCCTTGGCAAATAATGAGTTAACGTTCTCGGAATTATCCCAAAATTATTGGAACGAAACTTCTACACATTTGGTTATTATATTTTAAGCGTCGCATCTAAAAATTGGACAGCACTTACAAAATATTTGAATTTTTTGAATAAATTGTCTTTTATTAGCTTGGTAATATGTGACCCCAATTCCAAAAGGGTTAATGGAGTCATATTATTTTTTTCCGAAATCCTAGGCTATTAAGATAAAATATAACATTTAAAAGTAGAAAAGTGATGAATTTTTGATACAGAGTATTTAGAAAGAGTACATTTACAGAATATTTCACAAATATCCAAATTTTCTCGAAATCCGCAAAAATAAAATCCTTGTCAAAAAAATTCTGGCAAAGGGATTTACTTAAAAATTCACACAGTTAATCTGCAACACGTATTTAATAAAACCTTAAAGTAATATATTAATTTTTTTAAATTTTGTTTAAGAACATTTTTTCAAACTTGAAAAAGGAGTTTTAAAAATTTTATAAAAAAAATTTCCAATTTTTGGTCTCAATGCGCAATATGTCATCAATGTGGTAATAAAACAATACTTCATATCTGAGTACTTATAAGTATAGAGACCAAAAAAGAATGATGGCTTTAATCAATTTCTTAAAGTTGAAAAAAAATGTCATCAAATTTCATGACCTAGTTTTTTTTTGTCACAAAAATGGTCTGGGGCATTTGCTATTTCTTGGCGAGTTTTTATTCGATTTTGAAGTTTTATAGCTTTTTGAAAGGATGATTTGATACTGATCCCGAATTATATAACAGCTTGTCGAAAAAATTAAACTATAGAACGAAATTTTCGTAAAATCTGACAAAAGTCATATTTTCCGCATATAAACACACTTGAAATTTTCAATCGCTTTGCGCCACGACTAAACGTTTTTTGATTGGCCCAAAACTTTGTATTTCTCAGTTTTTTTGCTATTCGCATATTTCTAGGGGGTGAGACCGACAGTTTGAACATGACCTAGTGGTCATTCTGTGAACAACCTTATGGTCGAAACATGTGATTTCGATAGCAAGTTTAATTTAGGATCAATCGAATTCAGTAGAAAAGTACATTTGTTCTAAAAATCAGGGTCAGGGTATAAAGAGTTTGTGTTGATGTTTGTTCCTACAAAAAATATTTGACCTAGATCCATATTTTATTAAACCAATCGACTCAGAATCACTTTCTGAATCGATTTAGCGATGTCCGTCCACCCGTCCGTCCGTCCTTATGTCCATATACTACAGGTCGGTAGACCAATACATGCCTTTATTCAGGAATCCTAACGCCTTACCTGGCCCCTTTTTGGTTGGTTGGCAATCCCAACAAAAGTTTTCGGACATTCATTATTAATTTAATGTTTGCCACAATTATGAATAATTTATAAAGTTGTGTCCCTACATTTGAGATTACGCGAAACATATGCTTGCTAACAATATTTTTTGTAGCAAGAACAAACAAACAAAAAAATCAAATAAACAGAAGGAAACAACAGTTATTTTGTTGTTTGTTATAAATAATTATCACATTTACATAAATTAGCGAGAGAGACAAAATATGAAATAGTAACAGCGAAAAATAAACCAACAACAACAGCATTATTATTAGAAAGCATCATCATCAACAGAATAATGACAATAGCAACAACACTAAATGAAATAAGGAATAATAATGACTAAAATAATTAATCTCCCTGGAGCAATATTCATCAAAATTAGCATGGACAAACACAACAAGCACACAAACACCAAAAAATGTGTGTAAAAAAATTATAATGTGTACTTACAATAATAAGTAGCTGCTTATGTAGCTGATTCGCTTAAGTTCTTAAACTACCAGAGAAAATATTTCAAAATCTGGTGTTTCAATTATTTTGTATTAAGTCATTTTAAAGTCCTAGAAAGTGCTTTCCCTTAAAAAATTACCTTTTCATAAAAAAATACTTTTCTCACGAAATTACTTTTTAAAGTAAAATAAGAAACTTTTCTTAAAAAGTACCTGCTCCTAAAAAAGTAACTCTTCTTAAAAAACAAGTAAGAAAATTATAGTCGGTCTAGACCGACCATACGATACCCTATACCATGCGTTTAGAAACCCTATCTCTTAGACCCAACTAACTGGATATAGAAAATAAGCATAAACAAAATTTGAGTGGGATTTTTATTATTTTTTTGGCTGCAGATATAAAAAGTTCATATCGGATGCTATATCTATATGGGGACTAAGACCAAAAATGGACCGATCCTGGCCATGTTTGGTAAAGTCTCTTGTATTTTGCAAAAATATATAAAAACAAAATTTGAGAAGAATCAGTGCAATATTTTTGTTTTTTGATATATTTAAGTGAAGATCGTGAAGCAGCTCTATATGGGGCATACGACTAAGAGTTGTCCTATACGGATCGTTTTTGGACTACTGATTAAAGGATGTAATAAACACATACAAACCCAATTTGACTAAGATCTATATGACAATTTGGATCTTATGGCAATTATTTCGATTTCATAGGGGTCATTTGTATGGGGGCTAGGTCTAAACATGGACCGATTCTCACCAATTTCAACAGCGTTCTTTCGATAGAAGCTTATTTACCAAATTTTGTCAAAATATATTCATATTTGCGACCTGCAGTTTGATTACAAGCTTTACATGGACACACAGACGGACGGACGGACGGACGGATATCATTAAATCGAATCAGATAGTGATTCAGATAGTGATTCTGATTCGATCGGTATAATTAAATATGGGTCTAGGTCAAATATTTTTGGTAGTTACAAACAGCAGCACAAAGTCCTTATACCCAAACCACATAGTGGTATAGGGTATAATTAATTATATTTTCAAAGACTACTTTTTTGAAACCTTTTGTCTAAATAAATGCTTTTTATTTTAGGAAACAGCTTAAAGAAGTACCTTTTAGTAAAAAATTAGCTACTCTTAAAAAAGTACCATCTCTAAAAAATATATTTTACTACAAAAATATATTTCATTACAAAAGTTACTTTTCCTAAAAGAGGTGCTCTATTTTAAGAATACCCTTAATTCAAAAGTACTTTTTATTAAAGAGTACCCTTTGTTTGAAGACAACTATTCTTAAAAAGTGCTCTTTGTTTAACAAGTACATATTCTAAAAAAATGCCTTTTCTTAAAAAATACCCTTAATTCGGAAGTACCTATTATTAACGAGTAACCTTTCTTTGAATAGAACTTTTCCTAAAACTTTTCAAAAAGTACATTTTCTTAAAAAATTGAATTCTCTTAAAAAAGTTCCTTGTCTTAAAAAAGTTCCTTTTCTTTAAAAAGAACCTTTTATTAAAAAGTATATTTTATTAAAAGGTAACTTCTTTAAAAAAGTAACTTTTATTAAAAAAAATTTTTCTTCAAAAATTTCTTTTTTTTAGAAAAGTACTTTATTCTAAAAAGTACCTTTTGTAAAATGAGACTTTTCTTAAAAAGTATTTTTCTTAAAGAAAAACCTTTTTTTTTTAAGTACTTTTCCTAAACAAGGTACCTTTTCTTAAAAAAATACCTTTCCTAAAAGAAGTACCTTTTCCTAAGAGAGAAGATTTTACAGTTAGAAATGGTGTCGGATTCCTCAAATTTTCCAGAGGTAAGTTATTCATATTGTATTTTATTCTATTTATTATCACTAGCAGATTCCAGCACTCAAAATTCGAGTGCAAATTCTAGCAAATTTTATTTTTTCATTTAATAAACACCCTAAAGGTATGGTTCATAATTCAACTCATTTTAAATGAAGAAAACAAACTCAACACATTAACACAAACACACAAATAGCATTGTATAATTTTATATTTTTGTTAGTAGCAACTTTAAACGATCATAACTCAAAAAAAAAAAAAAATATTCTAGACATGAAAATCTGTAAATCTGGGTAACAGCTAAAAAGAAATAGCTTTCAAATGATAAATTTTTTGTCAAAATCGGGGTAAAACTGTGAAACTTACATCGGTCACAAGAAATCGCCTTGCCTATTAATATTATAGATATGTATAAGTAAAAAAAAATTAAAAATTTGCAGAACCAATTAACTTTAGAAGACATTAACCAATGGATAGAGGACGATATACGTGAAGTTGGTATGGATGAGGACGAAGATGGAGAAATTAATGCACTATTACAGAACGATATACCTGTAGATGAAGGGATAAAAATTAAACGCGGCGATGTAATAAAAAGGTTTGATGTATGTATTCAGTCGGGACAGGAAAAAAATATTGATATCTTCAAGAGGAAACAATTGAGCGTTCCAAGAGGAGGCAATTGAAAAAAAATAAAAAAAAATAGCAAGAACAAACGTCAATAACAAGTTTTTTAAATAATTACTTTTTGTCTTTAATTTTTTCAATTAGTTATTTGTTCACTATCGTTTTTATAAAATCTATTTTATAAGTAATAAGATATGATATGAATTGTAAAATTAAATTGTTGAAGTTGATGGATATAACTAATTATGAAATAAAATAATAACCAAAAAAATAATTGCTGCCTTAATATAAAACACCATAATTTACATACAGTTAGCGACAAAACTAAATTTTTCATAATTTATATTAATATTTTGGAAATTAAAACGAATTTGTTAATAAGTGCCTTGAGTTTTGAAAGACATTTACATTTTGTTTTCTCTTGATTTAGTTAAAATTAAGAGAAATTGGGGAAATTTTATTTCATGAATTTGTCAAACTGTATTTGAAATTAAGAATTTGAGCCAAGCATTTCAATCTCTATAATACATAAAATTAAAGAACTGCTTTAAAATTTCATGCTGTGTTTAGGTAAGTAGAGTTTTGATATAATAGTGCATTTACATCTAAGTAAAATCTCGTATATACGGGCAACACAATCTAGCTCCTTTTTACTAAATTCCCATTCAAAACTAAATCTAGCTCGTTACTAGATTTTAGCAAAATCACACAAAATCTTGTCAAACTGGGCACTACCAAATGATACTACTGTATATATTTTTTTTTTAATATTGTAATAGAAAATTACAACGCAGTGACTGAAAAATTGACACTTAAACGCAAAAACAAAAGTAAACAAATTCAGTAAAATAATAATAAAAATATGGAATTTAATAAAATGAATAACGTGGAAATAAATAAAAATTTAAATAAGATGTAAGTGTTAGTTAATATTAATAAGAAGATGATAATCCATTAACATCATGCTTGTTTTACATAAAATGTGTATATAAAAAAAAATTTGTACGGAACGGTGATGAGGAGGCTTTTTTAATAACTCTTTGGGGTGATACATCGCAGAGTTTAGAGGATGTAGAAGAAATATCCACATCTACGAAGAAATTAATGTAGATACATATAGTATTTAAGTTTACTAAATAATATTGTTTCATTAAAAAAATTATCTTTTTCAGAGATGAGGAGCGAAAAGTTGGTCCTTCTAGTGACTCCCCATCGAGCTGGGTGTTCTGTGAAAGAGTACACTCAATTCTGGGATAATTTAAATCGAACTCAAAGCATAGGTAAACAATTTTTGTAATATATAAAACTTTGAATTTATACTCACTTTTTATATCAATTGACTAACGATTAATTTTTGTTTTCTAAGCAGAAACCTCACAATCATCGCATACATCTTATTCTGTAGAAGATTTTGAAGTAGAGGCTTTGGATGAATTTTCGATGGATTCGGGTACCCAGGAATTTGTGAGTACTCCAACAGAAGCCGCCACCCCACCCCAAAAAAAAATTTAAATCCACTTTTCAAAACAAAGTCTTTAAATTATGGACAAGTCAACTGAAATTAATGAAAAACCATTGCAAAAGCATGTGGAGGCTGAATAAAAAATATTAAAAATTCAGGCAGAAATGCTAGTTATAGAAAGGGAAAGGAACGAAATTTCAAGAGCGTTTTTAAATAAGTGAAACAAAAAAATGTTACAACTTCTGCTTTATAATTCAAAAATTTTGTTTTCTTAATTTTAAAATGTATTTAATTTCTTTTTTTTTTTGCGATTAAATAAAATTATTTAATTTAAAAGTTTGCAATAACGTGTTTTCTTTTTTCTCCTTTAGGGTTATAGTCATAAGTAAACTCATCGCTATTCGGTTGATCTCTAGTGGTATCATTATCAGGGGTATTAATTTGCCAGGTATCAGTAATGACTTCGTTATGGTTGTTTAAAAAGTTGTGTGGAATACAGCAACAGTTAGTTGAACTATTTACAATATCAATATTGCTATCTATGCACCGTCCAAATGCATATTCGACAACCCTGCGATATTTTGATAAAGTATACAAATATAAAAATCTAAAGGGTCCGCCAAATAACTTTTTTTTTTTTTGAAAATGCTATAAAAAAAACTACTGAATATTATCTCAAATTTCTTTTTTTATTTGAAAGTACAATCCTTCCGGTTAATAATGGAAAATAATTTCATTCAAATGGCTGCCTCGGCTGGCCATGCAGTAGCCTACACGATCGGTCCAATTTTTAAGCACATTATCGATTGTGTGCAGCTGTATTTCACCAATGGATTCACGAATATTGTCCCTTAAAGCATCAATTGTCTCTGGCTTGTTGGCGTAACACTTATCTTTGAGGGCACCCCACAAATAATAGTCCAACGGTGTCAAATCCCAGCTCCGAGGTTGCCAAACGACATCAGCTCTGCGGCTGATAATGCGATCTTCAAAAACAGGGCGCAAAACATCGAGTGTAGCTTCGACTGTGTGGCACGTAGTGCCGTCCTGTTGAAACCAAATGTTGCCAATATCCTCCTCTTCAATTTTTGTGAACAAAAATTCGTTCAACATGGCCCGATAACGATCGCCATTGACTGTAACGGCTACTCCTTGCTCATTTTCGAAGAAAAATGGCCCAATTATGCCTCTGGACCAAAATCCGCACCAAACAGTGACTCGTTTTGGGTGTATCGGCTTTTCAATGTATGCGTGCGGGTTTTCTGTGCCCCAAATGCGACAATTTTGCTTGTTTACATACCCGCCAAGATCAAAATGAGCTTCATCTGAAAAGTTGATTTTTTTTTGACAAAATCGGCATCTTCTGTAAGTCGATCACAGGCCTACTTAGCGAAGCGAAAACGCACTGGATGGTCAGTTGGCTTCAACTCCTGAACCAATTGGACTTTGTATGGCGTCATACCAAGGTCGTTATGCAAAATTCGTCTCAATGATGCCTCCGAAATGTTCAATTCTTGAGAACGACGGTGAATTGATGGTGATGGCGCTTCACGCACACTTTCTGCCACAGCAGCAATATTCTCGGGTGTAGCACTGTTTTTGGCTTTTCACGCTTTGGTTTATCGATGAGGATGCCAGCTTCTTCCACTTTTTTCACAAGTTAACGAACATACGGAGCTGACGGTGCTTCTCTTCTTCCAAAATCCGTACGCAATTTTCACACACATTCTGCAACATAACCATGATTTTCAAAGTAATGTCGCAATATTTCCCAGCGTTGTTCAAGCGTATACACAACCATATTCGTTCAGCGGAAGGATAAAACTAATTATCTGTCAAATCGGACATGAGCTAAGTGTTACCATTCACGAAATAAGCACTAGTTGAAAAAAAAAACGTTAGATGGCGGACCCTTTATATTTGTAGTCAACCACAGCAAGCAAAATACTTGCGTACCAACCCTTTAATTGTAATAGTTACAAGTCTCAGGAAAAGGGGGATGAACTTAGAAATGACATCCATCTATGGAAGTACTCTACATTAAGAAAATAAGGCAAAAATTTAACACAAAATCTTTAGGTTTCGATAATATACCTATTGCAACAAAACACTGATGAAATCCAAGTTTCTTAAAGCCGCCAACACATTCCTTTATCTTTCCGTCATTTATGAAATTTTGGGGGAAAATATTTCTCAGAGAGAGGTCTCCAGGCCGCAATACAAAATTTTTGTTAAATGAGTCATACAGTTGTTTTCGATACTCCAAACGCGTGGGCTATGGACTCATATTCGGAAGATGACTTCAGGCAATAGAAATTCGTTTTTTAAAAGGGATGTATTTCCTGAACTATATATATGCATTTGTGATGGAAATTGAAGAGCAAGGAGCAACGTGTGTGCCAACATACTACGATCCCGATGATTCAACATACGCACCGCCACCGGTTCAAGAAGATATGGATAGAAACGCAAGTTCACAATACACAGAGAGATACGATTGTTTTAACTTTGCCTTGGTATGTGACAGATTTGGTGTGCCTGATAGAGTAGCATCAGCATTGGGAACCGCTCTTTTTCAAGATTTTAAAATTAAAGATAAGCATGGGAAACCTCTCATCATGCAGACAAGAAGTGCTTCGCAAAGGGTTAGATGATATCAATTTGTTAGCGTTTTCATTCGATGGCAGAAAAGATGATACTTTAACGATAGATAAAATTGATGAGAAGTATCATACTAGGATGGTAAAAGAACCTCATCTTGTTATTTTGAGAGAACCCAATTCTGTATTGATTGGTTACGTAAGACTGGAACATGAAACCGCTGAATTCAAAACAACCAAATTAAATGATTTTTTCAACGATAATGCATCCAGTGGCATTAATTGGAATATGCACTGACGGTGAGCCAACAAACACTGGCCCACACGGTGTTATTATACGACGGTTCGAATTGCTGTTAAAAAGACCATTGCATTGTTTCGTTTGCCTTCTACACTCCAACGAACTTCCGTTTCGGCATTTATTTAAAGCTTTGGATAAATCAACCGGCACTGGACCGAAATCGGCAACCGGAAAACTGAGCCGTCAAATCGAAATTTGTGAAACTCTTCCGGTAAGTTATTGCTATCACTCATTTATTATAATTGTTAACCATTATTAATTATTTTATTATTATATATTTTCAGGTGGTGGACGGCTTCCAGAAAATTGAGTTGCAAAATATGCCCCCTGCTCCAGAAAAAAATTGAATTTTCCAACGATTCGAAGTACTTATACGACATGGCCCATGCAATTTCTAGCGGCGTGGTTTCGGTGGATCTGGCTAACATCAAACCAGGGAAAATTGTACATTCTCGGTGGCTCACCAAGGCCGCTAGATTATTACGATTATATGTGACAACGGAAAATCCAGATGCAAATTTAAGAATTCTGGTTGAATTCATAATTAAATGTTATGTGCCAATGTACTTCGATATCAAGTATTACAGCTCTGTCGTGTACGGCAGTGCATTATTTTTCAAGTTCATTGGTTGGTCACGATTTCTAGAACCTCGTTTACGCAAAATTGTCAATCAAGTAATTAAAGATAATTCATATTATGCGCATTCGGAAAATATCTTGTTATCAATGTTGTTTGATGATAGCAACAAGAAAATTCTACGCTATCGAACCGATGTTGACGACCCAACGCAACTTAGAGCTTATAAAAACCAGATATAAACTTTAATTGCACAAGTTACACGGAAATGATCAATATGAATGACATAAATAACGTATTTGAACCACCATTCACGCGAAGCATTCCCTACGATACATTGAAAGAATATTTAAATCAAGATGATCCACCGTTTAATGATCCAAAAATTCCATCACACATACAAGGCACGGAACGAAATGTTCAATTGCTAGCTAGCGTTTCCAAACGGGTTATACCGGAAAATGTAGAGGCTGTTATGGCGACGACATTAGAGAGCCGTGCGAAATTGCCCAGACTTGATAATAAAAAAGACTTCAAACAATAATTTTTTTTAGTTTCTTTTCTCTAACTAACTTTAATAAATTTTTTAATTTACATATGTTCTGACTAAATAAATTTATTAAGAGAAAAAATAGATATTATAAATAAGTAATAAATATTATTATAAATAAAAATAAAAAAAAAACATAGTAATTTCGCTGATTTTTCATGTAAAGTGCCAAAACTGGCGATTTTTTTAAATGTTTGTATGGGGAACCCCCCAGGGGAGTTCCAGGGGGTGTGCCACTGGCATGGGTGGGTCGGGCCTCCAAAGTTAGTGGGGGTCGGTCATACATTTGGACTCGATTGCAGCACTCTAAATGGGTCAAACTGGGATTTTTCAAAATTTGCCCCTACCCAAAAGTTCGATCCAAATTCTGGGACATCAGAATTCGTTTTAGAGGTATGGTTCCTTCAGCAAAGTTTCTTATTTTGATCCCTAGAATACGATTTTCACTGAGCAATGGGCGATTTTTAAATCGACCCGCCCTAATATATGTATATATATATAGATTTTATGTATTTCCGTCAATTTGGAATGAAGCAACTAAAAGCAACCCTAAGTTTTCGATTAAAGTTTTTACGTCATAAAAGGAACGTCTCGCTCCCAAAACGAACATTGGCGAACCTATAATAAACAAGTAAAATGTTAAATTTGGCTGGGCCGAATCTTTGATATCCTCAACATTTTTCATTTTCAATTTCCATTTTTTTTATCATTATCCATTATCCATTTTCCATTTTTCACTTCTCAATTTTCATCTTTCGTTTTCAGTTTTAGTTTTTCATTTTGAATTTCTCATTTTCCATTTTCGATTTTTCATTTTTCATTTTCCCTTTTCCATTTTCCACTATACATTTTTCTTTTTCATTTTTCAATTTCCATTTTCCATTTTCCATTTTTTATTTTTTAATTATTCATTTTCCATTTTTCAATTTTTCATTTTTCATTTTTATATTTTCATTTTTCATTTTCCATATTCCATATTCCACTTTCCGTTTTTCATTTTTAATTTTTAATTTTTCATTTGCCATTTTTAATTTAAAATTTTTCATTTTCCTTTTTTTTTTAATTTCCATTTTCCATTTTCCACTTTTCATTTTCCATTTTTCACTCTCCATTTTCCATTTTCCATTTGTCATTTTTCATTTTTCATTTTTCAATTTTAATTTTTCATTTTTAATTTTCCATTTTCCATTTTTAATATTTTGTTTTCCGTTTTCCGTTTTCTGTTTTCCATTTTTCATTTTTCATTTTTCATTTTTCATTTTCCATTTTTCATGTTTCATTTTATTTTTAATTTTTCATTTTTTATTTTTCATTTTTCATTTTTCATTTTCCATATTCCATTTTCCATTTTTCATTTTGCGTTTTTAATTTTTCATTTTGCATTTTTAATTTTTCATTTTCTATTTTGCATTTTCATTTGCCACTTTTCATTTTCCATTTTTCATTTTTCATTTTACATTTTTCATTTTTCATTTTCCATTTTCCATTTTCCGTTTTCCATTTTCCATTTTCAATTTTCAATTTTCAATTTTTCATTTTCATTTTCCATTTTCCATTTTTCATTTTTCATTTTTCATTTTTCATTTTGCATTTTCCATTTTCCATTTTCCATTTTACATTTTTCATTTTCCATTTTTCATTTTTTATTTTTATTAATTTTTAATTTTTAATATATAATTTTAATGATAAAAAAATATTTGGTAAAACTTGCTTAGGCCAATATGACACGTGCGGTATTAATATACACACAACTGTAATGACTTCAATAATACGAAGAATTACAACATATGTATACAACATACATACATTTCTTAAGAACAACACACTGAAAAATTTTATTTTTTCAAGATTTTTTTCAAAGTTTCATACATAGCTCGTGAACCCTTTGACCGATTTTGACGATTTTAAATAGCAGCTCCTTTGGGATATTAATAAACGATTTTATATCAAAAAGAACGGTCTAGCTTAGATATTGACGGCGTGATCGTGATTTCCACAGACAGACGGACAGACGGACGGACGGTCATTGGTAAATCAATTTCCCTTGTTATAAGGATCAATAAAATATATTTTTTTGGGGTCTCAGGAATTTATTTCGATGCGTTACAAACGGAATGACAAACCTATATATACCCTCTGCCACTGAGGTGTGGAGGGTATAAAAATATTGAGTAATTCGAAAGTTATAACTTTTTATACTTACATGTGCCCATTCCAGTCTGTTTTATAATAATTATGGAAAGTACATTTGTTTTTTGCTATTCAAGTAATACATTTAAAAAAAGTTGATACTGTTTTTTTTTTCGCAAAACATCTATTTCAACTTTAGCTTTATTTCATTTATTATGCATAATATAATAATAAAATCTGTTCCATTTTAGAATTTTCCACTTTTAATTTTTGTTAATGTTTTTGGTATTTATAGCTTATATGTTTTATTCTAATCAGCTGTTTATTGTTGTGGAAACAAAATCTCACAAAATGTAAAAAAAATTTAAATATTAAAGGAATAGATTTTGAAATAGATTTCAACTAAAATCTACTAAATTTTCCTTAGACATAAACGCATTATAGATAACTTATTGCCTGCCACTGTTGCCCTTTTTTTTATAATAATAACCCATATTTGGTATAAACACATTGTTCTGAATTTCATATATGTAAATATTTCATGATTCATAAAAGAAATTGCGATATTAGTTTGAAAGTATCAAATTTTCTTTGTTAAGGGAACCATTCTGAACTTTCAAATGTATCACAAATTAAAATTGACGAAATCCAAGTTATTATTTTACTTATCAAATTTATTTCCCAACATCAACATTTTGTTTTGTTTTTTTTTTTTTCGATATAACTGTGATATTTTGATTATTTCAGATTTTAGTTTTTTCATAACAACTTTATATATCTGTGGAAGTTTTTTAAAACCATATCAAAAGAAGGTATTTTTTTCGAAGCAATGTAAAAGTGATTATAAAGTTATTCACTAACCTCAACTTAATTATTTGGTAAGAAAAACAGCGGAATATTTTTAACGCGTCTGATTTTTTTTTTCGAATTTTATGAATTAGATCTCACTAAGTAAATGAGCAGAAATTTTAAATTTATTTAAAAATGTTTAAAAACAATTTTGTTAAAAAAAATGGTGAAACTTGGTTTTTTGTTATATTCTTTTGAAATGTTAATACTAAAAGAATTGAATACAATTTGATTTATTAAAGATTTTAAAAAACATTTTTTTATAAAAATTGTTAAAATTTGCTATTATTTTTTCCGCCATTATGGATGCATGTTCCATATTTTTTCGTTTCTTTGGATAAACACGCATAGTAATTTGTATTGATCCTATTTTAAATACCCTTGCAGATATCACTTTGAAACCTAATGCTATAAAATTGGGTATGTTATTTTAGTGCTAGCGATTATTAACATGAAACTATAAATTGAAAGCTACGCAAAAAATTCTTCAAAATTTGTAAATTTTGGTATAATTCATTGTGACCTCTCGAGTGTCAAAGAGAATAACGCTATCCCAATATATTTCTCACATATAAATAATACCAAAACTCTATTTTTAACTCACAACTATGAGTGATTATTTGCAGTGATAATAGCGATTTGATAAATGTTATTGATAGCATTACAAATTATGAAGTCAGCGACGTGAGCTACTGAAGTTCAACGAAAGCCATCGTCATATCAAATTAACAATTCCATTTGTGCAGCACACAATAACCAGCATCAAACGCTATCATCATTTCTGATTAATATGCAAGCTATGCGTGCAGAAACATGTTTGTGTGCAAAACTAAACAGGCTTTGAATGATTGTTACGCGCTAACTATGCGAAGCATCATTAAAATGAAGCATGGACAAAACGCACAAACGATTTGAAATTTTTGGACTATTTCAAAAGATTATCAATTTCAAAAGTTTCTCAACTATGATTTTAACCAACGAAGGGTTAAAGCTTTTTTATTTGAGGAAAATGACATTTGGCGGCATAAACCGAACGCGGATACTAATGAGCCGTACTGCAGTTACATTGCAGGAGATTTTGCTAATGAACGTTACTCACACCTACAAAGAGGCGTTTATTTGAATGCATAAATGAAATGTTGAAAAAATTTCGAAATTGTTTTTAATTCTGCTGAATGCACAATTTGTGCACTTATGCAGCTTTTTTTGGGAATCCTCATATCATATGCTGATGTTATTACCAAATGCAATCACGTTTTAAAACAATGCGAATTTATTTGCATTGTTTTCGTTCATGGTTTTTTATGCTAGTTCTACTACGTTGATGCTGGAATATAATATTTTGATTTGGAGCATATTGTTTTTTTTTTTTTTGAGGCATTCCATGTAAAGACGTTTGGTTTTTGATAAAAGGTAAATTTTTCTAAGTAAAATTTTGATGATATATTTTTTTTTTAAATAGATTTTTTCTAAAATTTGCTTTATTCTAAAAACTTGTTTTTTTCTAAGAAATAACATTTTTAATAAAGGTTCGTTTTTAATAAAAAAAAAAATTTTTTTTTAAATTCGTTTTATAATTGTTTTTTTTTTTTTTCAAAATTACTTTTTTTACCTAGGTACCATTGTTTCTCCTTCCCTTTTCCTTATCTTTCTGAACGACCTTGTTGGTCAACCTTTAAATTCTATATACTCTTTCGCAGATGACAGCAGCATTTGTCATTTATTTTCCTTTAATTGCAGGCCAAGCCTCTTGGACGTTGGGGGGCAAAAGGCAGACAATGAACGACACACTCAATCAAGACCTGTTAACAATCTCCGAGAGGGGTAAAGCGAATAGGGTTCATTTTAATGCGCTGAAGACTCAATGTTGTATGTTGACCCATAGGGCCGTGGAATCAACAATGTCATCTGTATATATGGGTGGTATAGGTATTGTGGAATCGGATACTCTTGATGTTCTAGGCATGAAAATTCAATGTGATGTTCGTTGGAACGAGCATGTTTTTCAAGTGTCGAAAGAAGCATTCAAGTGCCTTGGTTTTCTAAAACGGTGTAAAAATTACTTCACTCCTTCTGATCTCCTTAAAATCTATACCACTTTCATCCGACGGAAAAGGGAATGCAACTCCCATATACGGGCAAGAGCTTCAAAGTCTATTTTGCTATAGTGCTATAGTTATACCATATGGTTGGTAACTCATATGTTATAACTATGTTTATATGGCATCACTGCCTTCATTAAGTTAAGAACAGTACAGAAAAATGTCTTCTCATGGCATTGATTGAAACACACAACACTGTACCGTATGCAAAGGAGGGCGTTGGCCCTTATCAATGACAGTAGGGCATCCAACTCTATTGATTGATTGGAACATCGTCGGAATGTGGGTTGTGTAGCACGGTTCTATAGATATTACCATGGGGAATATTCTTCTGATATTAGCGAACTTATTCCAAGCGCCCGAGTTTCGGTTCGCCCTACCCTCTTCTGTAGTAGATCACATCCGTTTGTAGTCTATTGTCCAGTTGACCGCACAATGCATTACAAAGATAATTCGTTTTTCAGTCGAACTAGTCGTATGTGGAATAAACTCCCCGCAGAGGTCTTTCCTGACAGTTATAATCTAATAAAATTTAAGTTAAATATCAAGAAACACTGCTCCCTCTCTCCTCCTCCCCATAACCTATCTTTCTGAAATCATCACAATGCACTGCATTTGTAGGGGGCATCCCCTGAGTGTTGGTTAATTAAAAAAAAATACCTTTTAAAAACCTTTTTGTTAAAAAGTTAAATTTTTCTAAAAATTATCTTATTTTGAGTTATATTTTTTCGTGTTTTGAAAAAATCTTTTTTTTTTTAAAAAGTACCTCTTTTATCTAAAAAGTGTCTTTTTCTAAAAAAAAACCTCTTTCTAAAACGTATTTTTTTTTTCCTTTTTGAAAAAGATTTTTTCTTTTTTTTATGTACCTCTCTTCTAAAAAGTAAATTTTTATAAAAAGTAAAATTTTTCTAAAAATTATCTTTTTTAAATTATTTTTTTTTTTGTTTTGAAAAAAATTTTTTTTTTTCTAAAAAGTACCTCTTTTATCTAAAATCCTTTTTCTAAAACGTATTTTTTCCTTTTGAAAAAGATTTTTTCTTTGTTTTATGTACTTCTTTTCTAAAAAGTAAATTTTTATAAAAAATACTTTTTTTTTTATAAATACATACTCTTTTGCAAAAAGTAAATTCTTTTTATAAAAACTACCTTTTTCATTTAGTAGAATTACCTCTTTAATAGAAGTAACTTTTTTGAAAACTATTTTTTTACTATATTTTTAATATTATTGTTAATATTGTAGGGGATGAGACTCCAGTTATATATATATATTAAATAAAAAGGGTCAAAGCCAGACGTAATCGTCCAAGCTGGCCACTAACAATTTAAAATATATTTACTATTGTTATGAATACGAGGCATGAACAGACTGCCGAAGCGTCAAATTCGCCTACGTTTCTATTTTATTATAGGTTTACAATACTTTATAATTTAATAAGGTTTTATATTTTAGTTTTCATTATTTGGCTATTCCTTTTAAATAAGAAGACCGTCGGGGGTTCATTAATATTTAATTAAGTATTTATTCTTCAAGCGCTAGTTATGAAATGACAATTTTAAATGTGTGATCTCTTGTTGTATTCAAATTTTAGAAAAGTAAGAAAGTTTGAATTGAGCAATGAGTAAAATTATTGAGTGATAGTTATTGAGTGATAGTACGTTAACTAATATACAAGAGATCAATAGCTTTAGAAACAACATACATATATTAAAAGAAATCAACAAAAGAATAAATCATAATGACTCAATTACAGGCAAAGCAATAAAATAATTAAAAACAATAAAATAATATTTAATAATTGAAACAAATAATGACAAAATTCTAAATGACAATTAACATAAATAATGATGACTCTTTTGTAAAATACTAATGAATCAAAATAATGTGAAATTGATAATAATATATAATTGATGATAATCAATATAATGACGCCTGTTACAATATTTATTTTTCCAACATCGTAAACATGTGAACACCTAGGTTGTAAACACAATTATTGTGTAAACATATTAGATGGAAAACTTCAGCTAAACCAAACTAATATAGTTTTTTCACATGAACATACATACACTCCTGTGGACTCCAATAAGCAACCGTCTACCTTAGATTTTTAACTAACTAATATGCCGCATAACTTATAAAACATTTATGGTCCGATCATCTTCCGATTCGCAGTGAAATAAATATGGAATGTGATGTGGAAGATAATCTTTGGTTTGAGTTTTGTGAGGCACAATTTGTGACTGAAAATATAACCAATATAACCAACGGCAACAAGGTTGAAAATGCGATAACTTTATTAACCAATTCTATAAAGCGGCAATACCTGATAGTGTTCTTAAACGCATTATATCACTTTTCAAAAGCCATCGCCATCCTAATAAAAGGATTGATGAAACTACAGAATATATATCGATGAAAGTGGAAGCTATAGAGATATAACTATGATCACCAATGGTCCGATTAAAACAATTACAGTGTGAAATAAACCAATTTAAAAATCACAATCAACTTATGTTCAAATTGAATAAATTTAAGTTTCCATTTGAATTAATAACAATTATACAAAGTTATCTCTACAACTGATCTTTTAAAGATTATTTGGACACAATTAAATCTATACTAATCAACATTACCATGGGTTGTCCTATTTTCTACAATATCTTCACTGCCGATGTTTCTACTTTTACTAATTGTATGACATCTACTTATTCCCATGATACTTCGATATTATATTATACCTACATATTTATTACTCCATATATTTCACGAGGAGATTTATACCACAAAGCCCTCTACGAATTATAAACCACGACATTCCTCAGGAACAAAATGTAAAACATTCAGGAATTATACTTGACACTAATTAAACTTTAATGACCACATACCCACATACCCAATCTGGTGGATAAAATCAACAAAATCACAGGAATTCTAAATATTTAAAATATGTAACTTATGATTATAAAAGTTCTGAACTCTCACAACACAATAATATTAATGAACTTATCTCAGCATAAGTTTACCGACGTCAACCTTGCTTTACTCTTATCTTATTACTCGGCTTCACATAAGTTTTTGTCAAATTTTCCCTCCCTTAATTATAATAAAATCAACAACGAACATATGTAAATGCTAATTAAATTAATCACTAATCAGTTTTTATCTACAATAGGTCAAAACAAATCAGGTTTCTTGTAAATTTTCATCTTCTTCGAAGAAAATTATTTTTCATAAAGAATTATTAAGCGGAAAAGAGAAGCCAGAAATTTGAACAATTACTGTCCGATTTACCATGGAGTTTCCCTAATGCCTGTGTTGAATTTCATTATTTCAAGTTTTTTTTTTATATTGCACTAGAGAAACAAAAAACGCACTTTTAACTAACAACATATTCTGTACTTTGTCCATTTTGTGGTTTTAATTTGTGGTTAAATACACAATTTTATTTTTTGAACTATATCAGCGCTAAATAAAGACAATAAAAACGTTATACGACCTAAATGGAACAAAATTTCGAACATTACGTTATCTACAGTGAGCAGAAATTAAGTTAAATTTTTGACAAGTTTAAGCCCTTACGAACACAGTTAGTCTAGGACAACAATTGAGTTTCATTATGTTAAAATTTCTCCCTTCTTCTGTCGTTGCAGTTATGTATAAGACCAAAGGAACACACGCCTTGTACAAAAATTCAAGTATTTGATCCAAAGAAAAATAAAATAAAACGTTATATAGTACTCACTAAAGTAAATGTTTTTACAACTATTATTTTAACTTCCCCACTGTACCATTTAATGCAACAGCACGTTTTCCAAATAAACTTCCACTCAGACACACAAAACAAAAATCTTATTGAGCAAAATGTTCTGCAAAATAAGCCGATTTGCAACATGAATTGCATACCTAACAAATGAACATTTATGAGCCAAAAAATCAAGAGATAATTAAAATGACAGTTGAAACCTTAAATTTGTTTTTTTAATTCAAGCAAATATAAAATATATATTTAAACAAGTAATAAAATTATAGTCGGTCTAGAGCGACTATACGATACCCTATACCATGCGTTTAGAGACCTTATCTCTCAGGCCCAACTAACTGGATATAGGAAATAAGCATAAATCAATTTGAGTGGGATTTTTATTAATTTTTTTGGCTGCAGATTGTGATGTGCATGTTGTTGGGAGGAAGCTTTATCAAATGAAAAATACGAAATAAGATAATACATACTAAGTTAAATTTCTAAAAGCCCAACTAACAAAGATGATATAAGAAAATTAAGGGGCTCTAATAATCATCATAGAAAATTGCTTTTAGAGATTCTGAGAAAACTACGCAACATATCTAAGCCACGAAATAACATCCTATCGTTCTATGTGATTAAAATTCCTTATCTCTGTTTGAACGATCAAGGGTCGGTGGGACCCGTCTTTCCGCTAGCTTCAGTGGTTGGGGAGGTTCTTGACCCTTATCGAACAAATCACACATCTACATTTATTATTACAGAGTCCCTGGTTAAGTGGTTGCTAATCAAAGTGAAATATGGTATGGTAAACTAAACTATTGCCCCAATGGATTAAAATATATTGAAGGAGGAAGTTAGAAGTAGGGGGTATTAAATGTGGAAATTTTAAGATGAGGATGATATTAATTCCTCTGGGATCACAACCCACACCGACCTATGTCTCTCATTGTCCTAATATTGTATAGAGAAACCCAAATTTTGGTGTTATAAGTTCCTCAACCGTAAAAGGAAAAGTCTGTTGATTTTTTTATTCACACATCCTTATATGTTTTATTTAAATTCAATTCAAGTCTTATTAATTTTTTTGACTTATTAAAGAAATTGTAAATTTTCAAACTAGATTAATAGCACCCTATTCCAAATTACAGATGCTAAATTATTTTAACTTATATCAAAATCAATTGGAAAATACGTTTATATCAAAAGAGAATCAATGTATAAAAGGTATTTACATATTTGGTTGAATTGTAATTACGTAATTATATAAAAAAAATGCTATAGACTTGCACGCAGGATCGAGTTATAATTTGCACAGGATTTTAGTAAATGCATCATCGAAAAAAAATAAACGTAATGAATTAAAATGTAGTTTAGTTTTGCTATTTATTTTCATGAAACCAACGCGATTCGTAACTGATATTTATGAACGATGCTGTAGAGCGCATGAAAATATTTGATTTGTTCCAACTATCACTTTGTCTCTTTCTTTCTTTTTTTTTTTTTTGGTGTTTCAATTAGTGGAGAGATTTAATTTAGAAAAAGTTCTCAATTACTTCTTCTTCCTCTTCTGGCGAAGCATTAAGAAAATATAATGTGTAAAAATTACAAAAAAAATTTTCCATAATCAAATTGTTTTTATATTTTATTTTTAACTTCATACATTTCTTCAATATATGTATGTACATACATATTCATTTGAAACAGTTTTATTTATTTTTTTTTTGTTGTATTAACGAATTCGAGTTAAAAAAAAAAAATTTGATTTATTTGGAAACTTTTGGTTTTTGTTTTTCCATGTTAAACATATGAAAGTAAAAAGATGCTCAATGCAATTATTTTTAATATTATCAAAATTTTAATAAAATTTTAAAATTTAAAATTTGTTAACTAGATGCTTCTATCGTTTTTTTCTTAGAGCATGTTTTTACTTAAAAAAAATAAAACAACAAATATCACTTACTTGCAAGTCGCCGAAAGATCTTCCATGAACTGCTAGGTATAAGAACAGAGGATTTCCATTGATTGTTGTTTTATTGATCTGGTTTAACATGGTTTCGTTGATTTCTTACATTCTTCCTTCACCACTTGATTTTTTTTTTGTCGTTGTACACATCATTTATATTTTCTTGTTAATTAACAGTGGTTTGGATAGAACAAATTTAGCACAAGCAATTTAATAATATATAAGTTGTAGTGTTGCTCATTTATCAAATCTTTTTTGAAATTATTACTTTATTAATATTTTGTGTATGACTCCCAAAACCACTGTATCACTCCACTAATTTAATAACTTTGTTATTTGTTGTTTTATTTCATATTATATTTTTTTGTTTTTCGTACCCGGAATATGGGCACTAATACACTATTTTACTTTGGTTTTGTTTGTTTAGTTTTTTTTTTTTTCTGTTTTACAATAACTAAAATTTTTTTTTTAATGAAACTCTTTTTCTACACCGAAATCACTGTGCAATATATAACGACCCGAGTGCAATATTATATTAAAGTTTTTTAGATTAATTTTAACACATATTCACAAATTTAAGGTGGAATAACTAATTTATATATATATTTTTTTTTTTAACCACTTATTTAAAGATTTTAGCAAGACTTTAGATGCTGTGTCCTTTAGTTCTTAATCCAATTGGTTCTTGACATAACTCTAGTAAGTATGTCGTTGTTTCAAGTTCACTTATTAACTTAAGTAGGTAATTTCTATTAATGTCATCGAATAAAACGGGACTATTGGAGTTTTCTGAATATCCTCTTTCATCTAGTCTTCGCTCTTTCTCAATGGAGGAGAGTTTATTCCAATAATTGGAAATGAGATCTGATATAAAACAAGAATAATGGTTTTAACAAAAGCATCACTATTTATGATTCGTGTAATTACCTCTTTTCTTTGAAATATAACCTAAATCTGGATTTTGTCTTCTTAAATTAACCTTTAAATGGGCGTAAAGCCTTGCTAATTATTCTTTATTAATATTTTCCAATTTTTCTGGTCAAGTTGAAATAAAAACCTTTCCGAGTAGAAATCAGAAAATTTCACCAAATAAACGTAGCCACAATTGATATGGAAATCCAGATAACAAGCTAGAAAATGTAATTTTCTTATTATATATATATAAATATATATATATATTTTTGCATTGAAATAAATTATTTTTTGCTAACATGTGGGTTAATTAACTTACTTTGATATGAACATCTGTGTAAAAAATGTGGGACTTTTATAATAATTTAAGTTCCCAATTTATGGTATTTCCATATTTAGAAGTACCTAGCATTATTATTTTAAATAAATTTAATTTAATTAGTTGTTAAGGATGTAACAAAAAACGCATTTTTATATTACCTGGGAAATTAATTGCGATGTCTTAGCTTCAAAAGTTATAATATTTGACCACTGAACGATGTTGCTGGTTCAAGATTAAAAACGGAAAAGGATGAATATTTCCTTTTTGCCGACTACCTCAACTTTGTGAAAAGTTCGTTTAGCAACAGAATCCAATTTTTAGGAAACTTGCTATAAACTTATAGAAATAACTAGATACTTGGTGCCAAACTTGGTAGCATCGTATAAACAAGTGTGTTTAAGAATAAATGCTTAAAAATGTGAAACCGTTAAGATTTTAAATGAATCTAGAACTATTCATAATCAAATAAAGGTTACAAATTTTCTTTAAAAATTGGGTGTTGTTGCCGTTCTTGTAAATGAATTAAAGCTGTTTGCTTAAAAAAAACAACTACATAATAAGAGATAATATTTTATTTATTGCTCTTTTTGTTTTTTTTTTTTCAAATCAAAGAAAACATTTCGGAAACAATAAAAACTTTATGCTATGCATCGAGATCGTATATTACAAAACGGGATAATATGAAAATTTCATTGAACAGATTAGCCAGAAAATCAATCATAGCTTAATATCTTTTCCGTGGTATGTTCCAACCCCTTTCCCTTCAATATCTTCTAATACATAGTAACAATTACCTAACTTTTTCTGAATTCGAGCTTTGATAAACAGAGGGCTTAGTTTTGCATTAAACTTTTGCGCGGCATTGCTTTGAGCAAAATTTCGCCTATAAACCTCCTGACCGACTGAGTAACTTATTGGTCGCGCACGTAAATTGTACTGCTTAACATTTGTTTCATATGCCTTTCTTATATTTGAAGACACCTGATCTCTAAGTAAGGTTAGTTTATCATCACGCTGAATTTTTAAATCTGGTTCTCCTAACGCTTGAATATCTTTTAGCAGTTTATATGAAGATGCATGCGTTATCATATCAAACCCATATAACACATGGTATGGTGAACATCCAATAGAGCTATGTATAGCATTGCGAAGGGCGCAACTGATTGACGAAATATTTTCATCCCATTCCCGATGATCTTTTTTCAGATAGGCCCTAATGGCTGCAATTACGGATCTATTAACTCTTTCTGAAGCGTTACTTTGTGGTGAATATAAAGCCGTATAAGTGTGGTGCACACCGTACGTTGTAAGAAATCCATTAAATTCTTTACACTTGAATTGGCTACCATTATCGCTTATAATTATCTCAGGCACGCCATAGTGATGAAAAATTTGCTTTTCTAAAAATTCAGTTACAACTGAAGATGTAAATTTTTTTATTGGACATAACCAATGGTATTTGGAAAAGTGATCCAGCACAATCAACAATCCAATAAACCCCTTCCTGCTTCTAGGATATGGTCCTAAAAGGTCAATGTATAAGCGTTGAAATGGCCTTTGTGAAGATGCCCTTTTTCCCATTTCCGGAGTAAGTGTTTTATTGGTTGCCTTTGTACGTTTGCATATTTCACAATTGCTAACATAATTCCTAACCTCTGTTCCTAGTTTTGGCCAAAAGAAATTTCTTCGGATTAAATCCAATGTTTTTCCGATACCTCCATGAGCAGCTATTACTGAGTCGTGATATCTTTTAAGAATTTCCGGTCTTAATTTTTCAGGAACCCATAATTTCCATGTATTTTCATCAATATCATCGATACCTGTGGCAAAATTTGTTCGAATATATATATATCTATCAATTATTTTAATATCAGGATATTGGCTTTCATTTTCTATAAATTTGTTTTTTAAATTTACGTAACTTTCGTCTAAAAAATTTACAGACTCTAGATCAATTTCCGGACTTGCTAAAGCTAAAGAAGCTATCTCACATTCATGCATTCGGCTTAAGGCATCGGGTACTATATTTTCCTTACCCTTTCTATGTGTAATGGAAAACTTATAAGATTGCAGTTTTAGAACCCATCTTGCCAGCCTTCCTTTCAGATTCTGCTGTCGCCTTAGCCACACTAAGCTACTGTGGTCTGTAATGACCTCAAATTCTTGAAGCTCTAGATAGCATCGAAACTTTTCTATGGCTTCTATAGCCGCTAAGCACTCTTTTTCAGTTACGGAGTAATTTCTTTGAGCTGAATTAAGTTTTTTGGACATAAACGCGATGGGATTTTCTTCGCCATCTTCCCGTAACTGAACTAACACAGCTCCTATTCCAAAGTCACTTGCATCGCAATGAACATAAAACTTTTTGGAAAAATTTGGATTTTTTAATACAGGTGCACTAGTTAATAAAGTTTTAATTCTTTCAAATGCTGCATTTGCAGATTCCGTCCATTCAAACTTTTTCTTTTTCGAAAGAACTTCCGTGATTGGATGGGTAACATCCGCAAAATTAGATATAAATCTCCTGTACCAACCCGTTAATCCAAGGAAACCTCTTACTTGTTTTAATGTTTTAGGTATTGGCCAGTTTAAAATAGATTCTATTTTTGCCGGGTCTGTTGAAATTCCCCCATCACCAATGATGTATCCTAGATATTGTACACGTTTGACACAAAATTTGCTTTTATTTATATTCAAAGTTAAATTAGCCTTCTTAAATTGTTCAGCGAGTCGCAAAAGAATAGAGAGGTGATTTTCAAAGGTATCCGACACGACACAAACGTCATCGAGGTACCCAAAAACTGAGTGTTTCAAATCTGGTGGAATGATAGTGTCCATAAGTCGGCACATAGTTTGAGGAGCCGTGCACAAACCAAAAGGCATTACTGTAAATTGGTACAGTGGTCTCCCCGGTATAGTAAATGCGGTTATTTGCTTAGACCCTTCGCCCAAAGCAATTTGCCAATACGCGTCCTTTAAATCTATTTTACTGATTATATTAGCTTTGGGCAAACGTGCAAAGATTCCTTCTATATTTGGAAGAGGGTACGCATCTTTTGTGGTTACTTCATTGATTTTCCTGGCATCGAGACATAACCTCACCTTCCCTGGCTTGATGACCATCCTCATTGGCGAACTCCATGCGCTGTTACTATTTTCAATAACTCCTAAATCAACCATTCTATCAATCTCGGTGTACATTAACTTCTCTACTGCTGGTGATACAGGATAAAACCTTTGTTTTATAGGTTTAGCATTACCTACATCTATACTGTGTTTAATCAGTGATGTTCGACCTAGCCCTTGCTTTTCAAAACTTGGGTAAAAAGACTTGACCATATCTAACTGTTGTTGTTGGATAATTGTTAAAGGGTAATTTTCTGTAGTTTCTTTTTCAGTCACTACTTTTGTATTTATAGTTACACCAGAAATAATATTGTTCATTAGTCCAAAAGAGCGCCAAAAATCTAACCCTAATATAAGACGTTGATTAAGCGTTGGGACAATATATAACACAATTTTATTGATCTGGTTCTTATACGACATCTCCACTTCAATTAAACCTATAACACCCTGTGGTTTACCATCGGCAGTACAAACGGTTGATTTAATTGTTTTATATCCTGGATGTTCTGAAAATTTCTCTAAAGCTAAATCCTTACCTATACAACTTATATTTGCTCCTGTATCTAGCAATCCTAACTCTATCTTATTAAAAAAACTAACTTCGGCATATAATCTACCATCTAATTCAGAATTTATAATGGACGATATGACCAATCGTTGCGCCTGCTTAATTTTGTTATAAAAATTCCTCATACGTATACTAGATCTATTATATTTTTTAACTAACTTTTTATCTAGTTTTCTATCATTAAAAATTCTAAACCTAGCTTTTACATAATCCTTCATTCTTTCATGTAAAGGACGAATTTTATATAATTTTTGATTATTTAGTATTAATTCGTTATTTATATTTCGGTTATTTTCTAGAATTTTGATTCTATTTCCTAAAAATTCATTTTCATTACTAATATTATACTTTATATTTTCATTCCTATCCTGGAAACTTTCCTTATGTTTAAAAATTTCCTTATTTTTCGATTCTATACTAGCATGGGCTATTTCGGCAATCGATTGTTGTGAGGACCCTGATAGTTTTTTGAATTTCTGGGATTATTTGCGCATTTCGCACATTGTGGTTTATAAACATTTTTAAGACCACATCCATAGCAGAATATTTGACGATCTTTAAGACACATATCCCAGAAATGTCCTTCTTCTCCACAATTCCAGCATTGGATTGTTTTAGCAGCAGTTATAGCATTTACTTCCAAGTCCATGTTTTCTCTAATATCAACTTCTACAATTTCCTCAAGATTTTCTTCATTATTCGACTGAGATTCAATCATAGCAACACGACGTTGTTGGTGACTTCCTAGTGGGTAACGACTTAAATTGGTCCGACGAAATGATTCCTCACTAAGCAACTTTTCTCGCTTTTGGCAAAGCTTTTTCAGCTGGCCTATAGACTTAACCTGTACATACAAAAGCTCGTGTCGAATTTCAGGTCTAAGATTTCTGGTAACTATTTCGATTAATTCTTCGTCCTCTAAAGGAAGAGATAACCTGCCTATAATTTCATTGATAGCATCATAAAACGCTTCAAATGACTCCGCTGGTTTTTGCTTGCGATTGTGAAGCTCTTCGCGTATATCAAAAGTTGTCCTGAAATCTTTGTAATCCTTTTTCAGCTCTGCACAGAATGATTCCCATACAATTCTCGTAACTGTTTTACGGTATCGCCAGTACCAGTCTTTGGCTTTACCTGTCAATAAAACATGCAAGTTTTTGGCAACACTGTCATCAAAATTTCCATGGAAGGTTTCTTCAACTAGACATTTGATCCTATATAAGAACTCCTCACAACGTAGGCCATTTGATGAGCCATCAAATCTTACGTTCCAACTATGAATTATAGTCGTTATTTTGTCCGGATTCATTCTTAATCGATTATCAGCATAATTAGTGAAATTTTGCTCTCGAGCATGAAAAACATTTGAATCAAGCGGTTGCTGTCGCATAGCCTGCACTTCTTGTTCTGATTGGTGTAATTGCAAAGGAGAAATATTCATCTGCGACAAAATACGCTGAACGGTAGATTCAATCATCTGAGACATACGCCCAATATTACGATTGCCTCGTCCTCCTCGATTTGATTGCATTGTCGTATTTTGCGTTATATTGTGTGCATTTTGTGAGTTGTTGTGGTCATTTACTGAATTATTTAAATCTAATAATGGTTCCTGTACACTTAGATTTTCAGATTCCTCAATTTGATTAACCTGAGACACACATGCATCATTCTGCTTATTAGAACCTCTCGTATTATACGTTTTAACTGCGGACCCACGACCTCTACCGCGGATATTAGTATTTTTTGGCCTGGTTTTTGGTTTCGACCCAAAAGGAACTAATTGTCTTTCGTGACACAATCTTTTACAATTTGGACATTCGTTTGAACCACTTAACCATTTTACAATACATTCTTTATGAAATGTATGTTTGCAATTAGTTGAAAGGCATTCACCAGGATTTAACATTTCCTGTTCACATAATGAACATGCAAGGCCTAAAAATGATTCTGACAACGCAGGAATATCCTCTGTACTACGCAAAACCGCCATTATGCTTATATATAGAGAGCACTTAAATTTAAATTATTCCCGAATCACTCTAAAAACTTACTTTAAAAAAAAATTTTTATCTGTGTTAGATTACAAATAAAATTGCGAAAAAAAATTTTCTTCTTCCAATTATTCAACGAAATATATTATTTGCAAATGCAACATTAATATAGATAACTTTCATTAAATCTGATGGATTGAGTATCTCTTTAAAGGGATACTAAACAATGCTTATAGTATTAATATTTTTTCAATTTGAAAAATAAAAAAAATAAAAAAATATTGGATAATAATATTTGTTTTAATATAAGACTTCCTTTCTCTACGGCTGAGAAAAAAATTATAACAAAAAAATAAAATCCCAAAAATTTTAACTTTTGGAACACAAAAAATCCACATAAAATACTGTAGCAAAATAAAACATGGGCTATTGTATTGACTGATATATTGATTTTGCTTTTTATGATATACCCTTATTAAGTATCATTTGACGGATTAAAACTCGCCGTATACAGCAACATTTTAATATTCCAAGAAAAATTATCCAAATAAAAATATTACTATAAAAAACAACATCAAAAATCCTCGAAAGATTTAAAAGAATTACTTTAAGAAAGACAAGAAATCGCAAAAGAACCTTAATTGCCAACAGGTCGAAATCTATCCGTTCTACAAACACAGACAGTCGAATTCCACGAAGGGTTTTAAAATTTATTACGATTTAACGAGTTTAACTAAAAATTAATTTTTTAAACACCCGATATTTGCAAAGATATTTTAACTGAAAAAGTGTTTATGCACACAAGTAAACTTGCTACACGGGAGAAAAAAAATAAATACCTTATCAAAGATAGTTTATTTAAATACATCCCCTTGATTGAGACATGACTCCTCGCCAGAATTATCCATCTAGAACACATAACCTAACGAAGTAATCATGCCCCACGTTGGGCGCCATTTTTGTGATGTGCATGTTGTTGGGAGGAAGCTTTATCAAATGAAAAATACGAAATAAGATAATACATACTAAGTTAAATTTCTAAAAGCCCAACTAACAAAGATGATATAAGAAAATTAAGGGGCTCTAATAATCATCATAGAAAATTGCTTTTAGAGATTCTGAGAAAACTACGCAACATATCTAAGCCACGAAATAACATCCTATCGTTCTATGTGATTAAAATTCCTTATCTCTGTTTGAACGATCAAGGGTCGGTGGGACCCGTCTTTCCGCTAGCTTCAGTGGTTGGGGAGGTTCTTGACCCTTATCGAACAAATCACACATCTACATTTATTATTACAGAGTCCCTGGTTAAGTGGTTGCTAATCAAAGTGAAATATGGTATGGTAAACTAAACTATTGCCCCAATGGATTAAAATATATTGAAGGAGGAAGTTAGAAGTAGGGGGTATTAAATGTGGAAATTTTAAGATGAGGATGATATTAATTCCTCTGGGATCACAACCCACACCGACCTATGTCTCTCATTGTCCTAATATTGTATAGAGAGACCCAAATTTTGGTGTTATAAGTTCCTCAACCGTAAAAGGAAAAGTCTGTTGATTTTTTTATTCACACATCCTTATATGTTTTATTTAAATTCAATTCAAGTCTTATTAATTTTTTTGACTTATTAAAGAAATTGTAAATTTTCAAACTAGATTAATAGCACCCTATTCCAAATTACAGATGCTAAATTATTTTAACTTATATCAAAATCAATTGGAAAATACGTTTATATCAAAAGAGAATCAATGTATAAAAGGTATTTACATATTTGGTTGAATTGTAATTACGTAATTATATAAAAAAAATGCTATAGACTTGCACGCAGGATCGAGTTATAATTTGCACAGGATTTTAGTAAATGCATCATCGAAAAAAAATAAACGTAATGAATTAAAATGTAGTTTAGTTTTGCTATTTATTTTCATGAAACCAACGCGATTCGTAACTGATATTTATGAACGATGCTGTAGAGCGCATGAAAATATTTGATTTGTTCCAACTATCACTTTGTCTCTTTCTTTCTTTTTTTTTTTTTTGTGTTTCAATTAGTGGAGAGATTTAATTTAGAAAAAGTTCTCAATTACTTCTTCTTCCTCTTCTGGCGAAGCATTAAGAAAATATAATGTGTAAAAATTACAAAAAAAATTTTCCATAATCAAATTGTTTTTATATTTTATTTTTAACTTCATACATTTCTTCAATATATGTATGTACATACATATTCATTTGAAACAGTTTTATTTATTTTTTTTTTGTTGTATTAACGAATTCGAGTTAAAAAAAAAAATTTGATTTATTTGGAAACTTTTGGTTTTTGTTTTTCCATGTTAAACATATGAAAGTAAAAAGATGCTCAATGCAATTATTTTTAATATTATCAAAATTTTAATAAAATTTTAAAATTTAAAATTTGTTAACTAGATGCTTCTATCGTTTTTTTCTTAGAGCATGTTTTTACTTAAAAAAAATAAAACAACAAATATCACTTACTTGCAAGTCGCCGAAAGATCTTCCATGAACTGCTAGGTATAAGAACAGAGGATTTCCATTGATTGTTGTTTTATTGATCTGGTTTAACATGGTTTCGTTGATTTCTTACATTCTTCCTTCACCACTTGATTTTTTTTTTGTCGTTGTACACATCATTTATATTTTCTTGTTAATTAACAGTGGTTTGGATAGAACAAATTTAGCACAAGCAATTTAATAATATATAAGTTGTAGTGTTGCTCATTTATCAAATCTTTTTTGAAATTATTACTTTATTAATATTTTGTGTATGACTCCCAAAACCACTGTATCACTCCACTAATTTAATAACTTTGTTATTTGTTGTTTTATTTCATATTATATTTTTTTGTTTTTCGTACCCGGAATATGGGCACTAATACACTATTTTACTTTGGTTTTGTTTGTTTAGTTTTTTTTTTTTTCTGTTTTACAATAACTAAAATTTTTTTTTTAATGAAACTCTTTTTCTACACCGAAATCACTGTGCAATATATAACGACCCGAGTGCAATATTATATTAAAGTTTTTTAGATTAATTTTAACACATATTCACAAATTTAAGGTGGAATAACTAATTTATATATATATTTTTTTTTTTAACCACTTATTTAAAGATTTTAGCAAGACTTTAGATGCTGTGTCCTTTAGTTCTTAATCCAATTGGTTCTTGACATAACTCTAGTAAGTATGTCGTTGTTTCAAGTTCACTTATTAACTTAAGTAGGTAATTTCTATTAATGTCATCGAATAAAACGGGACTATTGGAGTTTTCTGAATATCCTCTTTCATCTAGTCTTCGCTCTTTCTCAATGGAGGAGAGTTTATTCCAATAATTGGAAATGAGATCTGATATAAAACAAGAATAATGGTTTTAACAAAAGCATCACTATTTATGATTCGTGTAATTACCTCTTTTCTTTGAAATATAACCTAAATCTGGATTTTGTCTTCTTAAATTAACCTTTAAATGGGCGTAAAGCCTTGCTAATTATTCTTTATTAATATTTTCCAATTTTTCTGGTCAAGTTGAAATAAAAACCTTTCCGAGTAGAAATCAGAAAATTTCACCAAATAAACGTAGCCACAATTGATATGGAAATCCAGATAACAAGCTAGAAAATGTAATTTTCTTATTATATATATATAAATATATATATATATTTTTGCATTGAAATAAATTATTTTTTGCTAACATGTGGGTTAATTAACTTACTTTGATATGAACATCTGTGTAAAAAATGTGGGACTTTTATAATAATTTAAGTTCCCAATTTATGGTATTTCCATATTTAGAAGTACCTAGCATTATTATTTTAAATAAATTTAATTTAATTAGTTGTTAAGGATGTAACAAAAAACGCATTTTTATATTACCTGGGAAATTAATTGCGATGTCTTAGCTTCAAAAGTTATAATATTTGACCACTGAACGATGTTGCTGGTTCAAGATTAAAAACGGAAAAGGATGAATATTTCCTTTTTGCCGACTACCTCAACTTTGTGAAAAGTTCGTTTAGCAACAGAATCCAATTTTTAGGAAACTTGCTATAAACTTATAGAAATAACTAGATACTTGGTGCCAAACTTGGTAGCATCGTATAAACAAGTGTGTTTAAGTATAAATGCTTAAAAATGTGAAACCGTTAAGATTTTAAATGAATCTAGAACTATTCATAATCAAATAAAGGTTACAAATTTTCTTTAAAAATTGGGTGTTGTTGCCGTTCTTGTAAATGAATTAAAGCTGTTTGCTTAAAAAAAACAACTACATAATAAGAGATAATATTTTATTTATTGCTCTTTTTGTTTTTTTTTTTCAAATCAAAGAAAACATTTCGGAAACAATAAAAACTTTATGCTATGCATCGAGATCGTATATTACAAGATATGAAAAAGTGCATATCGGATGATATATCTATATGGGGACTAGGCCCAAAAATGGACCGATCCTGACCATGTTTGCTAAAGTCTCTTGTATTTTGCAAAAATATGTACAAACAAAATTTGAGAAGAATCAGTGCAATATTTTTGTTTTTTGATAGATTTAAGTGAAGATCGGGAAGCAGCTCTACATGGGGCCTATGACTAAGAGTTGTGCCATAGGGATCATTTTTTTACTACTGATTAGCGGATGTAATAAACACATACAAACCCAATTTCACTAAGATTTATATGATAATTTGGATCTTATGGCAATTTATGTTGATTTCATAGGGGTCATTTGTATGGGGGCTAGGTCCGAACATGGACCGATTCTCACCAATTTCAACAGCGTTCATCCGATGGCCAAAAAAAGCTTATGTACGAAATTTCATCAAAATATATTCATATTTGCGACCTGCAGTTTGATTACAAGCTTTACATGGACACACAGACGGACGGCCGGACGGACATGGTTAAATCGAATCAGATAGTGATTCTGATTCTGATTCGATCGGTATAATAAGAGATGGGTCTAGGTCAAATATTTTTGGTAGTTACAAACAGCAGCACAAAGTCATTATACCCATACCACATAGTGGTATACGGTATAAAAATTAAGTTTTATTAAATTTAGCCTTTTATGAAATAAAAAATTCAATTTACTGAGGGTTTATAAGCTAAACAGGAATATATTATCACCAATGTATAAGTATACAGCGTTCATCCTTTGCACCAAATAGTTATATCGGCGAAACTACAATACCGGCTAACGTTATAAAAAGGTTTTTTTAATTATTTACAAAAGTGTTATTAACAAATTGATCTGAAACTTGGCCCATAATCTTGTTGTGACTACAGATTAATTTTGGGGTAGTCGCACATAGTCATGGAGTGATCTAAATGTCATTTCCCCTCATCCGATCGATCTGAAACTTGGTCCATTCACTTGCTGTGAAAAAAAGGTTAACTTTGACATAGTCACGCACAGTCACGTATAGTCACGCACAGTCACGCATAGTCACGGAGTGATTTAAACCCCATTTCCCCTCATCCAATCCATCGGAAACTTGGTCCATAGACTTGTTGTGACCAAAGATTAATTTTAAAATAGTCACACAAAGTCAGGCACAGTCACAGAGAGTTTCAAAACTCATATGCATAAGGAAAGAAAGAGTTTTCATAAAAACTTTGTATATATGGGTTAGATTATTTTAAAGATATTTTTTATATATATATATTTTTATTTATTTTAACTAACAACATATTCTGTATTTTGTCCATTTTGTGGTTTTAATTTGTGGTTAAATGGACCGATCCTAACCATATTTTGTAAGGTCACTTATATTTTGGAAAAATATATACAAACCAAATTTCGAAAAAATCTGTGCAACATTTTTGTTTTCTGATAGATTTAAGTGAAGATCGGGAAGCAGTTCTATATGGCGCATATGACTAAGAATTGTCCTGTAGGGATTATTTTTGGACAAGTGATTAATAGATATAATAAACATATTCAAACCCAATTTGAGTGAGATCTATATGGTAATTTGGATCTTATGACAATTTATATCGATTTCGTAGGGGTCATTTGTATGGGGACTTGGTCTGAACATAGACCGAATTTAATCAATTTCAATAGCGTTCATTCCATGGCCGATAAAAGCTTACGTACCAAATTTCATCAAAATATATTCATATTTGCGACCTGTAGTTTGATTACAAGGTTTACATGGAAACGCAGACGGACGGACGGATATCGCTAAATCGACTCAGTCGATCGCTATAATAAAAGATGGGTATAGGTCAAATATTTTGGTAGTTACAAACAGCAGTACAAAGTCATTATACCCAAACCAAATAGTGGTATCTTCTCTTCTATATATATAAAATTAATTTTCTGTTTGTTTGTTTGTTTATTTGTTTGTTTGACCGCTATACAAATTTTTATTTCTCTGAAATTTGGTACACACGATCTCTGTACTCCAGGAAAGGTCGCCATATGATTCTTACCGGCCACGCCTACTTTTACGCCCACTTTTTAAACACAATTCATTTTATGTTTTTTGGTATATTTGGTCGCTATACAAAATCTTAACTTGATAACGGATTTCTTTGAAATTTGGTACATACAATCTGCATACTCCAGGGAAGGTTACCATATGCTTCCTACCAACCACACCTACTTTTGGGCGCACTTTTTTTCTATATATTTAAAATTCCTTTTCTGTTTGTTTGTTTGACCGCTATACAAATTTTTTTTTCTGAAATTTGGTACAAACGCCTACTTTTACGCCCCCTTTTTATATAAATTCATTTTCAGTTTTTTGGTATATTTGTTCACTACACAAATTTTAACTTTTCAATGGATTTCTCTGAAATTTGGTACACACGATATCTATACCCCAGAGAAGGTCACCACATGCTTCTTACCGGCCACGCCACTTCCACGCCCACTTTTCCAAATTTTTTACGGGTTTCGCTCGAATTTACTGCACATTTTTCTCATTTTCCAGGCAAGGTCGTCATATATTTTTATCGGCCACGCTTTCTGCATACCCTTTTAGCGTTTGTTAACATATTTGAACTTTTCAATGGACTTTCCTTAAATTTTGCATAAATCTTTTTATTTACAACTTGAGTGTACACCGTTATAAAATAAATAGTGTAAATCAACCTGTTACCAATATTCGCGTCTTGCCTTTTTTACTATGAGTTGTAATACCCGAAAATTAGTGCAGATATATTTCATGTGTGAACAGATACAGGTTGACTAACGCTGTAGCATTTCTCCGATTAGGTTAATTCATATAAATTTTACCATCTCGCCTTTTTAACTACATTGGAACAATAAAGTATTACATTTACTTCTATTTCGCCTTTTGGCTAACAAATATTTCCATTTCATCTTTTTTACTATATAAACGAGTTGTAAAGGTGAAAAAAGAACTATTTGCAATTGTGACTTGCACATTAAAGCATAGCATGTAGGCCGTACTAACTCAAATGCAAAAAGAGACTAAGCAAAAGTCTAAAGAATCCGATCAGACCCAAATTCGAATCGAGTGTCAACGAGTTAGAAAATCTGAGTCGAGAAATGCTGAAACACCTGAGTAAACCCAATAACGTCTTGAAGCCCAGAGATCAAGACAAGCTTTGTTATGAGAAGCGGAAATGCCTGAATCTACTCAAGTGCGTCTAGAAATCTAGCGGCTCAGACAAGCTGAGTCGAATGAATGTGAAACTGCTGAAACGACTCAACAACGTCTTCAGGCCCAACGGATATGAGAAGCTGAGTCCAAGGAATGTGAAACTTCTGAAATGAGACAACAATGTCTTTAGGCCCAACGGTTAAGACAGACAAGCTGACTTCAGGGCATGTGAAGCTCCTGAAACGACTGTAATATCCCTACCAGAAAACTTTTATATGTTGGTTCCTTCATTTCAACTGATGGTACAAAAAGTATGTCCTAAAATATCGTACATAAGAGGGCAATCTCTTGCGGTAGTAGGTATTAACTAGAAACTCCTTGTTTTTCTCATAGACAATTATATGTCGCCTGCTCCAGAATTGGGAGCCAGCACAATCTTTTCGTATATGCGCCCAGAGGAAAAACCAGAAATGTTGTATATCTCAAGGCTCTGGAATAACTAAAATTCGTAACTTTTAGACACCATACACTCAAAATAATCCATGCATAAATATAGTTAGTTAAAATGCATGAACAAATTCCCCCAAAAAATTGGGGAATAACTTCACGATGAACAAATTCCTCAAATTTAAAAAAAAAGTCCCAAAAGAAATGAACAAATTCGCCATACTGCTCTCAATATCTGTCCTGCAATAAACGTATTTAAAATCTGTATTCTTTTCAATTGCATTATTTCGATGCGTGGAAGCGACGCGCAGCGCACGGATGCGATGCGACGCGCTCGCGGGACACAGCTTAGCTGAAATATCGGAATGATCTGAAAAATATAATTTGGCAATTAAAATAAGTTGGCATAAACTGCGCGGCAGCACTGGTGTAGCTGCCAAACGCGCGGACGCGGACGCGACGCGCTCTCGGCAAAAATATCGGAATGATCTGAAAAATATAATATGGCAATTAAAATAACTTGACATAAACTGCGCGGCAGCACGGGTGTGGCTGCCACGCGCGGACACGAAGGCGACTCGCTCGCGGAACACAGCTCAGTGAAAAGTCCTATAATAAATTTTATCTAAGTATGTGCAATAATTGCTATACATATACTATAAGCAGTTGCTTAAAGCAACCTTGCGGCACAATTTTAAACGTCGCATTCATTTTCCATTTTTGAAACTTCTATGAATTTTAATCACTTATTGAATGAATTAATTCAATTTTCAAAAGCTCAGATTCCTTCAATTTGCAAGCAACTCCGTTATATGTGATGTTTACAAAATAAATAAACTTCAAAAAAAAAGCATTGAAGCGTTTTCACAGCTTATTTTTTAAGCATTTTTGTTATAGCGTCTTATAAAAAAACTTTTAAATTAAAAATCAAATTGAAATACAAAATAAATTTACTCCCCAAAAAAAGTAAACATTGGGGAATTTATTCATATGAACAATCCCAATTTATCCATCATGAACAAATTCCCCAATCCCATACAAATTTTTGGGGAGAAAGTTAATTTTTTTTTTGGGAATTTATTCCATAGGGAATAAGTACTCAGCGCCTGGTAAGCATAGTGAACGATCTTTCAAGTCTAAGGATTTTGGATCGCGGGCAAGACCGGGTAAAAACAGCTAGTAGGTTTTAAAAATGTGACTTTTTTTGGAAATACGAGGTATGTACGATATATCTTGAAAAAGTTGCTTTTTGAAACTTTATTTTTTTTTTAAAGTATTATGTTTGTAAAAGTTACTTCTGAATATGTTTGTTTTTGAAAAATTTGACTTTCTTTAAAAAAGTTGTTGAAAAAAAATTTAAATTGACTTTATTTTACATGGCGATACATTTTTTTTAACGAGGCTACCTTGTTCCTTTAATAATATAACTTTTTAGATGTTCTTTTGCCAACGGTACTTTTTTTGAGAAATATACTGTTTTCTGCAAAGGAAACATATTTTGAAAAGCGCACTTTTTTGGGAAAGGTGAAGTTATGTATGGAAAGGTGCATTTGTTATACACTATACCACTATGTGGTTTGGGTATAATGACTTTGTGCTGCTGTTTGTAACTACCAAAAATATTTGACCTAGACCCATCGTTTATTAGACCGATTGACTCAGAATCACTATCTGATTCGATTTAACGATGTCCGTTTGTCCGTCCGTCTGTGTGTCCATGTAAAGCTTGTAATCAAACTGCAGGTCGCAAATATGAATATATTTGGATGAAATTTGGTATATAAGATTTTATCAGCCATGGGATAAACGCTATTGAAATTGGTGAGAATCGGTCCATGTTCAGACCTAGCCCTCATACAAATGACCCCTATAAAATCGACATAAATTGCCATAAGATCCAAATTATCATATAAAACTTAGTCAAATTGAGTGTGTATGTGTTTATTACATCCATTAATCAGTAGTCCAAAAATGATCCCTATAGGACAACTCTTAGTCATAGGCCCCATATAGAAATGCTTCCCGATCTTCACCTAAATCTATCAAAAAACTAAAATATTGCACTGATTCTTCTCAAATTTTGTTTGTATATATTTTTCAAAAATACAAGAGACTTCACCAAACATGGTCACGATCGGTCCACTTTTGGACCTAGTCCCCATATAGATATATCATCTGATATGAATTTTTTCATATCTGCAGCCAAAAAATTAATAAAAATCCCAGTCAAATTTGATTTGTGCTTATTAATTAGTTCGACCTAAGAGTTAGGGTCTCTAAACGCATGGTATAGGGTATCGTATAGTCGGTCTAGACCGACTATAATTTTCTTACTTGTTTTTAAATTGATAATTTTCTTCACAATTATATATATTTTTAAAATTAAAATTTTAATTAATTGTATATAACAATAATCGTGAATAATTAAGACTGGTAAACTTGTCTCTATCTTAAATGGGGTTAGGGTCCGTTAAGGCTTCCAAAACAGACAATTGAGAATATAATCGATCTTAAACGATAACGGTATACAATTTTATTTCAAACTAGAGTTCGAATTTTTTCAATCATGGTTTCACAAAAATTCGAGTTTTAAATTTGTTAATTTGTTTTTAATAATAAATTTGTATTATGACTTTAATTTAACTGTTGGTTAAACTAAATCGCGATTTATAAGATATCTGTATTATGATTTTAGTTTAAATTTTTTTTATCGATGGTTTATTAGGTATCTCTATATTTACTTTAGAGTCGACTTTATTTCATTGTGCTCTTTAAACTATCTTGGTTTATAATAAATACAAATAATTAAACATTTAGTTGAAATTATTTTTAATCATAGTTTATAATAATTCCCAACCTTTTCTGTAATTTAAACTTTACTTTTTTGTGGTTTAAACATTAATTTCTATGTAACATAAAAAAATTTAACATATGATATGAATGATTTGTGAACTGAACAGTTTAAATACACTATAATGTTACGGTTTACAAAATTAAAATTTTGTGAATAATCAGCTAATTTTTACAAATCATTAAAGTTACTACATAATCTTTTTAATGGATCGGCGTTGGCACAGATGGTACGAAAAAAATGGAATTGAAGTTGGATGGAAGTAATGTGAAGGTCGCTGGGGAACATTAAATGAAATATTGGGTAACAACAATTCTGAGGATACATCGCCATCAGTTGAATCTGATTCAGCTAAAACGATACATTGAGCATGGTTCCCCTGATTTTGAGTGTTGGCAATTCAATTAACGCGTCTCTACTGGAATAGGATGGAAAATTTGTTGCTGGATTCAAAGGAAAACACCGCAAACAGAACAGAAGAAATGTGGATGTTGTATAAAGGATCCCAGATAATTGAGCCATATTCGAGCATAGGTTTTACGGCGGATGTATATAAGTATTTAGTGATATAGGAATCGGTAAGTTCCTGGGCGCATCGCTTAATATAATCAAGTACGCCTCTAGCTTCATTGATCGCCATTTTAATAATAGTAATAGAACTCAGCTCCGCATAAAGCAAAATCCCCAAATTCGTCATATTCAATTCCATTAATCTTATATTGGATGACGTAAAGAAGTTTTCGAGGAGCCTAATTTTATTTATTTTTATATATCTATTTACTATTTATTAGTCTATGGAAATATAATCCTTACAGACTATTTAACATTAATCACATTTGTAAAGAAATGTAGTATTAAATTAAACATAAAATGAATTTCAAAATTTGCTACGGCAAAACTTAAAATTAATTACATATTGTTTGGACAAAGTATTATATCCCTCTTGTTGAAATCTAAACTTTTTGAAAAGGCAAAAACATAGGATGAATACAAGTGGGATGATCTACAAAGATTTATCATTACCTGGAGTAAGAAAAATATTTGAACTTTGTAAAAAATGGACCTGAAATGAAAGTTGAAGGAAGGTATGTGGTAGAAAAAAAAGACAACAGTTCGAGATGATGCTCATGTCGCAATTCTGCCAGAAATATTTATTTTTTTTTTTAACCCATCTTGATTTATTGAATCTTCACAAAGGTGTGTGAACTAACAATAAGTTATTCAAATCTTAAAACTAACACTTAAATATTAAATCCAGCCAATGCCAGCCAAAATTTCATTTATCCTATATACATATGTAATTTAAAGATAAACAAAAAATTATTGTATCCATCCATTTTCATTCTTAGATCAGCAGTCTCACTCGTTCTTAAGCGTTGGTGGATACAACGGTTGATTAAGTTACGTGCTAGAGGATTCGGATGAGACTCTAGCTTTTCCAAATACTTTACACTGTATCTAGTGATTTCGTACATTACTAGAGAAACATTTAAATCTCTGTGCAAATGTGAGTTTCTCACGAACCATGGTGCGCCTGTAATCATTCTCAAAACTTGTTTTGAAATCTTTGTATTCTTTCTGTGTTTGAAACTGTGGCTGTTCCCCATAACTGAATACCATAGCACCAAATGGGTTTGAAAATCGAGTTATAAATCAAGAGCTTACAATCGAGACTTAACTTTGAGTTCCTAGCAATTAGCCATGTGAATTGGACTAATTTCAATTTTAGTTGTGTCAATTTAGCGTTTATATGACTTTTCCAGGTAAGTCGGTGATCAAGATGTAGTCCGACATATTTAAGAGAGGAATGTTGAGGTATAGGCTGGTTCTTAATTCGAATTTGAGGGCAAGTCCACCTTCTTAGGGCAAAAGTTACGTAGATACACTTTTGTTCATTTACTTTAATCTTCCACAGCATGAAATATCTGTGGAGGGCTCATAAAGCATTTATCTCTTATAGAAAATTTTCTATTAATTATAAAGCTCTCCATTAGCTTAGCTGTGTCCGGAGGCAACAACTGTTTAACATTATAGAGGAGTACCTCGTGCCAAACTCGGTCGAAGGCTTGCAACACATCTATAAAAAGTGCAGAGCAGTACATTTTCTCTTCAAAAGCTCTTCTTATGACACTTACAAGTCTGTGAACTTGCTCAGTGGTGCTGTGTTTTCATCTGAAATTAAATTGATGTGCTGGAATGACATTACTTTGATTTACGGATATTGTAAGTTTGTTTGCCAAAATTCTCTCGAATAATTTTGACAAGTTGGACAGTAAACTTATTGGTCTATACGAATCGGCCTCTGGGTTATCTTTACCTTGTTTAGGTATCATTGTAACGAGTAAAACTTTCCATTCTGGCGAAAAATGTTCAAGGCGCTATAATGCGTTGCTATAAACAGAATTATTCTTCATGCTATTCGGGGTAACTCCAAAAGCATTTTATTACTGATCCCATAGATCCCCGATTCCTTTTGGGGTTTAAATCAACACTAGCCTTTTTGACCTCTCAAATCTCAAAACGAAGGGCAAGTCATCAATGGAACTAGGGATTATATTTGGAGTGAAAACTTTTTTTAGATGTTCCACAAACAGATCTCCCTTCTCTTTGTCAACCCTAGTCCATCTTCAACTTTCCTTTCTTAGAGGAGGCTTACATGCAACAGGTCTTTTAAGATTTTTTGTAGCACGCCACAAAGAGTAATCAGTGTTTTCTGTTGGATCCAGTTTTTCAAGATACCTATTGAAATTAGCATTTCTTTGTGTTTCAAGCAGTTTCCCTAGGTTTTTCGTGCATTCTTTCAATTGTTGCTTAAGTTGAGGAGATCTGTGCAGTTGCCAGTCTCTTCGAATTCTTCTTTTTTTTCACCTAATAGCCTTTCAACATCTACAGAAGTAGTTCTCTATGCTGGTGTGACGAGGAGGTTTAGTAGGAAGTTGAGCAGCTAGTTTGAGATTTTGTTCGAAGTTAACAATCGAGAGGTCAATATCATCTGGTGTTCTTAGCGGAAAGCTTTCTGTGCAATAGGTACTAAGAAACTTTTTTAATTTTAGCCAATCAATATTGCTTGAAAGCGTTAAATCACCAAATGGGGACACAATTTTTTGGGGGTTCGAAATAGTAACAATAACGGGTGTGTGGTCAGACGAGAGTTCCAATGAAGATTCTTCGTTAATCCGAAATCGATCAAATCGGGTATTTTTTGCCCATCTGTTGGCCAGTACGTTGGTTCTCTGCTTGAGACCATATCCATACCCATTTTAGAAATTGTTTTGAACAAAATACGACCCTTCGGGGAAATAAGCCGTGACCCCCAGAATGTATGCTTGGTATTAAAATCGCCAGCAACTATGAAACGAGGGCCTAGTGATTTAAAAAAAACTTGTATATTGATTTTCTGATATAGAAAACCTTGGGAGAGAATATATTGATGAAATCACTAGGCTGTTTCCAAGTTCTTCAAAGCAAATGGTAGTAGCTTGAAGGTGGTTTTCACACTGATCACACATTAAATAGTGTTTTAATCTGGATTTAATTAGGATAGCTGAGCCAGCACATGCTCTACCTCTGGGATCCTTAGTATCATACAAATTGAATCCGCGCAGTGAAAAGAGACGAGTCAAGTGAGTTTCAGAGACAAGCAAAATATCAATTTGATTATCTCTAAGAAAATTATCAGGTTCGTCTTTATGTTGGCCTAAGCCGCTTGCGTTCCAGAAACATATGTTAGAAATATGTCAAAAAATATGTCAATATGCCAGAATCATATTGGAATACCATTATTTGATCAGACGAGTCTAAATTTGAGTTAAAAAAAATATAAACCGTCGAAACTGGGTGTGGTGTGAACCTTCACAGAGACTAAGAGCTAAAAAAACATTACCCATACGGTCAAACATGGTGGCGGCAGTCTCATGTTGTGGGGCTGTTTTTCAAGCATAGGAGCGTGAGGTCTGGTCAAAATAGAATCAAAAATGACTGGTGAATACTGCGTTAGTATTTGCAAAGAAAATCTTAACAGTAGTGCTGAATAAACGGTTTTGGGGGACTTTATATTTTAACAATACAATGACCCCAGACACACGAGCAGTGCCGCAAAAAATTTTTTTAATGACAATAACATTGAAAAATTGGATGCCCTGGTAGAGTTCTGACTTAAATCCCATTTAACACTTGTGGAAAATTCCAATGGAGCCGCAGACAAACATTAATACATTTTGGAATAAAATGCAAGGCGAATAGATAGCGATTCCAAAAAATATTTTTAATAATTTAACTTCAAGTTTGCCTAAACGACTCAGAGTATGTCATAATTAATATACGTGGTGCAACAAAATATTAATTTTTAGTATATTTTAGCTTTTTTTTTTAAAGATTAATTAAATTTATACTCTATTTTGTCTAACCAAAAAAATATGTAATGTTACTTTTATGTATTATCTCCTAAAATATGAATTAATATATTTTTTTTTTATTGTTTTTGTAGTATTTAGATGAAGTAAACGAATTTACCAGTTGTTTGAAATTAAATAATAATGAACGATTGTGTATATGTATGATCAGACCTTTCATTCTAAGTGAAGAAGATTTTAAAACTTGATATATGATATACAAAATTTAATAGTGGTTGTTGCTGAAAATAAATCTAAACTACGACTAAGAAGTTTCAACACTTTTTGATGTGTAAACATCTATACGCGCAGGGGGGTAAATTTCTATTTCACAATACAATCGCAAAAACAGCGTAACACATCGGTGTGAGCTGAAGTGTAAATCGGTGTGACTTTATCTGATTGTATCTGTGAAAAAATTATGATATGTTCTTTTCTAAACATTTTCCAATTGTCTTTTAAAAAACATCAATTGTATTTCAGAAAACATCAATTGTATTTCAGAAACCATCAACATAATTTCAGAAAACATCATTTGAATTACAGAAAACATAAATAGAATTTCAGAAAACATCAATATAATTTCAGAAAACATCATTCGAGTTTCAGAAAACATCAATTGAATTTCAGAAAACATCAATATAATTTCAGAAAACATCATTCGAGTTACAGAAAACATCAATTGTTTTTCAGAAACCATCAATATAATTTTAGAAAACATCATTTGAATATCAGAAAACAAAAATAGAATTTCAGAAAACATCGATATAATTTCAGAAAACATCATTTGAATTTCAGAAAACATAAATAGAATTTCAGAAAACATCAATATAATTTCAGAAAACATCATTCGAGTTTCAGAAAACATCAATTGAATTTCAGAAATCATCAATAGAATTTCAGAACACATCAATTGTATTTCAGAAACCATCAATATAATTTCAGAAAACATCATTTGAATTTCAGAAAACATAAATAGGATTTCAGAAAACATCAATTGTATTTCAGAAACCAACAATATAATTTCAGAAAACATCAACTGTATTTCAGAAAACATCAACTGTATTTCAGAAAACATCAAAAGAATTTCAGAAAACATAAACTGTATTTCAGAAAACATCAATATAATTTCAGAAAACATCAATAAAATTTCAGAAAACATCAATTGAATTTCAGAAAACATCAATATAATTTCAGAAAACATCAATTGTATTTCAGAAAACATCAAATGTATTTCCAAAAACATCATTTGAATTTCAGAAAACATAAATAGAATTTCAGAAAACATCAATTGTATTTCAGAAACCATCAATATAATTTCAGAAAACATCATTTGAATTTCAGAAAACATAAATAGAATTTCAGAAAACATCAATATAATTTCAGAAAACATCATTCGAGTTTCAGAAAACATCAATCGAATTTCAGAAAACATCAATAAAATTTCAGAAAACATCAATATAATTTCAGAAAACATCATTCGAATTTCAGAAAACATCATTTGAATTTCAGAAAACATCAATTGTATTTCAGAAAACATCAATTGTATTTCAGAAAACATCAATTGAATTCCAGAAAACATAAATGGAATTTCAGAAAACATCAATATAATTTCAGAAAACATCATTCGAGTTTCAGAAAACATCAATTGAATTTCAGAAAACATGAATAGAATTTCAGAAAACATCAATCTAATTTCAGAAAACATCATTCGAGTTTCAGAAAACATCAATTGAATTTCAGAAAACATCAATAGAATTTCAGAAAACATCAATTGTATTTCAGGAAACATCAATTGAATTTCAGAAAACATCAATAGAATTTCAGAAAACATCAATTGAATTTCAGGAAACATCAATTGTATTTCAGAAAACATCATTTGAATTTCAGAAAACATAAATAGAATTTCAGAAAACATCAATTGAATTTCAAAAGGCATTACTTGAATTGCTGAGAACATTAATTGTATTTCAGAAAACATCAATTGAATTTCAGAAAACATCAATTGCATTTCAGAAAACATCAACTGGATTTCAGAAAACAGCATAATCGACTTATTTTTTATGTACTGGAAAATATGATGTTGATGTTTTTTTTAAATATTAGATGTTTACACATCTCCTTGTGATCGGCTCACATGATTTTTTTTTTTATAATAAATCCAAAATTTTTAATATTGTTTAACCTTGTCCAAACTACGTTTGAAAAATTATTATTTTCCTTTTTTTATTATAAAATTTAATATCGATTACTTAACAAAAAAAAATTTTCTTCGCGATAACATGAATGAAATGTAGTATCTAAAAATATTCGTACTCTTTTTGAATTTGAGTAACTTTTTAAAATTACAAAATGAACCAAATTTAGCTAACATCACTTATTTGTATGTTGCACCGATGCTGTTTGAAGCCTAAAATAATTTTTGTAAACTTACTTGGATTTTATCACTCGAATGGTGAGGAACTTATAACTTACAATAATAAAACTTTGTTGAATTAAAACTAATTATAACGTTTTATTTCTTAAACCCCAAACCCTAATTTCCTCACCTTATAATCCTAGCCCTACACCAATTTTATAATTTCTCAATTTACGAGAAATTATAAAAATTTTAACCCTTTTTCTTAGCACTGTCAATTGCAGTCTAAAAGCATTTTATTGGAGCAGCTATAACCCATCTTGGCTAATTTTTTAACTACTCCAAACCCGACAGTTGTCATCGCCCTAATTGGAAATAGCTGCACTCAAAAAATACAAACCTTGCCTCAGGCACAAAATCGTGATTTATATTAATCTAAATTGTATCTGTAACTTAAACTTTATTTAACCATGGTTCAGTAAATCATAATTTTGTTAAATAGCTCTTAATAGATAGGAACATTCTTAAAGAAAAGGTACGATGTTTAAGGGCTGTTAAGTTATCTCTATTTCAACGGATGTTAAGGTCGGTTAAGGGCTCTGTTCATAAACTGAGATGAATAAATGGATATATTTATTTTTTAAAACTAATATTTTTATTTGTAGTTCCTGTATCGTCAAGTCGAGTTTTTTTCAAATAAAGAAGTTATTGTAACTTAATTCAATTATATATTCTTCCTTTATTTACATATTTTAACAAATTTGATATTTATGTTATATATAGATATTGCAACAAATAATATATAGGATCTAAAGCTATTAAATAATTTTTAAATAATTTTTTAATGATTTTTAAAGGAAAATGGGAGGAAAAAAACATTTATATGATTTAATAGACTCAAATACTATCTGAAAATATTTATGTGCTTATAGGAGGTTTATTAGAAATAATAGACTTCTATAAGCATATAATTTTCAATTCATTCTCTTATCAGTTGGTAAAGGCATTTTCAATTTTGGCAAAGTAATTTTTATTAATATTTGTTATGAAATCGATAATTTTTTCATAACCTGTTTCTTCATGAAGCAGATTTGTAGGATATCATTTTATTTATCATTTTAAGACATTTATTTTGTATAATTTGTAAGCGTTTTAGGTGACAGTTGGCAGCGTCACTCCAAATAGGACACGCGTATGTTAATATTGGCTTTATAAAACTTTCGAAGAGTAGATTTTTGTTTTTGGGGATTAGAAATGACCTTCAATTTAGTAGTGGCCATAATGCTTTAAATGATTTTATAGCTTTTAATGTAAGCTTTTTGTCCAAGACAACTCTGAGATATTTGAGATCGTTAAGTGCATTTATGGTATTATTTCCAATAAGAAGATGACGTTTTGACAGTTTTTTGGAAGATTTGTTGAATGGAAAAATTATTGCTTGTGTCTGGTTTGGATTAATTTTGATTCTCCATTCGTAAAAATATTTACTGCAATTTACAAGTCCCTTTTCCATTTTCTTCAGGAATGCACTTGTAAGTTTGTTTGAAGAAATTAACGCAGTATCATCTGCATAAAAAACAAAGCTAGAGATTGTAACTAACTAAAATAAGATATGTATATTAAAATAAATTGTTTTTTTATTTACATCATGAAGTATCATCATCAGTATCACTTCCCTTTTGACATTTTTAAGAAATTTAAATCTAAATGATTTTTTTTAGAAGAAAATTTACTTTTTTTTCTTAAAATTCGTTTAACTGATCTAGCCGAGTCGAAAAATGAATGGGAAACTTCACCACAATCTAATGTAATGTAATCGATTGTAATTTTTTAAGTATGATTTTCCAATCTCTCAGGTTTGATTAAAAATTTTGATCTTTTTTGACTTATATCTACTTTGCTTTTTGATTTTTTCGTGATATTTGATGTAAACATGGACATATTTCAAACTCACAAGCTATACTTAATTACATCGTATTAAAATCCGTTTTGTAAATTTAAATACTATTTTATATGTATAAATATTATGCTAATGTAATTTGTATTTATAAATAGACGAACCCCAGAGGATGTATACAAATTATCGAAATCTCGGGAAAACATTGTAATAAATATTATATTAACGGTGTGCGCTCCGTATTTTATTAAAAAAAAATCTCATTTTCGATCTTTATCATTTTAATGATTGATTTAGAATAAAATTCGGAGGGCACACCGTTAACGCTAAATGTTAGGTTAGCAAAAACAAATAGTTTTTTCAAGTAAAAAACAACAAGTATATTACAGTATACAAAGTGTACACTACGGCGGCCCTTAATAAAAAAAAGTGTTCAAACTCTCGGTCGCACCCCCTAAAAATATGCGAGTAGCAAAAAAAGTGAGAAATACAAAGTTTTGGGCCAATCAAAAAACATTTAGAGGGTGCTCAACGCGATTGGAAATTTCAAGTGTGTTTATATGGGGAAAATATGACTTTTCTTCATATTTTACGAAAATTTCTTTCTATAGTTTAATTTTTCTGACAAATTGTTATATAATTCAGCATTAAATTATCTTTCCAGAAAGCTATAAAATTTCAAAATCAAATAAAAATTCGCCAAGAAATAGCAAATGCCCACTTTTGTGCCAAAAAAAACTAGGTCATGAAATTTGATGATGTGTTTTCAACTTTAAGAAATTAATTAAAGCCAACATTTTATTAGTCTCTATATCTGTAAGTACTCAGTTATGAAGTATTGTTTTATTACCACGTTGTTAACCTATGTCGTATTGAGACCGAAAATGGGAAATTTTTTTGATAAAATTTTGAAAACTCCTTTTCAAGTTTTAAAAAATTTTCTTAAACAAAATTTAAAAAAATGGATCTGGCACCTTAAGATTTTGTTAAACATATGTTACAGATTAACTGTGTGAATCCCCACGCCAGAACTTTATTTTTCGGATTTCGAGAAAAATGGGATTTTTGTAAAATATTTTGTAAATGTACTCTTTCTAGATACTTTGTATCAAAAATTCATCACTTTACTACTTTTAAATGTTATATTTTATCTTAATAGCCTAGGGTTTCGGAAAAAAAATAATATGACCCTATTAAACCTTTTGGAACTGGAGTCATATATGACCCCAAGCTAATAAAAGACAATTTATTCAAACAATTCAAATATTTTGCAAATACTGTAGAATTTTTAAAAGCGTTGCTTAAAATATTATAACCAAATATGTATGTTTTCCGTTCCTAAAATCTGGGATAAATCCGAGAACGTTAACCCATTATTTGCCAAGGCCAGCTTTTGTTTTTAAGATATTTCTAAATAAAGATTACCGAATTCGAGTTTTTATATTAAACTCGATGAAACCACTATTTAGAATTTAAGAGAAATAATTCGGTTAATTTTTATTTATTTAACCCTTCAGTGCTCCGGTGAACAAAATAATCCATTGTGATATATCTTTGGTGCAATTATCTGCTTATTGCTCGCGAATATAAATTAAAACAACTTTTAACCAATTTTATTATAAAACAAGTAAGAAAATTATAGTCGGTCTAGACCGACTATAGGATACCCTATACCATGCGTTTAGAGACCCTACCCCATATACCCAACTATCTGGACATAGAAAATAAGCTAAACCAAATTTGAGTAGGATTTTTATAAATTTTGTTGTCTGCAGATATGAAAAAGTTCATATCGGATGCTATATCTATATGGGGACTAGGCCCAAAAATGGACCGAACCTGACCATGTTTGGTAAGGTCTCTTGTATTTTGCAAAAATATATACAAACAAAATTTTAGAAGAATCAGTGCAATATTTTTGTTTTTTGATAGATTTAAGTGAAGATCGGGAAGCAGCTCTATATGGGGCCTATGACTAAGAGTTGTCCCATAGGGATCATTTTTGGACTACTGATTAATGGATGTAATAAACACATACAAACCCAATTTGACTAAGATTTATATGTTAATTTGGATCTTATGACAATTTAAGTCGATTTCATAGGGGTCATTTGTATGGGGGCTAGGTCTGAACATGGACCGATCCTCACCAATTTCAACAGCGTTCATCCCATGGCCGATAAGAGCTTATATGCAAAATTTCATCAAAATATATTCATATTTGCGACCTGCAGTGTGATTACAAGCTTTACATGGACACACAGACGGACGGACGGACGGACGGACGGACGGACGGACGGACATTGTTAAATCAACTCAGAAAGTGATTCTGATTCGATCGGTATAATTAAAGATGGGTCTAGGTCATATATTTTTGGTTGTTACAAACAGCAGCACAAAGTCATTATACCCAAACCACATAGTGTTATAGGGTATAATTATATTATTTTTAAAAACTATCTATATGTTTCCAAATAAAATAAGAAGACCCACAAATGACCCAAAGCTAATAAAAGACAATTTATTCAAAAGAATATGAAATATATAATTAATTCTATTTATTTTGGTGTATTTAAGGATGATTTAGTGTCCGATTCAAATTGTTTTCTGTAATCACTTACGACTTGCAACACGTATTGCTGTTCTTTAATTTTATATTTTTTTATTAAATTAAATTTTCCATTCAAATTTAAGAAAATATCAATTTTATAAATTGGAATTCAGATTTCCAATTGTAAATTGAAAAATATCAATTGAATTTCAGAAAGTCATATTAAAATTAAAAAAAAAAATTTTTTTTCTTAACAAATAACCATTAAACATCTTTTCTTAAACAACTACATTTTCTTAAAAATCTACCCTTTTTTAAAAAGAACAAAGTATTTTTTAAAGACTCTTTTTTTAAAAAAGTGCCTTTTTAAAATGATAACTTTCTTCTTAAAGTAAATTTTCTTAGAAAGTTACCTTTTCTCAAGCAATGATCTTTTATATAAAATATCTTTTTTTAAATAAATTTTTTTTTAAAGTAAATTCTTTTAAAGTTCTTTTAAAAAAATTCACATTTTCCTGGGATATGGCAAACCAAAAATTGCCAAGATTTTTAGAAACTTTATTTTGAAATACCGCATAATTTTTAGCTCTCAAAACATTGAAAAGTGTTATTCCTTATTGTGACTATTGGTATTCTGTTGTAACGCATTGAACAATGAATTGCGACCCCATAAAGTATTTGTATTCTTAATCCCTATAGCAACTCAAGTCCATATAATGTCCGTATATGCGTCGGTCTATCTGTCTTTTGAAATTACGGTAATTCAACAAAATAAACCATTTACCTGGGTAAAGGTAAAATAATATTCTTTGTCGTTATTACGAGCAGGTTGATATTTGAAAGGGGTTAAATTGAGCATCACTGTGTCAAGATATGGTAAAAATATGGAGATACCTCCAAAAATGTAAACAAATTAGTGTATTTGCTGAAATAATTTGGTTTTAAATTTAACAAATCGTTTACTTTTTCAAATATTTTGCTTATATTTATTATCGATAGTCAAACCGAGGTGGCACGGCACGGCCGAATTTAACACACTTACTTGTTTTTTATAAAATTTGTCGATAAAAACTTTTCAAGTCCCTTATTTACCACATATATATAAAGAAAAACAATAACATCCTTTAAAGATGTAAATTTTAAATAAACAGATATTTTTAGCTTCCAAAATATTTCACCTAAACAAACATTATTTCATACTAGCACCAAATGTAAACAAGCAGCCATGAAGAATAACAAATTCAGAAAAAACTAAATTAAATGTCAATTGATATGAAACAGAATCAGACAACGTGAAACAATTGTTTACAAAATAAAAAAAAAAAAAAAAAAACAATAACAACAATAATGTCATTTCACAGCCTATTTGTAAAATGCAGACTCATTCCCAGTCACTAGGTTTGCTTTGTGTACTTATATTTAAAGAAACACCAAGGAATTTCCACCTTCAAATCGATCGAAGTAAACTAAACCCTAACCTAGACATCGACTGTCACAAAACTATCATTGCCTATTATCACACGCTAATGTCGCCATGACGCACAATATGTAGCAATATGTTGAATATACTTGTATATAAATAAAAGTAAACAAATGTACGAGTGTGTTATAATGTTATTGAAGTATTGAAATACCCCAGAGACGCCAGAGCTATAATCTAAATGCAACAAAATCCTTTAACATGTCTTTTGAGTTTGTTTTAGTTCTTACTTTGCAATCGATCGCAACAACCAACATCTTAAATAAATAATTCCAAAACATAGAATAGACTACAGCCAGTCGACATCGACCATAATCGTAGCCGAGAAAATTAATGAAGAAATCTGTGAGAAATCTTGTGTTTGTTATCCGATGCGTGTATTATTTATTTCGTGATTAATAAATGGATAAATCTTGAAAATACCTTAACGACTTTACACGAAATTTTCGCATGAAAGACTAAAACAGAAAATTCTTTTCAGAATCTAAGAATTTTCCTAGCACGGAAAAATTTTGTTTACAGAAATAAAATGGTCGTATATGGAGTATTTTTTGGAATTTATGCTAGTGTATGGGAATGATAGGGCAATGAAATTCTTTTTTGCAAACGTTCTTAGATTCCCAACAATCATCTGTTCGTAAAAACGATTGTTACAAACAAACCATCCCTTGTATCATTGCTTAGTGTAGCGTACACTAAATTGAATGATCGTCAATTTGTTGGGAATTTCTTGTGTCTTTTTCCTATTCACATTTGATGAATCAATTTGCGGCTTGTAGTTATTTGTATTTGATTTAGTTCTTATCGTTTTTTTCATAATTTTTTAATTGTTTGTTTTCACCAGCCGATGTGTTTATTTATTTATCGATAATATGTAATTTTTTATCATTAAATTAACAAGAATATAACAAGCAAATGTCTGCATATTGTTGAGAATCCATTGCATTCGATATACTTACGAGTATTTTGATATCTTATTACGACAACATTATTGATGTATTTTATATACTAACTACTTAAAAGATTATTTTTATCTTCTTCGGCTCTTTTGTGTGTGTATTTGGGAAAGTTCTTTAGATTATCATAAATACTCGCGCACGTTGCCGGAATAGTAAGAGCTGATTTAAGGTGTTTGGTGGTGTGGGAAATGTGTCACAAATTGATTTTTAATTCATAATACACTCGATAATGCTTGTATTTAAGAGCTAAGAAATTGGAAACAAAATATGTATATTTTGCTTGGAAAGGGGGAAACAAAATTTCAACAAAACATAAAGTTTCTTCTATTTCAATAGAAATCATAAAACAAAATCTCATTTATTTCATTAGATATCGTTAAACTACAAATACTTTAATATGAATTCAAATGATCACATTAAATACAATTTTGCTAAATCGTGACTTAGAATAAAAACAAATTTTTAATATTGTTAAAACTTTATTCGTGAATTATAAAAAAAAATTGATTTCCACTATAGTCTAAAATTTCTTTATTTATGAATTATTAACAATTTAGCTTCTACTAACTTTATTTAATCGTGATTTACAATAAATTTCAATTTTTTCTTTATTAAAAAATAGGTTTTACTATAATTTAAACCTTTCTTGATAACGATTTAAAATATACCAAATTTTTAATTATATTCAAAAATTTTTTAGGTACCGTAAATAAATCCCAACTGAAATAAGTCAAAAAAAAAAAAAAAAAATTAAATAGATTCAAAAAAAATATTAGTGTTTTGAAATAACTCTCAAATGTAATAATTCCCAATGAAATTTTGTTAGGCGTTATTGCACTTATAATAATTATTTTTGTGGGGAGTTATTTCATTTCATTATTAGACTACATTTAATAGATTCTTATATTTTTATAACGGTTCTTAAAACCGTTTCACAACTGCAAGGAACTAATTACGGTTAGTATGTACTTGATAAATTTTCAACCAGTGTTTTAATTGAAAAATAAAATGACAAACCTTGCGTTCGAAATAGTAAGTAGCAAAAGATGAAACAGTAGAGTGTTATATTTAAAAGTAGTCAGTTCAAATCTAATTCTCTTTACGAATGGGCATGTAAATAATTAGAGCGCTTACAGTGCAATTATTTATAATTAAAACAAGTGTATATTTTTATACCCTATACCACTATGTGGTTTGGGTATAATGACTTTGTGCTGCTGTTTGTAACAACCAAAAATATTTGACCAACACCCATCTTTAATTATTCCGATCGAATCAGAATCACTATCTGATTCGATTTAACGATGTCCGGCCGTCCGTCCGTCTGTGTGTCCATGTAAACCTTGTAATCAAACTGCAGGTCGCAAATATGAATATATTTTGATGAAATTTGGTATATAAGCTTTTATCGGCCATAAGATGACCGCTATTGAAATTGGTGAGAATCGGTCCATGTTCAGACCTAGCCCCCATACACATGACCCCTATGAAATCAACATATTGCCATAAGATCCAAATTATCATACAAATCTTAGTCAAATTGGGTTTGTATGTATATATTACATCCATTAATCAGTAGTCCAAAAATGATCCCTATTGGACAACTCTTAGTCATAGGCCCACTATAGAGCTGCTTCCAGATCTTCACTTAAATCTATTAAAAAAGAAAAATATTGCACTGATTCTTCTCAAATTTTGTTTGTATATATTTTTGCAAAATACAAGAGACTTTACCAAACATGGTCAGGATCGGTCCATTTTTGGGCCTAGTCCCCATATAGATATAGCATCCGATATGAACTTTTTCATATCTGCAGCCGAAAAAATTAATAAAAATCCCACTTAAATTTGGTTTATGCTTATTTTCTGTATCCAGTTAATTAGGCCTGAGAGATAGGGTCTCTAATCGCATGGTATAGGGTATCGTATAGTCGGTCTAGACCGACTATAATTTTCTTACTTGTTGTTTTTGCAATTGCCTATCATTGGTCTCATTTGAACTCACGTGGTGACAATTCAGCTTAAAACAGGAATAAAAATTTAGCGATGGTCCGATCACAGGGGAGATGGGTAAAAACATCTAGTAATTAAAGTTTTCTTATGACACTTTTTTAAAATCAAACAAAAAGCGTTATCTATGCATCACTTATAGCAATCAACTGCAGGAGCTCTAATTATAAGTTACACAGTACCATGTGATAGGATCGTCATATTATGAGATTATTTATTGTGTAATACGTTTGTCCATATTAAGAAGTTGAAAGTTCTATAAAGCATGAAAGGATATTATTGATTATGGCAGGATGGCCATATTATTATTTACGATGTGATATTAATATATGCACACAGAAAAAAGATTTGTAGGAATTCCATTAGCAATAGTAATAATCAATCAGGTAATAATCATTTTTATTGTAATTCATAAATACTTTCAAATGCAATAGATTTTTTTCGTTATCTACCATATAATAATAATTCTCAAAAAATGTGTGTACCTTCAATGGAAAAATTTGTTAAATTTACCAATCAAACTTTTTATCAAAATTGTTATGCTAATTCAATCGAGAGAACTAAATTAAACCTATTATAACATGACTCGTTCTTAAATAGTGGTGATTACAGCATCTAATTTTGTTAACACAACATATTTTAAACCAAAAATATATTTACAGATATTGTAACAAATTATCGGTAAATATAATAGAAACAAATTAGTAATTAGAATTATTTAATTCGGTTATAACAAAAGAAAACCAATAACTTAATTAGGTTTGGTAGATTTAACCGAACTGAATTCTATTCTATTCTACTCTATTCTATTCTATTCAAATTCTATTGTAGGTACCAAAAAATTTAATGAAATAATAAGCCTAACCGAATAATTTCATTTAATTGTCAGTTTTGAAGAATTAAATATAAAGAAAAGAATAATAAAAAAAAAATATTTTGTTGAGAGTTTTCTCTGTTATTAATTACTTAAAGTAAATAAAAAATCTGTGCATAAAAATCTGTACCTAAAGCAATCGGCATGGCCCAAATAATGAAGGAAGTAGACCATATGTATAGCGGTTTGTAAGAGGCAGTTTATCGTAATATTACTGCCTGCAAAGAATTTGCCATAATCTTGCGCTCGGCCAACGGTACAAATGGCATGAACTAAATCCTTATTAATCTTCTTGGGGAACAATACGTAACCACTGATGCTCCGTAATGGGGCTGCTAAGCTCATGGCCATGGCAAGACGATGAAGCTGAAGATGCGCCAATTTCGTCAGTCTATTTGCGGTTCTCTACTTGAGAATGCGGACGTGCATTTACCTTAGATATAGCTGACGGTTATGAGAAAACTTTGGAAAAAGATAAATATTCTGCCAAAATTGCTATGTCCATATAATAAAGATTATCCTGATGTTGTCCAAGTAAGGAATGCTTATATATGCTCCATTATGTCCAAACAGCATGGCCAAGAGGATTTTCTTACGTATTTAGTTGCTAAAGCCTGTGCAACATTCTTGTATGCAAAATCTTGGGCATTGGTTTATCCAAGTCTGAGGTTTGTTTTGTAGAAGCTGATGTTTCTTTCGCTGAGGAGGCTAGGATTGCTATCTTCTCCAGCCCCATTGATGAGTAAATTTCTCGGCTGGTTAGGAGAATTTGGAGAATAAAAATGGCGCTATAGTTGACGATGGCAAAGTTTGTGATATAATTTTAATTCTGGCTAGTGATGTCAATGGTACTGCTTTGCCAAGCTTCACCATACCCAGCCAAGAAAAATTAGGTTATTGTGATAAAGAATTAAGATAATTATTAAACGATATTGGATGATAACACTGTCAATAACTTGATAGGTTTGTGACGTGACGTCTGTTATGTGGCTGTAGCTGGTGCTACTGAAATTGAATTGGCGATACAAAGTGCTGCTTTTGCCGATACCTAACATAGTATGAACAGTGTGCCACTGCTTTGGAGGCATTTCCTGAAGTCTTAGCTGAAAATTCCGGTGTCAATGGTACTGAAGTGGTGAACCAGATATATTTTGCCCACAAAGAGGGTCTGGTAAAATATTGGTTTCAATATTGAAGCTGAAAAGCCCAAAACAATTGATGTTACCACCATGAAAGCGTTCGAGCTCTTCCAATCAAAATACTGGACTATGAAATATGCTGTTAGTGCTGCCAACACAATCTTGAAAGTTGATCAAATTGTTATGGCCAAATGTGCTGGCGGACTTAAACCTCCACAAGCTGGTTTTAGTGATGATGAGAGTTTAATTAGATACTTCAACATCTATTCATACTAGTACCATTTTCTAAGGTTTTTCATATTCCCTATGACATAATTTTTCTTCTCCTATCGTCTCTAACTGGAAAACATATACACGTACACACGTAATAATCCTTAATTTATAACTATAAAAGAAATAAATTATATATAAAATCATTTCAAAGTGTAGTTATAATTACTGTAAGTATGCATTGGGCTACCTCAATAAATGGCTGTAAGCACCAATAAAGAAAATCTAAATTCCATTGTATGAACAAAATTTAACAGTTCATGCCCTCGAATTTACTTAAAATATCAGTTGCCCTAAACTACATACGGTTATTTCGATAATATTATTTAGTAATCACTGCAGAATAATGTGATAGTACATGGGACTATCAAAATTCGGTTGGCAACAAATTCAGTTGCCACAACAAATCCATTTTCTGTGTGTGCTAATATTTATTATTGTTATTTTTTCTGATTTGATCGAAGGATTTACCAGCTTGATTATAATGCTGGGTCTGGTCGCAGCAGTTTTGATTCATCCAAGCACTGTGAGGTGCACGGTCAGAATTGGAGAAGTGTATCTTCGCTTATCATAAATTAATTCTAAATTTTATTTGCAACTTTGTGTAGTATTTATACAAAACAATTTGTTACAATTTTTTGTATGACTAATTCTTATTGCTACTTGCTTATTGCTTATTGCCACATTCCTAGTAATCATATTTAGTATTTACATGTTATTGTCCGTTAGTAACATACTTAATGCTACATTCTTAATAATCATATTTCTTACATGTTATTGTCCGATTTATTGTTAGATTTAAATTACAATTTATTAATTATTTTACAAGTTTTTAGGGTATGGTTCATTCCACTGTGATAGGTACACTACACTCTGCTAATAAAAAAATAATTATTATTTATTATTTCAACCAGTTAATTTTTAATTTTTCGTTTCGTATTTATTTTTCATATTCCATTTTTTATTTTTCATTTGTCATTTTTCTTATTTTTATTTATTTTATTTATTTATTTATTTAGTTCAGAAAACTGCCGCAAGCCCATTGGGCCAAAATTGGCAAACCTACAATAAACAACACTATACAATAGTTCTTTAATATCTAAACTAACATCAGCTAGCAATAGTTTATATAAAAACCCCATAAAATTCATTACACCCTATTATTTGCACAAACCTAATACTGTTCATTGCTTAACCACGAAGAGTTGGTAGCTGCAGCCTGTAATAGTGTAATCTATAAATTAGATACGCAAATATTTTTAAAGTTTGACAACGTTTGTGAAAAACTTCGATCCTGGTAAGGAATCACAGAATTCCACAACCGAGTTATTTTTACCCCAAAGGATCGACTCATGTAAAGGGAGGTGTGTCTGGGACAAATTAGAGTGTGCGTTCTACTAGAAGTTCCGAAATTGAATTTTTGACGCAAATATGGAGGATTGCCATGTTTCACAGTTTTAAAAAAGAATATCATCTGCCTTAAATCAACATATTGACCAAAATCGCATCCTAATACGATTTTACACAATGCAGTAACACTTTCTCTAACATGGAGGTCATAAATATAACGAACAACTCTATTAAAGCACCTTCTTAATCGTTCCATATTTCTGGCTGAAGTACATGAGTAAACTTTAATACAATACAGAAACAATGGGAGGCATAAGGCCAAGGCCACACGATGTCTGACAGCTAATGGTAAATTATAGGCAACATTATAAATTCTACGCAAAATCCAGGAAACTCTTGATATTTTCAAAACTCACATGTTGATCAAATGAAAGATTATTGTCAAGAATGAGACCTAGCATTTTGTACTGGGAAAAAACTTCCAGTAGCTCATTACCTAGCAATATATTTAAATTTATACTAAGGCCCTTCGAAAATAGCATTACCTTGTATTTTAAAGGATTCAACTCTAAGAAATTCTGACTGGACCATTCCACAAGGTGCTGAAGATCCCTATTTATAAGATCTTTAAAATCCTGCAAATTAGATAACTCCGAAGTTGCTAAAAGCTGTATATCATCAGCATAAGTATAGCATGTTAAGAATGATAAAACTCGATATATGTCGTTAATATACACTAAAAACATTAACGGTCCTAAAATAGTCCCTTGAGGAATGCCCCTACTAATTTCCAAAAAGTTCGAATTCTGATCACCCACTTTTACAAATTGACTACGATCAGATAGAAAAGACCAAATCAGCTTGCAACTATATGAACTGAAACCAAAATTATTCAAAAGTTTTTCTACCAAAACTCTGTGACTTATTGAATCAAACGCTTTGCAGAAGTTCAAAAAAATTAGCGCACATATATTGGCTCTATCCAAATTCAACCTTATAGTCTCAGTAATATCCATTAGAACTCCCGTTGTATTATAACCCTTGCGAAAGCCAGATTGAAAATCACATATTAGGCCAGAATTGTTCAAATATGACAATATTTGTTTCCAAAGTAAAATTTCCAAGATTTTCGAAAACACAGGAAGGATACTTATTGGACGAAAATCAGAAATAACCCTAGGAGATTTAATCTTAGGGATCGGGACCATCCTGCCAATCTTCCAAATCCTAGGAACACTCGAAGTGGTAATGATTGAATTTATAAGAAATGTAAATTGCGCTGCAAGTGCTGGGAATATTAACTTTAAAAACTTAAGATGAATACCATCCGGTCGAATAGCATTAGATTTTATCTGGGTCATTGCATCAAAAAACTTCCATTTGAGTCACATTAATAAAGGAAAAACCATCCACATGGGATAAACACATCGGGTTAAATGCAGTATTCTCCGACCGCAAACTCGGCATACTAGAAAATTCATTAAATTCATCCAGGTCCATCGAGAACGGTATGCTATTATCATTAAGAACACCAACCGACCTTATACAAATCTTATACACGTTTCCTTACGGACTTTTCGTATAGTTGATTTCACTATATTTCTGTGAACGCAAATAATTCTAAAATTCTCATCTGTTCCATTTTCCCTATATTTACGATATGACCTATTCCTGTCTCGCTTAGCCCGACAAATTCGGTAGTCATTCATCCACTCATTGTCATTACGTTTGACAAATCGGCGTAGCGGCACATTGTTATCAAAAAGATCTTTTATGATAGAATTTAAAAAAATTGCCTTTTCATCTAGTGATGCATTATTAAAAATGAGGAAAAATCCACCGATAGAAGTTGCGAAAGGCATTTATCTACATTTAAATATTTATAATCTCTATAATAAAACTCACATGCACTACTAGAACCAGATAGGTTGTATGATATCTGTATCAAGGCATGATAAGAGTTAAGCACTGGGATCTGGAACTGGCTAACAACCGTTACTAAATCAATATTTGAAACTAGAAAATAGTCTGTTAGCGAAGTAGCACCCCTCCTAGGGCAAAAATGCGTTGGCCTAGAGTTGTGTACCACAGACAAAGATGATTGCCGACAAAAATTCCCTTACCAAATTCCCTTGTGTAAACATATTTGTATTGAAATCCCCCATAATCAATATATTGCCATATCTTGATGAAAAATCCATTATCAAATTTTCACAGCACAAAAAGTCCCCACTTGGCAGATAAAAGACCTAACAACACTGTTATGTTGTTATGCAAGACAACTTCTACAAACAATGCTTCCACCCTATCGTCATTCTGATCATTACCATCATAAACCACCCTTGTCTTAAGGCCTTCACGAACATACAAACAGACACCTCCCCCTCTAGAGTGAGCACGATCATTACGAAAGATTTTAAACCCTGAGATGCAAACTGCATTATTTGAAACACTGTCATTGTACCAAGTTTCAGAAATACCAAAAGCATCAACAGAACAATTTTCCATCATATGGCGTACTTCATCAAACTTAGTGGAATTATTGCGAGCTACAAGGCTTTGAGCGTTAAAATGCAGAACATTGAATTCACCTTGCCTCAGAATTGCATTTATCATTCCACCATTCGAGGCTATATCGCCCAAATTACCAACCATCATGGAACCAAACAAACAATGTTATTTTTGTGCAAATAATAGAACTAACCCCCGAATAATATGTATAATATTTAAGTTTCATTTTAATAAAAACAATATTTTTTTGTTTCTTTAAATAACAGAACTGAGATCATAATGAAAAATAAATTAACCAATCTAACGAAATTGCAATTGTGCTATAATTACATGTAACATCACTCTTAACATCACTTGTGATTTTTTCATTTTTTATTTTTATTTTTCACTTCTCTTTTTTAATTTTAATTTTTAATTTTTGATTTTTTATTTTTCATGTTTTCATTTTTCATTTTGTATTTTTAATTTTTCATTTTGCGTTTTTCATTTTTCATTTTTTATTTTTGATTTTAAATTTTAATTTCTCATTTTTTATTTCTCATTTTTCATTCCTTATTTTTCCTTTTCATTTTTTATTTTTAATTTTTTATTTTTCATTTTGCATTTTTATTACATATCATAATTTTTTCACCAATACAATCATAAGTCACACCGATGTACGCTGTTTTTGTAGTTGTATTGTGGAATAGAAATTTACCCCCCCCTGCGCATATAGATGTTTACACATCAAAAAGCTCCTTGCGAACAAGAAGATGACAAAACTTCGTCCGGGTTTTGTTAACCCGAACATCGCATCAACTTCAAGCAACAGCCTGCTGCTGGCCTCAATGATATGGACGTAACTCCCATATCAAATATTAAAGATGTTAAGCAACACAAAGCTCCACCTATTGTTGTAGAAGCTAACGCCTCATTTACAGAAAAACAAAAACTACTTGGTAAGGATTGTATTTTCAAACGTACTTCAATTGGTACCAAAATTTTTGCTCCAAGTAAAGAAATGTACAAATGCTACAAGTAAATACTTAAAGAGAGTAAAATGGAGTTTCGTTCTCACGGTTCCAAAGAAAATAGGCTATATACCACCTTTTTACATGATAAACTCTGAGAAAATCTCCAAACAGCTAAAAAAAAAACTACAACCTACCTTCTACTTCCGTAACTGAAATAGACACCAAATTCAGTTCGAACAATAATGCGGTTTACAAAGTTCAATGTGTTCGTAAAAATTTTAATCCAACTGCCTTAAAAAATGTACGAACAATTTCCAATATTAATATTTCTTGGAAAAAATACAAATCGACATCCAGGAACAAACCAACTCAATGCTGGAACTGCTTAATGTATGGCCATGGGCAGCGAACATTGTCATCGAAGTGCTGCGTGTATGATATGTGCAGAACAACATCATACAAGTTTGTGTCCATTTAATACAAATGAAAAAAGACCAGCTGTTTTTACATGCTTCAATTGCAAAAAACATGGAAAGGAGAGAACTGATCACGCTGCAAGCGACATCAACTGCCCGTTACGTTCTCTCTATTTGGAAACTAGAACCAGAGTAACTTCTTAAAGTCAGAATAACAGCAGACAAAAACAAAATAACTCATCTATAATATTAATAGGCTAGACGATTCCTTGTGACTGATGTTTTGTTCTACCATTTTATCCCGATTTTAACCAAACGTATATTATTTGAAAAGTATTTCTTTTTAGCCGTTTTGCAGACTTACAGAGTTTTGATTTTTTTCTTTATTTGGAGTAAATTGCATTTAAAGTTGCAACTAACACATGGGTAAAACCATATGAAATCAACCAATGAGTTGACCGCACCGATTTCGAATTGGATGAAATTTGGTACGAAGGGAGAGTTAAACATAATAATAGCGTTTGCCAACTTTCAGTGTCGTAGCTCTCGTATTTTCAGAATTATGGCCATTCCAAGTTGGCAAAAATCAATAAAAATGCACTCAGATACCTTAACACAATTATTAATATCTCGAAAAGTATTCATTGTACGTTAATAATCAAGGGCTCATTTTACAGACTAAAACATGCGCCATTCCAAATTTTCGATCAAGGATAATGTAAATAAAAAAGGACTAAAATTTCCAAAGGATATTTCTCGAAAATCAATATTTTTAAAAATTTCAAAAAAATATATGTTAATTCTTATTATGTTTTGTACAAGTCTGTCAAATTTCAATGTGGAGTCTTTATTATAACATGAGTTATTAAGAAAAAAGCAGGCGAAGGTTTATGTATTTCATGAAATGTACCAAAATACAAAAAGGTGACAAATTACAAAAAGAAGGACATATCAAATGTAACGGAACTTTTTCGACTTTACAACCTAGACGAAATATTTATTGCCTGTTCACACAAAAAATTTACAAATATTTTATGACCTGTGGTCGGCTTATTGGCAGTAGCAAATTCAGTCCCTATTTAAAAAACATTTTATGACCCGTAGTTAACGCAAATTTTCCAATTCAAGAAAAGCAAGGCGTGTATTTTTTTACCTGTAATCTATTTTTTGTACCAAAAAAAACAGTATAAGTCGTTCAGAGACTGTAAGTCAAACTTCAGTTGAATACTAGATTTCATAAGTGCTAAACGTCAAAGTGTTATAGTGTTAAAGTGACTTGATCTTTTGAAAAAACAAAAAAAAGAGACTAAATATTTAAATAAATTATAATTATTGTCAATACAAAAAAGTCGTGCACAATTCATTCGGTTGTGGTATTTAAAAAAAAAATATGCCATTCCATTCAACATTTTGCTGTAATCCTTTTAAAAAATCCGGTCACACTGGGTGCAATAAAAGTTTAAGACAAGTCCAAGAATGGATGCTACAGTATACTAAGGATAAAAACATTACGATCTCAAATAAAATTTGTGGGACATGTAGAATAAAATTTTCGCATCTGAAGAAATCTAATAAATCTAATTTGGAAGAAGGTTCAGACATAAACGAAAATGTAGATACTTTCGATGACATTGCGTCAGGCACGGAAGAAGATGACATTGCGTCAGGCACGGAAGAAGTTGCTATTTCAAAATTAAACCAATCTTTACCGTATCTGGAACAATCTCCAATAAAAAAGAAGAAGTTACATCAAAAACGGTACAGAGATGGAAAATTCAGGTTCAGCACAATCAACTTCGCATATGTGCCCACAATCCGAAATAATAGAACAATTAAAAGAAAAGTTTAAAACATTAATAAAAAATAGCGAGAAAATCCAACTGCTAACAATTTTACCAAAAAGCTGGGCAATACATAAAATTGAGGAAGAATTCCTGGTTACAAACTATATCGCGCGAAAAGTTAAGCATTTGGTTGAAACAAAGGGTGTGATGAGTACGCCTAACCCAAAACTGGGAAGTCCAATTTCACCAGTGACAAGCAATTTAGTAAAATCCTTTTATGAATCCGATGACGTCAGCAGGTGTATGCCCGGACAGAAAGATTTCGTGTCTTTTTTTGAAAATGGTACAAAAGTCAGGAAAAATAAAAGACTTTTGCTTGAAACTTAAGAGAAATGTACGCCTTATTCAAGGAACGACATGATGGAATAAAAATAGGTATTTCCAAGTTTTGCCAACTTCGTCCGAGGAATATAATTCTAGCAAATGCGAGTGGATCTCATAACGTGTGTGTTTGTACAAAGCATCAAAATGTGAAGCTGATGATTGATGCCATAAATTTAAAAAAATTAACTGCTGGTGTTCCGAATTATCAGCTTGAATGTTACAAAGATTGTTTGAAACAAATGACATGCATTCCATCTTCTTCAAAGTGTCACCTACGTAAATGTAACAAGTGTCCAGGAATTGAAAATTTAAAAGCAAAACTAAATCAATTACTAGAGCAAAATGATATTGATGAAATAACATATAAACAATGGGTAAGTGTAGATAGGGATAATTTGGAGACCATGATTGGCCAAGCCGACGTTTTTGTGGATTCCCTATGTGAAAAACTTGAAATTCTATTACCTCATTCATTTATTGCAAAACAGCAGGCAGCATATCTGAGCGAAAGAAAATCAAATTTGGAAGAAAATGAGTATATAGCAGTTTGCGATTTTTCAGAAAATGCTTCTTTTACTATTCAGGATGCAGTCCAGGGATTTCACTGGAACAACTCTCAGGCCACTTTATACCCAATTGCTATTTATTTTAAATCAGATGGAAAAACACAACATACAAACTTCATAATAATATCTGATTGTCTTGTACACGATTCTGTAGCTGTTCACCTGTTCCATCGCCACCTGAATGTATTTTTGAGAAAAAAGTTTAAAACAACCCCGAAGAAAATCACGTATTTTTCAGACGGTAGTGCTGCCCAGTTTAAAAATAAAAAGAACTTTATCAATTTATGTTATCATATGGAAGATTTTGGATGTAATGCTGAGTGGCATTTTTTTGCAACAAGCCATGGAAAAGGCCCAAGTGACGGTCTTGGAGGTACCGTAAAGAGAGAGGCACGTCGAGCTAGTTTACAGCGTCCATTACAAGGTCAAATAACTACTCCAAAACAATTATATGAATGGTGCCTGCAAAATCTTTTGAACTGTAATTTCGAGTTTTTAACTCTAGAAGACCACGAAGAAGAAGCACGGTTCCTTCAAATTCGTTTTAAAGATTTGCGTACTATTCCTGGAACTCAAAAGCGCCCCGGTAGGTGAGTAGGTATCGTGCTCGCCTACCATGCGGGGGTCGTGGGTTCGATTCCCACCAGAGGCTTTGGTCTGTCGCTGCACAAAAAAAAAAAAAAAAAAAAATAATAATAATAAACACACTACTCTCTCTTTCCTCCTTCCTATATCTATATCTTTCCTGAGATCAACACAATGCAATGCATCTGTAGGGGACATCCCCTGAGTGTTGATTAATAAAAAAAAAAAATAAAAAAAAAAAAAAAAAAAAGCTGCATTCTATTGAACCTGTAGATAAAAAAAAAATTAAAGTCAAGCGATACGCGGCAGATGCAGATTTTTTAATTGAAATCCTTCAGAAATAAATAAATATGCTGTAATAAAGTGTTTAATAATGATAATACATTATGTTGTACTTTTTATTAAAGGTTTAGCAATGGAGAAAAAGAGTTTAAGCGAAGAAAAGTCGAAAAAGTTCCGTTACATTTGATTTGTCCTTCTTTTTGTAATTTGTCACCTTTTTGTATTTTGGTACATTTCATGAAATACATAAACCTTCGCCTGCTTTTTTCTTAATAACTCATGTTGTAATAAAGACTCCACATTGAAATTTGACAGACTTGTACAAAACATAATAAGAATTAACATATATTTTTTTGAAATTTTTAAAAATATTGATTTTCGAGAAATATCCTTTGGAAATTTTAGTCCTTTTTTATTTACATTATCCTTGATCGAAAATTTGAAAAAAAATTTTTTTTGGAATGGCGCATGTTTTTGTCTGTAAAATGAGCCCTTGATTATTAATGTGCAATGAATACTTTTGGAGATATTAAAAATTAAGTGTTAAGGCATCTGAGTGCATTTTTATTGATTTTTGCCAACTTGGAATGGCCATAATTCTGATAGTTCGAAGGCTAATGTCTGAAAGTTGGTAAATATTATTGTGCCGATCCATAGATCATGTGTACAAAATCTTATCAAATTTGGAGGTGATGAGGTCACAAATGTTAATATTTTCGGTTGATTTCATATGTTTTTACCCACATACATAAAATTATACAATGTTATGTGTGTGTTTATTAAATTTGATAATGTGTTTGTAATAAAAATGAGTTTGTTTTTTGTGTTGATTTTTGAATGGCTATAATGGATTGACATACTTATAGGTTCTTTATTTAATGAAAATATAAAATTTCCTAGAATTTGCGCTCGAATTTCGAGGGCTGGAATCTGCTAGTTTCAATTAAAGCCCTAAACATATAACGGCGAGTTGCGAGTGCGAGTAAAAACTTAGCTTTTTGCGTGCGAGAATTTGTGCTTTTGTGCTTTTACAAAATTGATGATTTTGAAAATGCTTACAAAATGCTTTCGAGCAGCTGATTGTCCTACTGTAAAACATAGTTCAATGAATTTCAAACTTTTCTAAATTGAAACAATTTGAGCTAATTATTGAACTAGAAAATATTAAAATAGCGTCTTTGAATGAAACATTTTTTTTGAGAAAAACGCAGACCCTATTTTAAAAATTATTATTTATATAGAAATGACTGAACAGATGCAAGAGGAGGAGGAGCTGCTCTGTTGATTCGCAAATCTGTCGCACATAAAAACCTCTCTATATCAAACAGGTCATCAATCGAAAACATCTCAATTTTGTATCTTTGTTACATTCACTAAGATATACCCATAAGTTCTGTGCAGATATCTTCAACCAAACACCTTCCACCAAAGAATATATAATTTTTGGTGACCTAAATGCCAAACATTGTTCTTGGAATTGCCGTTCAAATAATACTGCAGGAACCTCACTCAACAGCCTACAGCAATCAAGCAACTTTTCATTCACTATCCTAATTGTGTAAACCCATTCCCCACCAACACAATCGCGAAGCATCCACAGTCGATATTAACTTAAACAATTCCGCTTTAAATATAGACGTAAAAACAATGGATTACGAAATACCATCAGACCATCCCCATTATATTTACACATATCAATGGCCTTGCAGGTTGACCTCAATTATTATGATTATAGAGCAACCAAATGGAACACTTTTAGGAATTTTTTAGACAATAAAATCACGCTATATTCAGATCTATACAATACCAAGGTAGTGATTGATCAGGAAATACAAAAATATGTAAATGTAATTTTCGAAGCAACGGACGTACAACAAAATAATTACACAGAAAATACTGTGAAATATATTAAACTAAGGAGATGTTTTAAAAGAAAAAGTCAACGAACTTCATATATAGCCGAGCAAACTTTTTATAATCAATGTACCAAGTCTCTAAATAACATGATATATAAAAGTATAAATTCGGAAAGCAATAAGAAATGGTGTAAATTATTATCCAATTTAAAACCAGGCGATAAATCATTTTGGAAAATAAGCAGGAACTTGCGAGGAAAAGGAAAAAATCAAATCTCTCACATTAAAATAGGAAATACTAAAATAACATCTGATAAGGACAAGGCTGAAATCCTGGCAAATACTTTTGTCCAAGCCAATAACCTCACTTCGAACTATAACCACTCAACTGATACATTAATATATAAAACAAATTTTAGTGCTACTATTATTTATTTGTTGCGGGCAAATATCAAAATGTTCACATCTGATATTATTTGTATAAGGACGCTAGGTCAAAAAATGGACCGATCATGATCATATTTAGTAAAGTCCTTACTCTAAAATATATATAAATCAACTATGACTAGGAATATAACTCAAAATGATCGTTCATGTTTTATTTTTGGGTATAATATACACACAAAGCCTAAATATTATCGATATATGTAAATCCATATATGATAATATGAATCTTACACAATTGCAGCCGGCCTGATAGGAATTACTTGCACGGAGCTTAGATTTGAATTTGAACCGATTATCACCAAGTTCTACAGATTTGGTCCTATGATAGATAAAAGCTTACATGTCAAAAACAGTTGAACTATGTAAGGTGTAGAGTAATTTGGATGGAAAAGTGGCGATTCGTTGAACAATTTTTCTTTAAGCTGCGGAGCACTATGGTAACTTATTTGTTGTGGTCAACTTTCGTAGATATGGATCTGGACAACACTTCATTTCAACAGGATGGTACACGGTGCTACAAGCCGTAAAACATTCGATATTTTGCGTAGCAAGCATGAAAATCACGATATTAGCCGTTATGGCGATTTGCATTGGCCACCTCGCAGCAGCAATTTGTCCTCCTTGGATTATTCTTTATGGGGAGCTGTTACGGATGAGCGTTACGCTAATCACCCAGCATCGATTGAGGCACTGCAAAAAGAAATTAGTGCAGTCATCGGCAAAATACAGCTCCATAATGTACTGAAAAATTGGGTGATATTGGGTGAGTGAAGTGGTGTTCCGTAATTAATCGCAAGTATAGTACTTTCTAAAAGAAAACTCCAAGGAAAAATTATTTACAGTTTTTTATTTACAGAAAATAATTGAATTTACTTTAATATCGTTTAATTGTAATCCATTATTAGTAGATTTGATAATTAGTTGTATTTTAAATTGTCTTCAATCGTAGATCATTATAAATCTAAATTTTAATTTATTTTCTCTGAAGCATTATAAATCTTAATTTTTGTTTCTTTAATATTTCTTTGATTCCAGTAAATTAAAAATTTACATTTAGACTTTAGTTTCTAACATCTCTTATATCGTGGTTTTGACTTTATATTAATATTTAATTTAAGTTTAAATTTTTTTAATCATGGTTCCAAAAAAAAAAATTATTTTGACTTTAGTTTAAACCTATTTAGTCAAGCTAAAAATTTTCTATATAATTTTATTAACATTTATGGATAGTCTTTTGACTCATTAAAATCTTTTGTAAAAGATTTATTCGACAGCTGAAGAGAAGCCAGAGTAATAAAACCTTGGCGAAATGAAATATAAAGTTCCAATCTAAATATAAACTTAACGAGAATTTGATGTTCATATAAAATTTTACATAATATACAGACATTTTCTACCGCCAATGGAAATATTTAATATAGGCATGGAATGTAAAATTATTTCCGGTGTGCGGGCAACTGGTATGAATTGTGTTATTTCTCACCATACCCCTACAAATAATATCGCTTAAAATTTCTATAATATAAAAAAATTCGATTCTTTTTTTTACATTTTAATTTTCACATAGCGGCATAAATATACTTCAATACAATTGTACAAATAAACAGAATACTCTCACAGGACCTATGCGAAGTAACAAAGTATGTAAGATTGACGCTTTTATATACATTCAACCTAACTTAGGCCTCATTCCTTACATTCTGTATTCTTATATTCTCTTAATACTTCCTTAAGAATTATCATGTCATATTAATATTTTAGTAGTGTTTATATACAGTGACGTTTTGCTGTTTTTTCATTTTCATTAATTTTTTTCTCTTTTATACATTTGAAGGCTGTGACAACTTGTAACTTTAGATGACATTGGCCGCAACAGATAGAATACTTAACGAAACTACAACATACAGATACAGAAATAGAAAAAAAACCTATACAGTTATAAAGAAAACAGGATCAGGGAGAGAGAGGAAGTGAATATAAAGTTAATAAATGAACAAATCTAGCAAAAAAAAGATAGAAGGACAATCCAAAGAGCAGAAATTGCAAATGGATGTAGTGCAAATTTGATGCAAGCTTTAAGAAAGGAAAAAGTTAAAGTTCGCTAAAAAGTTTGTGTGTAAGAAATAACAACAAAATAGCATCGGCAGACCATTGGCAAAGAACCTTGAAAGGTTTAATTGCCTTTTTCTCTTCCCTTTAACATGAGCAAGATTCATAGGAATTTGCTTATTCCAAATAATTTAAAACAAGTTAAATGAGTCTCGTATTATTTCTTGGTTTACGGCTTTTTAATTTTGCTTTCGTGCTTTCTTCACGTCATGTTTCGAAATGCACAACTTCCAACATGAATAGAATTTATTTCACATCATTCCTTCAAATTCAGCTTCGAAAAAAATATCCAAAACAATTCACTTTAGACACTAACCACTCTATATCCATTTTTTTATATACAGCAACAGTAACAAACTAACCAGAGTGACAGCAACATTTGACAACTAAACTTAAAAATAGTTCGCAATAACGTACCAGACACTGAGTTTTTATTTAGTTCTTCTTCAAACACTTCATACAGATACAACATTTTTGTATGGCTACTTCATATTGTCTACATATTTGTTACTTTTTTTTGTATTTATGTACTTTAACCTTAAACAATTTGGTTTAATTCGAATTTTTATATAACCAAAAGTTAACGAGATATTTTCGTGTCACACCTATGAAGGGAAACACATTTGGTAGAAATAGTAAAACGACATTTTTAAATTTTTTGTAAAGAATGACAGAAAAACAAAAAGTGCATATTAGATGGCACTCTCACTTCTGCAATTTTTACAAGTTAAGTGTATTCATCATCCCGTTTAACTTAAGTATCATTTAGAAATGTACATTAAATTTGGAAGATTAAGTACGCAGCGCTTTTACATCATCGAAAACCGAAATAAGTTTAAAAAGCTTCAGCATACTGTGAAATTAGAGGTAGAGATAGAGATACTCCTATGGAATGTTTCGTTGCAAATTTGAAAAATAAGCCATGGACCAAATATGATGTTATATAAATATATTTTTAATTTAATGTTCTAAAAAACAGTCATTTTTTGCATTTATTCCATCAAGCTTTATACAGTGTTATTCATGTTATTATGGCTGGAGTCATTCTTCCATTTTATTTCCATACCTTTATTTCGTTGGAAGTCTGTTAATATTTTTTAACTGGCTGATATTGTGGGAAATTTGATGGATTGGATTATTTTTATAAAAATTTTATTGTTATTTCAGCAGCATAAGGATCTAAAATCTAAACATCTTGGGTTTTAATAATAGTTCATGTTGTTATAAATGAAGAAAAATTTAGCTACATATTAGAATTTCATTTACCATGGTTTGTTATAAATTAATTTTTGAACCTTCTCACCACTGTGCAGAGGGTATATATCAGTTTGTCAATCCGTTTATAACTCATCGAAATAAATTCCGGAGACCCCATAAACTAAAATAAATATAAAGGGTCCGCCATCTAACGTTTTTTTTTTCAACTAGTGCTTATTTCATGGATGGTAACACTTAGCTCATGTCTGATTTGACAGATAATAGTTTTATCCTTCCGCTGAACGAATATGGTAGTGTATACGCTTGAACAACGCTGCGAAATATTGCGACATTACTTTCAAACTCATGGTATTGTTGCAGAATGTGTGCGAAAATTGCGTACGGATTTTGGAAGAAGAGAAGCACCGTCAGCTCCGTATGTACGTTATCTTGTGACAAAAGTGAAAGAAATTGGCATCCTCATCGATAAGCCAAAGCGTGAAAAGCCAAAAAGAGTGCGTACACCCGAGAATATTACTGTTGTGGCAGAAAGTGTGCGTCAAGCGCCTTCAACATCAATTCACCGTCGTTCTGAAGTATTGAATATTTCGGAGGTATCAATTGGTTCAGGAGTTGAAGCCAACTGACTATCCAATGCGTTTTCGCTTCGCTAAGTGGGCCTGCGATCGACTTACAGAATATGCCGATTTTGCCAAAAAAAAATCATCTTTTCAGATGAAGCTCATTTTGATCTCGGCGGGTATGTAAACAAGCAAAATTGTCGCATTTGGGGCACAGAAAACCCGCACGCATACAGTGAAAAGCCAATACACCCAAAACGAGTCACTGTTTGGTGCGGATTTTGGTCCAGAAGCATAATAGCATTTTAAAAAAAAAAAAGTTATTTGGCTGACCCTTTATATTCTTGATACTTATAAAAGGAAAAGTCGGTTCGTTCATGTCCGTCTGTCTGTCTGTTGAAGATATTCTCGTATCACCATTACGCCCAAGAGGTCGTGATAGTTATAGTTAAAATGTTCGTAATAAACTGCAGCAGTTTGGTATTGCACTTGAAGTCTCTAAGTCCAATAGCCACTGAATGACGTGAGAAACTGTAAAGATATTCTTATAAAATTTCATAGATAAAACTACAAATAGTGAAAAATGTTTTTGTGTGTAGACCCAGTAATCAGTAGTCGAAATATAAACCCTATAGGACAAATCTTAGTCATGGCTCCCATATAAAGCTGCTTCCCGATCTATCCATCAAAAAACAAAAATACTGCACGGATTTTTCTCAAATTTGGTTTGTATATTTTTTGCAAAAAAAAAGTGATTTTACCAAATATGATCAGTATCGGTCAATTTTTCGACCTAGTCCTCATATAAATATAGCATACGATGTGAACTTTTTCATATCTGCAGCAAAAAAAAATTAATAACAATGCCACTCAAATTTGGTTTATGCTTATTTTCTATATCGAATTAGTTCGACCGAAGGTCTCTAAACTATGGTATAGGGTATCGTATAGCCGGTCTAGACCGACTATAATTTCTTACTGGTTTTTATTATATAAAGGGTCCGCCAAATAACTTTTTTTTTGAAAATGCTATAAAGAAAAAACTACTGAATATTATCTCAAATTTCTTTGTTTATTTGAAAGCGCAATCCTTCCGGTCAAAAATGGAAAATAACCTCATTCAAATGGCTGCCTCGGCTGGCCATGCAGTAGCCTACACGATCGATCCAATTTTTAAGCACATTATCGATTGTGTGCAGCTGTATTTCACCAATGGCTTCACGAATATTGTCCTTTAAAGCGTCAATTGTCTCTGGCTTGTTGGCGTAACACTTATCTTTGAGTGCACAACACAAATAATAGTCCAACGGTGTCAAATCGCAGCTCCGAGGTGGCCAAACGACATCAGCTCTGCGGCTGATAATGCGATCTTCAAAAATAGGGCGCAAAACATCGCGAGTAGCTTTGGCTGTGTGGCACGTAGCGCCGTCCTGTTGAAAAAAAATGTTGCCAATATCCTCCTCTTCAATTTTTGTGAACAAAAACTCGTTCAACATGGCCCGATAACGATCGCCATTGACTGTAACGGCCACTCCTTGCTCATTTTCGAAGAAAAATGGCCCAATTATGCCTCTGGACCAAAATCCACACCAAACAGTGACTCGTTTTGGGTGTGTCGTCTTTTCAATGTATGCGTGCGGGTTTTCTGTGCCCCAAATGCGACAATTTTGCTAGTTTACATATCCACCAACATCAAAATGAGCTTCATCTGAAAAGATGATTTTTTTTTGGCAAAATCGGCATCTTCTGTAAGTCGATCGCAGGTCCACTTAGCGAAGCGAAAACGCATTGGATGGTCAGTTGGCTTCAACTCCTGAACCAATTGGACTTTGTATGGCGTCAGACCAAGGTCTTTATGCAAAATTCGTCTCAATGATGCCTCCGAAATGTTCAATCCTTGAAAACGACGGTGAATTTATGTTTATGGCGCTTCACGCACATTTTCTGCCACAGCAGCAATATTCTCGGGTGTACGCACTATTTTTGGCTTTTCACGCTTTGGTTTATCGATGAGGATGCCAGTTTCTTTCACTTTTTTCACAAGATGACGAACATACGGAGCTGACGGTGCTTCTCTTCTTCCAAAATCCGTACGTAATTTTCGCACACATTCTGCAACGTTACCATAATTTTCAAAGTACTGTCGCAATATTTCCCAGCTTTGTTCAAGCGTATGCGCAACCATATTCGTTCAGCGGAAGGATAAGACTAATTACCTGTTAAATCAGACATGAGCTAAGTGTTACCATTCACGAAATAAGCACTAGTTGAAAAAAAAACGTTAGATGGCGGACCCTTTATTAATTTAATTATTATGACAAATAAATAAAAAAAAAATAATTTTTCAAGATTTCTATAGAAAAAAAAGTGATTTTTTTCCTGAGGTAAACATATTGCGGGTATTAAAGTATGGAAGTTATGAAATTTTAGTTAGGAATGAAATTTTAGTGCATATGCTAAAAATCGAAAAACTGTTGTCTTGAGTGACTTTATTTTGATAGAAATCCTACTCCCATCCCTCTAAGCGACCAAAAAGCTCTTAAAGGAGAAAACCTAATCTTTCTTTTGAGCAAAAAAAGGCCTTGTTTGAAAAAAAGTAAAAAAAAAATTTTTGATTCAGCAAAAAAAAAAAATATTTTTTTTCGAAATACAGAAGAAATGGCTATCTAAACAATTTGTGACAAATTTTGCTAAGAACAATAGGAAGTAAGTTACATAGATGAGAAAAAACGCCTATTTGTCCAAAACGTCAAATTTTACTTAAAATATGATACCTTACCCTGCTATCTCACATCACACTGCAACTGTGAAATCGTTGTGTACGTATTATCAACGAAAAATTGTTCGAATTAGTCGAATCCATCGCCATTAACAATTGTGTTCACACATCTGACTGCAATCTCATTTTTATAATGTCGAGCGTAAATTTGAGAAAATTTGTGTACTTCTCTCTTTTTTTTTATATAGAGTTACCGAGTTTATTATATAGGCACATGTGTGAGGGAAAATGTTTACATTTATTATTATTATTTTAATATCTTTGCTCTATAATTAACTAACTTGCGTTTTTATATGCGCATTTCAAGAAATAAATCATAATAATTCATTTAACAAGTTAAAACTTTAATTAAAGTTTTGCAGAATCCAGTAAATTTACTTTAGATTTATAACAGGGTAACATTAATCATCGTTAGTGGCAGCCATTACTTGCATTAGTTTTTTTCAGAAAGGGTAATTTAAAAAAAATGGTACTTTTTTGTTTTACCTTTTTTCTTTATTATATCGTGGTAAATATAAAAAATATATGGCAATAATTACTTAGGCGAATGTGACACGTGACACTTCAATGACTACAATAAAGAGAAGAATTTCAAAAAAAAAAAAAAAGAACACACTGAATATTTTTCAAAGTTTCGTGAATGTTCTCGTGACCCTTCCGATCGATTTTGATGATTGTAAATAGCAGCTCCTTTGGGATGTTAAAAAGCGAATTTTTGGCAAACCTTAGTTATTGAGGGCGTGATCGTGATTTCCACAAGCAGACGGTAATCGATATATTAACTTATAGTTTTCATGGTTTATTATAAATTACATTGATTTTGAGTTTTCACTATGGTTTATTATATATATTTATTTCTAAATATTATTTCCAATTTTTAAATAATTGTGTTCATATTTATTGTTTATATCCCTCCTTTCGGAAGGACTTTATAAAAAATAGTTTTTAGACTCATTAAAGTGCCCCTCTCCACGGAAATCTTTAGTAAAAGGCGAAAGATTTATTCGACAACTGAAGAGAAGCCAGAGTAGTTAAACCATCGCAAAACTGAACAATAAGATGTAATCTAAATATCAACTCAACGAGAACTTTAATAGCACACAAAATTCAACAAGAGATAAAAACATTTTCCACCACCAATTTACATACTAAGCATGGGGATGAAATACTAAACATTGTTTTTTGGAAAACTGGTACATGTACGTAAAAAGATAAATTTGTGGAATATCTAAAAAATATTATATGTTAGCCATTCATCTTTGAATGCCTGGTTTTAACTCTGTCATATCTCGTCATTTTCTGTCAATTATAATACTTATACAATTTTATACTTATTCATACCTATCCGGCCGTCAAACGAAAATTATTTAATCTAATTCATTGATGTTGGTCTTTAAGTTTATAGGCCAGCAGATTAATATGCCTGCAATTGTAATTCATGAGCAATATTAGTCAATGGGCTGCAAAAGTTTTGCTCTTAGATTTTCTCGTTACTACGAGTATGTTATGTACGAGTAAAAATAAACTATCATATTCTTCAAAATATTCAACCATAGTGAAAATCGACTATACTTATTAGAACTAAACCTCAATATTAAATACCAAAAATTTATTAAATTATTATAAATTATACAGTAGAGCATGTAAAAATGGAAACATTTTAATAGTATAAGTTGTAGGTTTCCGCTAAGGTGGTCAACTTAGATTTTAATGTTTAAAACAATCTGTGTTTTAAATTCAATTTACATTTTATACTCTTAAATGTTTTTAATTAGTTTTATTTGTTTATTTTCCTTTATATCCTACATATGCTTGCATAAACACAGATAAAGTTATTGTCTTTGATATATCTTGTATTTTGTCATTTAGTCTTTCAGCCAATGAGTGTCTGTCATTTATGTACATATATTTTCCTGACTCAATTAGTTTTTTGCTACATTTTTGTTTTCCTTTGAAAAGTTTTGACTATAATTTCAAACAAGAACTAAACAACAACGCCTTAATATTTAATAGTTTCATATTATTTTGGCATACAGTATCTATACCAAATATTATTAATTTACAAAATTCTTGCAATTTAAGTTGTAAATTTTCCATGCATTTTTTTTCTGGGTTAGTTTCGGAACTATGCTACATTTTACAAATATTTTATACACTAGTTCAATGAGTTTTTAAAAGGAACCTCTTCTGGCCCACTTCCACAAGGTTTCACATAGGATTTCAGAGTTTCTGAATTAATTATCCTTTACCAACTAATACTAATTTATTTTTTATATTATTTGGTTGGATCCATAAAATCAAATCGAATAACTGTTCTTCCCGAATGTTTCTAATTGTATATATTACACTCAGCTGTATCGTATGAATATAAACAGTTCAAAAACTAAATATATTTAGACGTCCTTCTTTTCTTTAGGCATAACACTTACTCCTAATCTTGTTCATCGTTTAGCATAATTTGTGATTCATATGTGTCGGATTGTTTGTCTACTGTAATGCTGAAATGTGCAATGCCATGCAAGAATCCTAAAATAATGCTTTAACAAATCTTCTGACAAATATGTAGACAAATTCATACATTCATACATAAATGCGAATGCATACTTCGTATATTCCAAAAGTTGTTGGAAAAAGTTTGTTTTAGGAAAGTTTGAGAAATATGTTCGTGTTTTCTTAAAGGAAATTGATTAAACAATTGGGTACACAAAATTAGCAGTGAGCCGGGATAAATAAATAAAATATAATACAAATAATAAAAATAAAATAAAATAAAAGGTGAGGTCGTTAATGGGCTTAGAAAATTAAGGAAATATAGTTACTATTGAGAGTTAAACTTCTTATAGTATCTGATTATTACATATGGAAGAGACTTAAGAGAAAATACTGTTATAAAAAAGTTCACAAAATAATATTACATAACCAAAGATTGGAGTGTCTTTATACATATTTAAGTGAATATTTGGAGGATGCAACTGAGACAGTTAGTTTATGCTGAACGTTGATGGCCAGTAATTTCATAGGCAAGGATAAGCTAATTATGATATCCTATTGTCCCAGTTGGATTTACTTCTGGGAGGCATTTCGGACTGTCGAAAATTCATCCCCATCGAAGTTGTCTTTCTGGGATCGCTCGATAATCACAAAGCAGGTGAAATCAATATTCTGTCTCTTCTTCGTCATTACAATTCCTGCAGTAGTCTCTATCGTAGCCACACTACCCATGATACAGAGTCCGGTTCGAATACCTGTAGGGGTGGGCAATTTCCCCAATTTAAACTGAGTATAATTCCTTTTTATATCTATCTAACTAAAGGCAACCTGATGTTTTATGTCATTTCTGTTTACCCTATGTGTTTCCAATTATGCCTTGGTGCCTTTGCACTCTGATACATTTAGAATAAGTGTGTTCTGACTCGACAGTTATTATTGCACTTCGTTTATCGTAGCCCTGTCAATTGCCTGGAAAACTGATACTTTTTATGCCATATATCCGGTTAAAACATACTATAACATTTAATTTATACAAAAGATAAGTATTTTCATGTGCCCATTTAAGTGAAAATCTAATTTTCCAAATAAAAGTTCAAAGTTATATTTAGCTTTCACTTCAAATTAAATAAGTTTCGATATTTTTATAACTTATTTTCTATAATGTTATTGAAAGCGGCATTTTTTAATGACTCGAATCTACAAGAAGGCGAATTGAAAATCAAGTCTGACTGTAATGAAATAAAATTTTTTGTTGTATTTGTTTTTTTTTTTTTAAGAAATTAAAAACATTTAATTGACTGAAAGGTGTCAGTCAAAGTTTATATTAAATACTAATTTAGGTATGTTACGAGGGTCGTAAGATAATTATAACAATGGAATATTTATTAATAATCTAACCCATAAAAACAAAATTTTTGATCAAAACTCTTTCTTTCCTTATGCATATGATTTTTGAATATCTCCATGACTGTGCGTGACTGTGTGTGACTATCTTAAAATTAATCTTTGGCCACAACAAGTCTATTGACAAATTTTCAGATCCATCGGATGAGGGGAAGTGGGTTTTAATCTCTCCGTGACTGTTCGTGACTATGTCAAAGTTAATCTTTTTGCACAGCAAGTCTCTCGATGAAGTTTCAGAACCATCGGATGAGGGGAAGTGGGGCTTTAATCTCTCCATGACTGTGCGTGACTATGCGGGACTGCGCGTGACTATGTCGAACTTGATCTTTCTGTACAGCAAGTATATCTTAGTCTTAGATCGATCGGATGAGGGTAAATGACATTTCGATCACTCCGTGACTGTGTGTGACCATGCGTGTCTGTGCGTGACTAAGTCAAAGTTAATCTTTTTTTCACAGCAAGTGTATGGACTAAGTTTCAGATAGATCGGATGAGGGGAAATGACATTTCGATCACTCCGTGTCTTTGCGTGACCATGCGTGACTGCGCGTGACTAAGTCAAAGTTAATCTTTTTTCACAGCAAATGTATGGACTAAGTTTCAGATCGATTGGATGAGGGGAAATGACATTTAGATCACTCCGTGACTGTGCGTGACCACGCGTGACAGTGCGTGACTACCAAATAATTAATCTGTAGTCATGACAAGACTATGGGACAAGTTTCAGATCAATTGGATAAGGCGGAATGGGGTCCACCCATGGCAGACAGGCAGACAGACAGAGAGTATGAGTTAAAAGAAAGTGTTTAAAAAGCTCCTGATCAGCTTTGCAAAAAATTATTGATAAGGAACAAGAAAATTATATGATTATGTCAAAAGTTTTGAAGACAATGTAGGAAGTATTGATCGGTGATTGTAAGTTTACCGGATTGCTGAGTGAGATTGAAAAATCTCAACACACATAAAATGTAATAAAAAGGATTTTTTTTCAATTAAAATTATAGCAAAGCTTACAAAAAAGAAGAGAAAAACATAATTCCAACAGTTCTAATCAATCGTCTGCGGAAATATTCCCGAAAACAATTTCCCAAATACAATTGCCCGAAAAACAATTCCCCGAAAAAACAATTCCCCGGAAACAATTTCCCGAAATTACAATTTCCCGAAATTACAATTTCCCGAAATTACGATTTCCCGAAAAAAATTTCCCGAAATTACAATTTCCCTATTTTTAGTTTACAACTTCCCATATTTCTTGATTTCCCCCATAAAAAAAACTTGCTGCATACGATTTCTTGAAAAAACAATTTCCCGAGTATACGACTTCTCGAAAAAACAATTCCCCGACCCCGCACCGCGCCCTTCCTCTTCCACCCTCCCTCGTCATCCGGACCTATTTATTGGAGTGTCATACGCTTTTTTTTTCATTGTGACTTTGAACACTTCGGCATTCAGACTTCCCGACAGATAGCGCTCAATCCATCACATCATGCCCATGCAGTAGCTGCTACAGAATCGCTACCATCTTGCATAGCGAAGTTTTTTTAGTTATTTGGGTTGTAATACTCAGTTACTATGCCACTCGAATTCTTGGATAGCAAAAAAGTTAAATCGAGGTTCCTTTTGAATGTTTTCTTGTATCATGACGACGGTCAGTCCGTTGATAGCGTTTATTGGCGTTGTATCCTTTATCGAGGAAAACGTTGTACCGGTAGGGTCATAACAATCACAGTGCTGAAGCGGCTTTCGTTGCTAAAGAAAAAGTCGTTAATGAGCTGAAAGAACTTGCCCGGACCACTACATCAAGTGGTCATGAACTGATTGCTCGCGCTTCGGCCGGAATTTCTGATGATATTGTTTCGGAAATGCCATCAACAAGCTCTTTGAAGAAATAGTAATTTCGGGAAATTGTAGTTTCGGGAAATTGTGTTCGGGAAATTGTATTTCGGGAAGTTGTAATTTAGGGAAATTGTAATTTCGGGAAATTGTGTTCGGGAAATTGTAATTTCGGAAAATTGTCATTTCGGGAAATCGTGTTCGGGAAATTGTAATTTCGGGAAATTGTTTTCGGGAAATTCTTTTCGGGAAATTGTATTCGGGAAATTGTTTTCGGGAAATTTTCCGGAAATCCTAATCAATACCAATGAGCTTATGTACCTTTTCAGGAAACATTTCCATTCGGCATTTTATAGTGGTTTCTGTCACTTTTTTGGAACAAGCAGTCCATCTTCATTTAAACTCCTTCCCAGTTTAGGATACCTTTTTGGTATTCTTCAACTCCCTTTTCAGCTCCAGACAGTTTGGAGGATTTGTCTCCATTATTGTTATACTCAAGGGCTTTATTACTATAGTGACAGTGTGACAAATCCAGCCAAAAATATGTGGTCACATCTTGTTCGCTTATGAAAGGAAGGATTCTTCTTGGCAAACACTCCTTAATTTAAATTTTTGTATTTATATAGTTCTTTGTTACAAATGACATGTTTCTTTTGTCACGACTACACATTGGTTGCTATACCAGAAAAGCTTGATATTTCCTCGAGCATAAGCAACGTATAAATTTTGACCACGTCCATTATGAAGCAGGAGTATTTTTTTGTGAAACATAATTTAAATTTCCGTGTTTTGTTTTTGGCCTTTACATTTTTGCAGCTTTCCTGTTCGGAACCAAATATTCCGACCACTGATTTAACCAGGCTTGACCTTAAAGACATTATATTGAACTTTCTTTATTCCCGAACCATGTTTCCCATCAATGGTCAAGTTATCTTGATAGCTTCTAATAACATTGGAAATAGTTTGGCGGCAGAAATGGCCCAAAAATTATATAATAACAATTGTTTCAAATAAAATTAATTTAACGTTCAAACAATATTAATTAAATTATTTTTATACCCTATACCTATGTGGTTTGGGTATAATGACTTTCTGCTGCTGTTTGTAACTACCAAAAATATTTGACCTAGACCCATCTTTTATTATACCGATCGGCTCAGAATCTCTTTCTAAGTCGTTTTAGCGATGTCCGTCCGACCGTCCGTCTGTGTATCCATGTAAAACTTGTAATCAAACTACACGTCGCGAATATGAATATATTTTGATGAAATTTGGTATGTAAGCTTTTGTCGGCGATAGGATGAACGCTGCTGAAATTGGTGAAAATCGGTCCATGTTCAGACCTAGTCCCCATACAAATGACCCCTATGAAATCGGCATAAATTGCCATAAGATCCAAATTATCATATAGATCTTAGTAAAATTGGGTTGGTATGTGTTTATTGTATCCATTAATCAGTAGTCAAAAAATAATCCCTATTAGACAATTCTTAGTCATAGGCCCCATATAGAGCTGCTTCCCGATCTTCACTTAAATCTATCAAAAAAACAAAAAGATTTTTCTCAAATTTGGTTTGTGTATATTTTTTCAAAATATAAGTGACTTTACCAAATATGGTCAGAACCGGTCCATATTTTGATCTAGTCCACTTATAAATATAGCACCCGATATGAACTTTTTCATATCTGCAGCCAAAAAAGTTAGTAACAATGCCACTCAAATTTAGTTTTTGCTTATTTTCTATATCCATTTATTTTGACCGAAGAGATAGGGTTTCTATATCATATGGTCGGGTCGGGTATCGTATGGTCGGTCTAGGCCCACTATAATTTTTTACTTGTTTTTTTTTATTGAATTCAGCTACAATATAGCAACATCTGAGCAAAAAATATAAATATATATTACAAAAATAATACAGACTTTAAATATAGTTATAAACATAATTGCTAGAGATCAAATAAGTCGTTAATCTTCTTCCAATAACATCAACAGCTTCGGATGAATCAATTAAAGCATAGTGAAATTGATAAGATTTGATCTGTGGAAATTCAGGTAAACAGGTTCAAAAGATCGTAGTTGTTGTTAGGAACATTTAAACATATTTTTCCAAGAAAATATTCAGAATCAATTTTACAGTGAACTAAGTTGAGGAAGGATGTTATATTAAAAAAAGTTCTTCTACTTTTCAAAGTTGGAAGCTTTAGTCAAGAGATTGCGATACGGTGGGAAACTCAATTCCACGTTCCACCGATGATATCGAAGACAAAATAGTAAGAATTGTTTCTGAACCGATTTAAGTTTTTTAATCAAGACATTAAATAAACTGTTATTACTGATGCTTATCCAAATATCGGACTGACCAAATAGGTGAATATATTTTTTGTTATATAAGGATCATTAAATTCCTTTGCCCATGGAAATTAAAACTTAGTCTTTTATCGAACTCCCAAATCTAGCATTGAGTCAACTGTGTTTAGTTTTGTGTCATGGATGACATAATCGTTCGAAGATGGTGAACGTCTAGAGAAGGTCATAGACTGACTTTTTTTAAGATTTAATTCCATTAAGTTGAAATTACACCACTTGTAGAAGCTATTTAAGTCAGACTGGTGACGTATACTGTCTTTATCGTTTGTGAGGGTTGAATATATTTTTACATCGTCGGCATACATATGGATATAACTATATTGAAGAGGCTTTGGAAGACCATTAATAAACAGCGGGAATAGGTGACTCCCTTGAGGGACACCGGAAGTAACATCTATATATTTCGATATAGTATTAATGAAAATTACATATTGCTTACAATGATTTAAGAACGACCTTATCCATTTTTGGTGTTGCCGGATAATCTTATAAATAAACGCGCATTTATTACTCCGATAGGCAATAAATTTGATATCGTTTGATTATTCTAAGGTAATTGTAAGTGCTCTTATTTTAAATTTGTAACAAAAACTCATTGATGTTATTGGTTAAATTTACATAAAATTTCGAAATAGATTTAGAGTTGCATGACCGATTTTAAGAAAGCGTTATGATATTTTTGTTTGAAAGGTTGTAATCAAAGTGATGTTTTGAAATATGATTTGAAAAATTTCTTTTGTGAAAAATAAGATAAACACACATAAGAGAGATAAAATTCCAAATTATTTTAATTTGCATTGAAGAGAATTTTGCCGCCTATGAAACAAAAAATCATGAGAATTGGATTAAAAATTTTCCCTGTATTGGTGTATAAAAAAATTTGGTTTTGAGAAAAACATGATTATTCCTTTCAAAAGATGGCATTGGCATCCGTGTTTGCCAATATACAACAGAGAATTAATTAAGTAATGTTCTCAAGTATATTATATGTCTCCTAATAACGCGGTCATTAAGTTTTCAGAATATTCGAATGAAATAATAGAAATTTATATATAAAAATAAAATATCTCTTTCATAATTTGCCAGATATTATTTATGGCAGAAATTTGTTTGTATTTGGATTTTTAATTATTTATTATTTCATTTTTAGACATTGTTTCGGTAATTTTGATAAAAATTTCGTGTTTTAGTTTTTGCGTAATTTTTCATTTTTTTTTTTTGTCTGACACTATCTTTTAGCGATTTTTTCTTTTAGTTTTTGAGATTTACATGAAGTGACATGGCCATGACTTCAGAATTTAGATTTACGGTGAATATACTCCATTAATTAAATCATGCAAATTTTGTGCTTTTTGTGACTTTGTCACATACGACAAGAAATGCACTGACTACGTAAAAAATTTGAAGGTGAAGAATTGGAGACTTTACTTAATGAAGACCCGATTCAAATGCTGGAAGAACTCGGAAACACATTTTAAGAGACATTTTCAGGCCCCAAAAATATTTTGGATCCATCCAAAAACAAGGACATTGTCATACGAGTTGAAGCCAGGAAACCGCGAAATGCTATTTTACATATCTTAACTGCTGCCTCAACGGTTACAAAAGGTGCATGAAATTGTTATTAGAAATGTAAACTGAATTTATTACGACAACCAAAAGTACAATAAATCGTATGTGAAGCCCGACACCAAAGCCGAATAACTGAGCATTGAAGAAGTAACGGAAACCAGAATACGAGACAATAATATTTCACATGTTGCTCCGACCAGCTAGAATTTATTTCCATAATATCGGATGTGAAGTTCTAATACACCGGACGTATAGCGCTTCTAACTATCACTTAGTTTTATCGATGCAGAACACCCTTAGCGGAAGATCGATCAGATATGAATTTTGCAGTAATTGATTTTATTATTGAAATAAAGCTATGTTTTATTTAGTTTTTCAGAAAACTATAAATTTTCAAGTTATATCCAATAAAATCAATTTTTCTTCAATTTTTTTTTCATATCATGCGATTACGACCCTCGTATTTAGGAAATTATTAATTTACGTACAACAATTTGTATGAAAGAGGAAGTTCTAATTGCAGCAAATACAACCAAAAAACAGTTTTTTATTAAAGGAAGTGTTAATGATCGAGTTTAGATTTTTTTTTATACCAATTTTGGTTTTATTTTTTATTTTTTGGCTTACAAGTAACACTGAATTGGTTACCAGGCGTCAAAGATGATATAAAATTATTACACAAAAGTTACCGCTGAGCTTAATGATAAATTTTATTCCACCATAAGTCTAAGAGCTTTATGGAAATTGTGAATAGACTTCTCAATAGGTTAATGCAACAGTTCCTGTCATTATTGACAATTTAAAGACTAACATAAATTTTGTTTAAATGTTTTTTTCCTTTTTTGTTTATAAAATTTTCATTTAATTTAATGCTTCTAGCAATATTAAATTAAAGGCGCCAATTTAAATTTTGGTAATTTTATGTACTAACTGACAATTTAACGGCTGAATACTATCACAGAATATTCCCTTAAATCTATGGAGAATTTCCAAATTTAACAATGTTTTGTCACTTTCCTACTAAACAAAAAAAAAATATATATATATTTATTAATTCAATTTTAATTTTTATTTTTTATTGTTCAGTTTGTCTTTGGTGTCTTCACCATACATTCACATGTTTAATATTTTATAGACATTTCATCCACTATTAAAATTCCTACATGTTTCAATATTTTCACACTCTTGCATTTTCACACTACATGCACTCTTGCTGAGTCTTCAATTACAAAAAGGATATTGTCTTTACAATACTTGTCGTTATTGTTTAACAAAAAAAAGAATGAAATAACATTGTGGGTGGCGCTGTTAATGAAAAATAAATAAAAATTATAGTTTCGTTAGTTTGTAACACTTTTTTCTTCTTCTTTATTTAAAAAACATTAACACCAATTATTTTTTTCGTTTAAAGCGGAAAGAGTGTTTAAATAAATAAAAATTTAAACGTACGGTTACGGGTATAATGTAGCGCCTCTCTAATTCGAACCAGAGCTCCCCATTACTCGTACTGCTCAAACAGCCCGTTTACTATTCCAGACAAACGAGAAGCTGGAGTTGTAAACAGTAATATTTTTCATGATTGAATACTTGTAAAAAGTTAAATATTACTTTTCTGGAAATTATAATATTACTAAGTTTAGTTTGATTGTCCTACTGCCGTGGTCAAATTAGTACTCGAAAATATGTATGCCATAGGTGGTTGTGATCATTAGAAAAGAATAAATAAAAAGAATAACATGTAAGAAATTATAGTCGGTCTAGACCGACCATACGGTACCCTATAGCATGGTTTAGAGACCCTATCTCTTCGGTCCAACTAATTGGATATAGAAAATAAGCATTAACCAAATTTGAGTGGAATTGTTATTAATTTTTTTGGCTGCAGATATGAAAAAGTTCTTATCGGGTGCTATATTTAAATGGACCGATCCCGACCATAATTGGTAAAGTCACTTATATTTTGAAAAAAATATATACAAACTAAATTTGAGAAAAATCTGTGCAATATTTTAGTTTTTTGATAGATAAACCCATTAGTTCATACGTTGGTATTTTTCCACTTTGCGTCTACATTTTTGAATAAAAATTTGAATCAAGTAGGCTTTGACTTTTGTGTATATGTGTTTTGTTATACAAACATGCATTAAATTGAAATAATTTATGTTGTGTGGTTTATTTTGAATAAACAATGGAAAGCGGTAAAAAAATTATCAGAAATCAGGTGGAAGGTAAGTAAAATTTAAATAAAAGCTATATTTTCTTATTAAATGTAGTTTTTTTGAGCGAATATAAGTATATTAAAAGTTTCAAATTTTAATTTAATTCATAAATAAAATAAAAAATAATTTTGGAATTTACGCAATATGGAATAGTTTGCAAGGTCCCTTATAAGGGACGTTATGCTCGCAGAATAGTTTTCATGTATATTTTGTTACAGACTTACAGTTGCTGAAATATTAGAAGAATTGGAAGCAATCGATGGTGATTTACAAGATGTTGATATTTATGCGATTCCTGCCATAGATGGAAATGAGACGGACCAAGATTCTGATTCAAGTGACGACGATCATGAAGGAAATCTCAATCGTGTTGGACCAAAATTGCTGAACACAGAATGTGAATTTAATTTCCTTGCAAATGGTGATAGTTTATATGACGAGTGTGATGTAAGCGATGATGAACCACTTTCGAAGTATGTAAGGACCAGTGCGCGAAATTCTAATCGTGCATCTAAGACAAACTGGTTCAAAGTAGATCCTAGATACGAAATTGAAACAAAGTACGAGACACAGGTACCTAGCATCGAGGTTCAATCCGCCAAAACCGCAATAGATTTTTTCCAACTATTTTTTTCCGATGATATACTAACTCATTGTGTCGAACAGACTAATTTATATGCTTTTCAAAAAAATGTTGAATTGAATGTGACTTTGGATGAAGTAAAGGTATTTGTTGGAGGTATTTTGATATGCGAAATATAGTATCAGGATATGCAAAATATCCAAACAAACGGGTTTACTGGTCTGCCAAAAAAGATGCTCCGAAACTACTATCAAATAGCATGCGTCTCAACAGATTTGAAAAAATTTTGAACAATTTTCATTTGAATGACAACTCAAAACTTCAGAGCAATGATCGGCTTTTCAAAATTCGACCAGTAATTGATCATCTAAATGGATCTTTTCTAAAATACGGTATATTAGATGAAAATCTTTCAATTGATGAATGTATGATTCTTTATTACGGTAAACATTATGCGAAACAATACATTCGCGGCAAAGCCATTAGATTTGGATTCAAAAATTGGGCTTTGAATACAAGTGATGTATATATGCTTCAGTTTGACATATATATGGGGAAAAAAACAGATGTCGTGTCCCAAGGATTTGGTGTAGGTGGCGATAAGGTTGTAGACATCACAAAAGCAAATATACCAAGAAAAAAGGATTAAAAGTAAGATAATAAAAATCCTTAACTCGTACCTACTTTATCTAATGTATATTTTTAATTTTTTTTTACAAGTTTTTCTTTGACAACTATTTTACATCTGTTAACTTACTACGTCATTTGTCGAACATGGGTATCTGTGCAACTGGCACAATAATAGATGGTCGTAAAGAAAAATGCCCACTTCGTTCAATTGCCGAAATGATAAAGAAACAGAGGGGATCAACGGATTATCATTTTTCGAGTAATGGGAACATATTGCTAATGAGATGGAAAGGTAATAATGTGGTCACCATTGGAACTAATTTCGACACCAATGAAATGGGAACATGCAGACGTTATGCCAGAGGAGAAGGTGCAATACAATTAGTCCAACCAAAAGTTATTCAACTTTCTAATAAAGGCATGGCCGGCGTGGATAAGATGGATCAGTTGGTGGCTGCATATCGATCACGAATCAGACAGCGTAAGTGGTGGTGGCCAATATTTTCATATTTATTGGACGCATCGTAGTAAATGGATGGCTACTTATGCGAAAACTTTATCCAAATGACCCAAATTGTTACAGTTTGCTTCACTTCCGACGTTATATAGCTATATCCTTGTTGGAAAGCTTTGGAGTGCCCTCTCTGAGAGGTTCAAACAAGATAAATGTATATGCTGATATAAGAATCGATGGAAAAGATCACATTGTAGAATACTACAAAACGGATAAGCGATGTGCAAATTGTGGTAAAAAGTCCAATTTTATTTGTTTAAAATGCAACAAAGGCCTTCATCCAAAAGAATGTTTCAAAACATTTCACTCTCAAACTGGTCAAGTAACATAAAGTCCCTTATAAGGGACACCTCGTAAAACTAACGTTACACGTTTTTTTTAAATAAAATTCATAAAAATTAATTTAGTAGTCTTCTTTAATACCAAAATAATAACAAGTAAGAAAATTATAGTCGGTCTAGACCATGCGTTTAGAGGCCCTATCTCTCAGGCCCAACTAACTGGATATAGAAAATAAGCATAAACCAAATTTGAGTGGGATTTTTATTAATTTTTTCGGCTGCAGGTATGAAAAAGTCCATATCGGATGCTATACCTATATGGGGACTAGGCCCAAAAATGGACCGATCCTGACCATGTTTGGTAAGGTCTCTTGTATTTTGCAAAAATATATACAAACAAAATTTGAGAAGAATCAGTGCAATATTTTTGTCTTTTGATAGATTTAAGTGAAGATCGGGAAGCAGCTCTATATGGGGCCTATGACTAAGAATTATCCAATAGGGATCATTTTTGGACTACTGATTAATGGATGTAATATATATACACAAACCCAATTTGACTAACATTCGTATGATAATTTGGATCTTATGGCCATATATGTTGATTTCGTAGGGGTCATTTGTATGGGGGCTAGGTCTGAACATTGACCGATTCTCACCAATTTCAATAGCGTTCATCCCATGGCCGATAAAAGATTATATTCCAAATTTAATGAAAATATATTCATATTTACGACCTGCAGTTTGATTACAAGCTTTACATGGACACACAGACGGACGGACGGACGGACATCGTTAAATCGAATCAGATAGTGATTCTGATTCGATCGGTATAATTAAAGATGTGTGTAGGTCAAATATTTTTGGTTGTTACAAACAGCAGTACAAAGTCATTGTACCCAAACCACATAGTGGTATAGGGTATAAAAAGGTTTACAAAATTGACGGGGAGCTTTATGTACTAACGGGTTAAAGTGAAGATCGGGAAGCAGCTCTATATGGGCCCTATGGCTAAGAATTGTCCTCTAGGGATTATTTTTGGACTGAGATCTGGGAAGCAGCTCTATATGGGGCCTATGACTAAGAATTATCCAATAGGGATCATTTTTGGACTACTGATTAATGGATGTAATATATATACACAAACCCAATTTGACTAAGATTCGTATGATAATTTGGATCTTATGGCCATATATGTTGATTTCGTAGGGGTCATTTGTATGGGGGCTAGGTCTGAACATGAACCGATTTTCACCAATTTCAACAGCGTTCATCCTATGGCCGACAGAAGCGCATATACGAAATTTCATTAAAATATATTCATATTTGCGACCTGTAGTTTGATTACAAGGTTTACATGCACACACACGGACGGACGGACATTTCTAAAACGACTCAGAAAGTGATTCTGAGTCGATCGGTATAATAAAAGATGGGTCTAGGTCACATATTTTTGGTAGTTACAAACAGCAGCACAAAGTCATTATACCCAAACCACATAGTGGCATTGGGTATAAAAAGAAATAAATGGCTCTTGGTACAAGATGATTTTCCTAAGAACTAAAAGCATTTTGAAGGATATTGTTCCTGATTGGGGACGTTGTGAAAATTTAGACAATTTTTAAAACATATAACATAGGTAAAGGGTATAATAATTTTCATAATGATATAAGATCTGGATTTGGTTTCGTTTTAACTCAAATGATTTAACTTCCCGAATGATATTATTAAGGAGTTATGTAAAATATCTGGGAATCTTGCTGGATTTTAAAATTAACTATAAAGATTATATCACAATAACATATCTGATAAAAACTAGGAGATCATAACTAAATATCAAAAACAAGAAACTCATCAATAAAGCTTTTTTCATCCTCTAGTGTTCTACTTCTTATGTTCCACATCTGATATATTATAAAACCCCAAGGGGCCCATACTTAACTACTCAAAATAATATATACCTTACCTCGGCAATATTCTACGCTTCCAGATGAACAAATTCAATGACTTATAGGAAATTTATATCAGAGATGCCAAGACTTCCAATATGCTCACATTAATAAGATGATCTTCATAATTTTAATACCTTCCACCTATACCTAATTTTCCCTTCTTTATAATTGTGCACTTCACAACGGGTATTGTACCATTGTATCGGTTGTAACGTGTATCGCTTTGCAATAGTGTAAAATTGTTGTTGGTAATTTTTACTTAAAAGTATGATACAACTATCCACTTTGCGATGTTTACGAAATGTCTTATGGTGTTTTATAAGATATCGGTCCCAAGTGAATGTCAGATTTTAAGAAAACGAAAAAGCAAATACATACAATTTTATCAGTATAAATAATTTAAAAAAATAAAAAATGGCAAATAGTGCAATCATCGGAAAGTTTATTTTTATAAAAATATATATTTCACTTTTATTTTCATTATATTTTTTTATTCTTTTCTATAAATTTCATCATTCTTCTTTACTATTCGACGACTTTCAATATGCAAATATTGAACAAACGATTTAGGGAATTCACAAGGTGTAGTAAAGTTGTATGTTGTAAAGTAATACAAGACGTCAAATAGTACATATGTGAACAACCTTTCGTATCTTCATATCATATACAACAATCAGAAAAAATCAAATAAAAGCAAAATACTTGTTCTTTACACAAAAACCCACCTGAATGTAATTATGTCCTTCCATTTTTTTATATATTTCTATCACTTTTGCAACAATAGTCACAAGAAACGTACAAAAAATATTTGGATGAACAACAAAAGATGAAGAATACCCTATTTGTATTGTGTATTTTAATACAACATACAGAATACAATACCGTTTGTGAATTACCCAAATATAAATAAAAATTTAAATATTGCAATATAATTTTTTAACAATTTCTTCTTAATTGGAAAAATAACAGAGTTTCTAAACTTTTAAATATTTAAATTACATTTTAAAAAATTTACTAATCTTATAAGAAAAATTAACCTGATTCAATTGAATAGTATCATGATAATTCAGAAATTTATTTAGAAATTATTTAGAAATTCTATATAATAATTGCTGTCAATTTTGGAGTTTTTTTTGTGGCAACATTATTTGCGACCCTTTTTCAAAAAACATGGTACTTACTGTAAGTTATCTTTTCGATTTAATTATTTGATACTAATCCAAATATTTCAACAATCCGTAACTAATCCATAATCTCCTATTCGTATTAGCGGTTCGCCACTGTTTTATAAATGAATATTAAAGCAATGTCTTTCATTAAACATATATAGTTATATATCAAGTGGGTCAAAATAATAAAAAAAAATATTAAATAATTAATATTTGTTTTAGAATTATCATTGCTGAATTTTCTATCATCGTTTTAATAAGTAATACAATGTGATAATAAATAGAATATTAACCCTTCTATGAAAAAGGATGATAATTTATAAATACTCGTAATATGTTTTTATATAAAAGCAAAATGATTTTAATTTATTGAAGACAAAATGAATACTGAATAAAATTAACAATTTTAGAAAATTTTCAAATGCTCAATATTCAATGTTATCATGATTTCAAATTATAAATAGTAAGTACAGTAATAAAACATATCATTTCCTCTTTGCAAATTTTGTTGTAATTAATGAATAACTTGTAGCTGGTTTACGTTTTAATCGTATAGATCTTCTTAAGTGAGGTGGAGTTGTAGGTAAGTCATCTCTAGTTGTTGTCAAGTTGACGGCAATTCGTCTAAGTTATATAATACGTTACGTGACGTAGTCGTTGATTCTTCTAATGATGAAGGTAATGTTGAGAGTGGTGAAGTAACTGGAAAAGATTGCATGGTGGAAAATAAATTGGACATTTCGGAATGTGAATTAGAACAATTTTCTAATAAATATCGTGCAGTTTGATGAACATCGACATATTCTGAATTAATTTTTGAAATACGAAGTTGATTCTTATGCCTTCTTATAGATCTGTTTAGCAAAGAACATTACATTCCCACGAGGTTTCACAATAGTTCCACGCAACCATTTTTCTCCCCTTTCAAAATACTTGCATATGACAATATATGTAATTAATCTTAAAATATTTCTGGAGTGGTGAGTCATTAAAATCGTTACTTGACGGAATAACTTAAGAATTTAACAGTGATAATAAAGTACGAGGTTGGCGTCGATGAATAATTTCAGCCGGAGCTTTACCATCTTTAGTAGGAATCGATCTGAAAGCAGTGAGATACTCTAAAACTGAATTTTCCAAATCATTGCCGCTAGTTAATTGTTTATTTAAACAGGTTCTAAATGAACGAACAAATCTTTCAGCTTGCCCATCTGATGCTGGATGAAATGGGGCAGTGGTTAAATGTTTAATTCCATTGATTTACAGAATTGGTTAAATTCTTTTGACGTGAATGCTGTTCCGTTATCTGTGATAATCGATTCAGGCAAACCTTCAATAGCAAACATGATTTGTAAGGATTTAATTGTAGAAGTTGATGTGGTATTCCTAGTTTTTATTATGTACGGAAACTGCGAATATTTATCGACCACTATTAACCACATAAAATCCCTGCCAAAGGGATGTGGATATTAGACAAGGAGCAAATTGTTTTGGTGGATCAGAACTGCATACATTAGAGGCATGACACGATGCGGCTATTTTAACAATATCATTGTCAATATTTGGCCACCAATAATAATGTCAACTTAATTGTTTCATATGAACAATTCCTTAATGACTTTGATGTACAAAACTTTAACTTTGAGCGATTTTGGAATTACGACACGGTTATTATCTATTTGTAAAATAAAAACGCCATTACTTTGCGATAAATTCAAATGGTGGAGGAAATAAGGTCTCAGTTCCATGTCCATTACTTGTTCGGGTCAACCATTCATTATTTATTTTATTTTATTTATACACTTCATGTACAATCCGAAGCCAATATAGGCCTATTCATTGTGGGGTATGTAATTACAACGGCATTGTAAACTAAATTGTATTACATTAAAAAGACATACTTACAATACTTATGAATACAATATTTCTTATAATTTTTAATAAGATATTTAAGTAGTTAAATAACACGAACAATTTAGAGTCATATGATAAAATTAGGGATAAATTTAAGTCAGTTCAAACACACAATTATAAATAGTTTATTAAAATATTTTTAAACTTCCGTAATGAGTGGGAAAAATGTCTATCACTATAAGGAAGAACCGTATTCCATAACCTACCAACACGAATTGTAAATGAGCGTTGCATATATAGTGTAGAAAATTGTGGACATATTAAGCTCCTCACTCTACATGAACTCATAAAATTAAACCTCTCTACAATATAACTAGGCGCTCCTACTTTAAAAGTCTTATAAAAAAGTAAGAGTAATCTCATATTTATAAAGTCCTCAAAATTCGTTCCTAAAAACTTTATCAAATACGGGGTTACATGTGCCCGATATCCCAAACCATATACATAACGGATCATTCTGTGCAAACAAAGTTTAATCTTATATAAATTCTCTCTGGATGTACCACTGTAAACTTCGATACCATACAAAACTAATGGCATCATGGCATGTCCTAATTTTTTTCTTATAAAAAATGACAATTTTATATTAATTGAGTAGAGTCTTTTCAGAATCAAAGAAATTCTGCTTATTATGAAGTTAGTATGATAATTGAAAGAAATATTACGGTCAATTTGAAAACCTAGGATTTTGTAATGATCCACATCCACAATTTGTTCGTCCCCTATCTTTAAGGTAATCCCCAATGGATATTTACCAAAAAACATGACTCTCGTTTTCGATGGACTGAGATTCAAAAAATTTTCCTCAGACCATTTAGAAATTCTCAACAAATCATTATTCATTTGATCCACGAAAGTAGAAATGTCATTGAAATGTGATACCCCAATTAATTGTACATTGTCAGCAAAAACGTGGGCGACACTAAAATGACAGCAATTAAATATGTCATTCATATAAAGTGTAAAAAAAAGGGGCCCTAAAATTGATCCCTGAGGAATTCCTCTATATCTCACAAGCTGCGCCGACCTTACGTCCCCACACTGTACAAATTGAGACCGATCATAAAGAAAAGAATAAGCCAACTTACATGCCGATGACGAAAAACCGAAAGAGTTGTACAATTTATTAACTAAAACCATGTGACTAACAGCATCGAAAGCTTTGCTGTAGTCAAGAAATACAACAGATGCCATACCACCTTTATCCATAATCCCTCTAACCGTTTCTGTCATATCCATAATTAAAGTCGTTGTATTATATCCTGCTCTGTAACCTGATTGATAATCTGATATCATTCTGTTAGATTCCAAATATTCAGTCATCTGATCCCTCATAATAATTTCCATTACTTTCGAAAATACAGAAAGTATACTAATAGGTCTGAAGTCCGCCATAGAAGAAGCATTACGAATTTTAGGAATGGGTATGACCCTGGCGGTTTTCCAAATTTTTGGAAAGTTTGATGTCGTGAGGATAACATTAATTACATGTAACAAATGTCTAGCTATTACCGAAAGAATTGTCCGCAAAAAACGTAAAGATACTCCATCCGGTCCGATAGAATTTGACTTAATGCAATTGATTGCACGTAACAGCTGTAACTCATCTATACAGTGAAAAGAAAAATTTTCCCCAAGAGCGCTATCAAACAAACACTGAGGTTCATTTAGTATGGGTGGTAGAATAGAGGACGCGTTAAATCCCTCCACATCAATGATGGTAGATGGGGAAGAAACTCCAGTTACGCCCTGACTATGCAGTTTCATCCACATTTGAGATTGCGAACAGTTTTCGAACCTTTTCACAGCATTTCGATATCTGTGTTTTCTTATTATTGACTTTAGTCTATTTCTATAATGACAATATACAGTCCAGTTGTAATCACATCGATTTTCACAAAAAGCTCTATATGCAAAATCCCGCTTTTGTTTATATATCCTTATTTCATCATTGTCAAACCAGTTATTAGCTATATTCTGAAACACACGCATAGGCACAAAAGCATCATATGTATCATAAATTATATAACTCAATATCTCCGCTAAACTATCAGAATCCGAAGATTCATATAGAATTGAATAATCAATGGATTGTAAATGACTTAAACACCTATTCAAATCTAACCCATTATAATCCCTGTATCTAAATTTTCTTGAACATTCAACCACTGAGAGCGAATAAGAAAGATAAATCAAGGCGTGCGCTGAATTTAAAGCCGGCACCTGAACTTGTCCCTTGCAATAAACCGCATATGAGTTGGACACCATGAAAAAATCGATAAGAGTTCCTGTGTTACCATTATTGCTAGCATGTGTTGGACAACTGTTGTGTAACACTTCTAAATTGTTAGTATTACAAAAATTCCTTACTGTACTAGCATCACTAAACAGGTTTGTATTAAAGTCCCCCATAAGAATAGGATGTTCATACTGAACTGCAACATCCGCAAAAATATGCTCATAAGCCGAAAAGTTTCCCCTAGGGAGATAAATTACTCCTACTAGTACTCTTTTAGAGGGACCCAAGTCCACCTCCACAAATATCGCTTCACAATTACCTTCATCCCTATGTTCGTGGATAATTTTCGATTTTAGGTTTTCAGAAATATATAAAGCCACACCTCCACCCCTTTTAGCCACTCTTTCATTTCTATAGATTTTAAATCCATCAATGGAGACAGCACTATCCAAAATATAATCACGATACCAAGTCTCAGAAACTCCAAGAACATCTATACCAGAACTCTGTACGATGTGTCTTAGCTCATCTAATTTTGTGGCATTCCATCTAGGAGATAAGCTCTGTGCATTTATATGCGCCACATTAAACCCGTTACTTGGTAACCTCGACCTTAAAAGTGTGTTATCACTGACCACTGGACCTAAGTTATCCAACATTAAAGTCAAATCCCTCTAAAATTGTTCGTGTTAAATTTACTGAATCATACTCTCTACTGTGGAAATTTTCAATTTTTACGTAAGTTTTAAAATTCAATGTAAAAATAAAGATTAAAAAATAATTAGATGTATAAAAAGATACATAATAATGTGGAAATATTTTATAATAAAAAGATTTATAATAAGCATGCTTAACAAATATATAATAAAACAAGTAAAAAATTATAGTCGGTCTAGACCGACTATGCGATGCCCTATACCATGCGTTTAGAAACCCTATCTCTTAGGCCCAACTAACTGGACATAGAAAATAAGCAAAAACCAAATTTTAGTGTGATTTTTATTAATTTTTTTGGCTGCAGATATGAAAAAGTTCATATCGGATGCTATCTCTATATGGGGACTAGGTCCAAAAATGGACCGATCCTGATCATGTTTGGTAAAGTCTCTTGTATTTTGCAAAAATATATACAAACAAAATTTGAGAAGAATCAGTGCAATATTTTTGTTTTTTAATTGATTTAAGTGAAAATCGGGAAGCAGCTCTATATGGGGCCAAATGGATCATTTTTGGACTACTCATTAGTGGATGCAATGAACGCATATAAACCCAATTTTAGTAAGATCTATATGACAATTTCATAGGGGTAATTTGTATGGGGGCTAGGTCTGAACATGGACCGATTCTCACTAATTTCAATAGCGTTCATCCCATGGCTGACAAAAGCTTATATACCAAATTTGATCAAAATATATTCATATTTGCGACCTGCAATTTGATTACAAGGTTTACATGGACACACAGACGGACGGACGGACGGACGGACGGACGGACATTGTTAAATCAACTCAGAAAGTGATTCTGATTCGATCGGTATAATTAAAGATGGGTCTAGGTCAAATATTTTTGGTTGTTACAAACAGCAGCACAAAGTCATTATACCCAAACCACATAGTGGTATAGGGTATAAATATCAAGTAACTTAAAGAATATGTAAGTAATATAAATTCAAATGAAATATTATAATAAATTAAAAATAAATATTATAACAATTTGCAATATGCACAAGCAGTCTATCGGCAAATGATAATCAGTATTCCAAAAATAATTTGTTATATACAAAAAAGTAAAAAAATAAAAATGAATAAATAAGAATTACATTTGTATCGTACATATGTATATGCTTCTTCTTTTAGACAGCAGATAAAAAAAGTTTAAAGAAAATACTTATCGCTGTAAGATTCATAGTTTCTTCTGTACCATCCTTTTTAGTTATTATGGCTCTTGGGTCATCAGCATATACGATTTTGTATTTTTTTATATTCCCATCTTTCAAAAGCGTACGGCATAAGTATTGAAGCTTTCATTCTACAGGAGTTGCATGATCATTTAAGTATACTCTCGATTCTATATTGGGTTCATTCCTTACATTAGTGTTTGATACATCTGTGCGATTTATAATAGCTGTGTAGATCTTACTTAATACAAGTTTATGATCAGCTCTATACCTCTTCAAAATTATATCACGTTTTAAAGTGTTGTTATATTTAACCAGTAGCGCAGAGCGTTTTTTGTTCCATGTAAAAAATTTATTTCTCCATGTACCATCTCAACATTATAATAATTAGCAATGTTTATTAAACTTTGCATTGTTTTCAACATGCAATCGTTCTATTTTGAGTGACGTGTCCTTACGTACATCACTTACTTGACGTAGACAATCATCTAATCCATTTTTTATATTTACAAGTTGTGAGGTGACTTCTCTTGATATTTGGTCAGATATCTCTGTTAACCGGCCATCAAACTGATCTACCTTGGATGAAATACCTTGGATTTCAACACCAGAGCTAGCTATCTGCTCCGATAATCTACTCATCCCATTTTCAAATTTGATAAGCAAATCATTAATATTGAGCTCTTTTTACATTGCACGATCAGTGTGTGTGCAATTATTGCACAGATAACCCTTTCCACCCTTGCTACATATAGCCTCTAACTGAGCCTTCGTAAAGGTTGGTGTTAATTGGTTTGCACATTTTATATCAAACACTTTGCTACATTTTTCACATTTCAAGTATGAACCTTTCGAACAATTACATTGGCAATGTGTACAAATAACCACCATGTTGAAATACGATTTACAATTTTTTATAGCTTTTATAATTTTGATTTTATTTTAGGTTATATTTTCTGTTGATCTCTATAATAGTTTTGTATAATTTCACGTTTCATTACATAATATACTTTACGTGAAATTCCAACTCTCTTTAAAAATTCAGCAACTTGTCTTGAATTTAGTTGGAAATTATCTAAATATTTGTCTATATGAATATCATTTATCTCGATGTACTGAACAAAATCTGAATCTCCTTTGTAGGAAAGCCTGGATAAGGTATAAGCATTACCATGTTGCTTATTATTATACCCTATACCACTATGTGGTTTGGGTATAATGACTTTGTGCTGCTGTTTGTAACAACCAAAAATATTTGACCTAGACCCATCTTTAATTATACCGATCGAATCAGAATCACTTTCTGAGTTGAATTAACAATGTCCGTCCGTCCGTCCGTCCGTCCGTCTGTGTGTCCATGTAAAGCTTGTAATCAAACTGCAGGTCGCAAATATGAATATATTTTGACGAAATTTGGTATATAAGCTTTTATCTGCCATGGGATGAACGCTATTGAAATTGGTGAGGATCGGTCCATGTTCAGACCTAGCCCCCATACAAATTACCCATATGAAATCGACATAAATTGAGATAAGATCCAAATTGTCATATAGATCTTACTCAAATTGGGTTTGTATGCGTTCATTACATCCACTAATGAGTAGTCCAAAAAAGATCCCTTTGACCCCATATAGAGCTGCTTCCCGATTTTCAGTTAAATCTATTAAAAAACAAAAATATTGCACTGATTCTTCTCAAATTTTGTTTGTACATATTTTTGCAAAATACAAGAGACTTTACCAAGCATGATCAGGATCGGTCCATTTTTGGTCCTAGCCCCTTTATAGATATAGCATCCGATATGAACTTTTTTATATCTGCAGCCAAAAAAATTAATAAAAATCCCACTCAAATTTGGTTTTTGCTTATTTTCTATGTCCAGTTAGTTGGGCCTAAGAGATAGGGTTTCTAAACGCATGGTATAGGGTATCGTATAGTCGGTCTAGACCGACTATAATTTTCTTACTTGTTTTTATACTGAATTTTATAAGTGTAGCCTGATAGTGTTAAAGCCCACCTTTGTAGTCTATGTGCTGTTGTACTATGGATTTCTTTAGGCGGATGAAATATCGATACGAGCGGCTTATGATCAGTGATCAAAATAAATTTACAATCATATAAATACTCATGAAATTTTCGAACTCCAAAAATAATAGAAAGAGCTTCCTTTTCGATCTGACTGTAATTTTTCTGATTATCTGATAAAGTCTTTAAGCCATACGCAATTTTGAACCATCAGGAAATATGCGCGAAAATGCGACTCCAACACTATGTGAAGATGTATCCGTAGCTAAGACTAGTGGCGAATTCTAGTCAATGAAAGCACGTTCTGGTTCATCACCTCAAAAAAAAATTTTGATTTTTCTTACGAAGCAAATTGAGTGGACCACAGACAGATGAATAGTTTTTTTATAAAGGAGCAATAATAGCTGACTTTTCCCATAAAAGATTGAAGTTCCACTATATTCTTTGGGCGTGGCAGATTTTTAATAGATTCAGTTCCTGACTCTGAAGGATATATGTAAACCAGAATTAATAATGACAGTCCCAAATATTCAATTTTTCTTTGAAAAAGGAAAATTTTGAAAACTTACAATGAAGACCACTATCACTTAATCTTTGAAACAATAAACGTAGATTATGTAGGTGTTTTTCCTCAGTTTCATGAGTACATATAATATCATCTGAGTGCATTACACATCCAGGAATTCCACTGATTGTTTGCTCAACTAAGCGTTGAAAAATAGCTGCTGCAGTAGCTACATCAAATGACAATCTTTCGTACTGAAAATGTCCCAGCGGGGTATTTACTACAAGAAGGTGTTTCGACTCATCATCCATTTCTATTTGTACATACAAATCTATCTTAGAAAACAATTTACCTGTTTGATGTTTGTGAAAAAGGTTACGAATTCGTGGAATTAGATACTGCTCTATATCCATTTGTGGATTAATAGTCACTTTTAAATCTGCGCACATACGAATCTTGTTGTTAGGTTTCGGTACAATAACTAGTGGTGATGCCCATTGGCTTTACTTTACAGGTTTCCATATACCTAATTATCCATTTATCGTTCTGCTTCTTTCTTAAATAAGTCATGAATAGAATATGGTATGGGTCTGGGCTTAATAAATTTTGGTCTGGCATTATGTTTCATGTAAACATGGGCCTTCATGGTACTACATAAACCTAGCTCGTTTGAAAATAATTCCTTACATTCTTTACAAATAGTTTTCCTCCCAGAATTTTCTTTTACTCTGAAAACCTAAACTATCTTGAATTCATCATACCAATTGAAACCGAAAATATTACAACATTCGTTAGAATTTGCAACGATTAGATCTAAACTTTTATGTTCATTTTGTATATCAACATCACCTTCCAATGAACCCAAAACAGGAATTTGAGCATTACCATAACCGAGCAGTCTAACTGATGTTGGTTTAAGAATTGGACTATTTAAAGATTTGTAACTATTCTGACCAATAACTGAGTGCATAGATCCACTATCAAATTGAAATATTATGTCTTGATTATTATTTTTTTTTTTTAACCTAGTTCCGCGAAGCCGAGTGGCTTGTCTGCAGATTCTCATTTTGGCTAGTTTTTTTTTTTGGAGCGACACACCAAAGCCTCTGGTGGGAATCGAACCCACGACCCCCGCATGATAGACGAGCACGCTACCTACTCACCTACTGGGGCACTTAATATCTTTTATCGTTTTATTCCCTAATCTAGAAATAACATTGTCATTGGCATCACATGACAAAATGTCATTACCATCTTGTGCTTTTATTTACTTGACTTTCAGATATAGATTTACATACCGGAGCTATGTGTCCTATCTTCTTGCAAATGAAACATTGCGCATCTAAATACTTGCATGAAATCTTATCATGTTTCTTAAAACAACCACTACATACAAGCCATTGACGTTTTTGTTCTTGATAGTTCTTCTGATATTGGTGCTTTTGATGATTCTGTTGTTGGTGCTTCTTATGATTATGTTGCTGATTCTCCTTTTGGCTATGCTTTCTGGAATATTGCTTTACAACGAAAACTTCACTATCGTTGGCTTGATTAGACTTGGTACTGCTAACAGTATTTTGTGTAGCTTCAAATGTTTCTGCAATCAGTAAAACTTCTTTCTATGTTGGTTCACCTTTATGTAAAACTGCAGTTCTCACCGGCTCATCAGGTGTATACAAAATTAAAATGTCACGAATTAGGTCATCGGCAAATTCATTACAATTTTTTTTTTACATACAAAATTGCATTTCCTAGCCATACATCTTAATTCTGTTACCCATTTAATGTAACTCTCACCTTGACGTTTCATTCTTTTGTAAAATGCATACCTTGATTTGATAATGCGGATTTTGCTCTTATAATAAACATCCAAATTTGATACCAATTCAGAATACGTCAAAATTTGTATTGTATGCTATGCTACCAGCTTCTGTAAGATACGCAATGTTTTGTCTCCAATCCAGTATAGAAAAAATGACCGCTTCTTGTCATCATCTTCCACGCCATATGCCTTAAAATGTCATTCCAATCGTCTTTTGTATGTATCGAAATCATTCTATTCGTCATCAAATTGTTGGAATTTCGGTACAGCAATATAACTGGATGTTACACTTGTAACAGGATCTGAAGTCCTCTGAAAAAATTTGTTGTGTCCAGGTATGTTAACGCTCCAAATAAGTTCCATTGTTGTTGCGTTGTTTTCATATTTTCCAAATAATATGTTTTTATATAAAGCAAAATTATTTTAATTTATTGAAGACAAAATGAAGACTGAATAAAATTAAGAATTTTAGAAAATTTTCAAATACTCAATATTCAATTTTATCATGATTTCAAATTATAAATAGTAGGTATAGTAAAACACTTTGAAAAACACATCAATAAGCAATGAATGTGGTGTGCCACAGGGGGCCATTTTGGCGCATTTATTATTTATTATTTATTATTTATTTTATGATTTTCCCCACATCTGTCTATCTGTCTCCCCAATGCATCGGGCAAGGGTCCACGTGATGTAGTGAGGAAAAGTAGAATATTGAATCTTTCTTTGAATGGGTCAAATATTCCCTTTAGAAATCCAATAAAGTACCTTGGGGTTACATTTAATAAACTGTTTAAATTTAATTAGAATTGCAAAGAATAAGGGACTACGCATCAAGGGCATGTTCTCAAAACTTTTGATAAACAGCCACCTGAGTTAAAGGGCCAAATTGCTTATTTACAGGGTTTGCATTCGTTCTGCTATGCCTTATGGCTTTCCCATATGGTTTCAATATCGCCGACAGCATGGCGGAGTTTAAGATTTTGTAAAGAAGCTGTCTGAGACTCTGCGTTAACGCGAACTTTGAAAGTTTTGTAAAGAGATATTCGAACTCCGTTATCTATGAGAAAGTCAAAATTCAACCTCTTGCTTCGCATTCGCTAAATTTGACTGAAAAGTTTGCAAATCGCCTTAAGAACCACGGGAATAGTTTATTGAAAGACGTTTTCAGTTTTCAAAATGATTTTAGTTGGTCCAATAGCCTGTATATGTCCTCTATTGGAGCTGTACATGAAAACGGTAGAATTTTAACATCCCTGAGAGAATAACACCTACCAGAGTTTTACTCTCATTCAGTTCAAGGGTCGAACAGAGGCTAATTGTAACTCATCAACAGTTAATGTAAATTTTTATTATACTTTGAGCAATATAATTTTATGTTTTATCATTGGACGTAACAACTCGTACTCTCTGATTATATAAGCCTGTAGCGTTATAAAACAGATCTCATTAATGTCTATTAGAATCACACGATATAGTTTTAAGTTATGCACATTCCTGTTAACTTTACTCATCTCTTTTGTGATCTAAATGTTTAAGTCTCAATAACAACTCAAATTTAAATTGAAATTGAAAATTGAATGTATAATACATAAAGAATGAAAGAAAACTCAATAACTGGTTTATAGAGTTTAAAAAGTTGTAAGGGGTAGGCATAAGAAAGAGCTTAACGATTAAATTATTCTTTAAAAAAAAAAAAAAAACAAGTAAGAAAATTATAATCGGTATAGACCGACTATATGATACCCTATACCATGCGTTTAGAGACCCTATCTCATAGGCCCAACTAACTGGATATAGAAAATAAGCATAAACCAAATTTGAGTGGGATTTTTATTAATTTTTTTGGCTGCAGATATGAAAAAGTTCATATCGGATGCTATACCTATATGGGGAATAGGACCAAAAATGGACCGATCCTGACCATGTTTGGTAGTCTCTTGTACTTTGCAAAAATATATACAAACAAAATTTGGGAAGAATCAGTGCAGTATTTTTGTTTTTTTGATAGATTTAAGTGAAGATCGGGAAGCAGCTCTATATGGGTCCTCTGACTAAGAGTTGTCGCAAAGAGATCATTTTTGGACTATTCATTAATGAATGTAATAAACGCATACAAACCCAATTTGAGTAAGATCTATATGACGATTTCGATCTTATGGCAATTTATGTCGATTTCATAGGGGTAATTTGTATGGGGGCTAGGTCTGACCATGGACCGATTCTCACCAGTTTCAATACCGTTCATCCCATGACCGAGAAAAGCTCATATATCTAATTTCATCAAAATATGTTCATATTTGCGACCTGCAGTTTGATTACAAGCTTTGCATGGACACACAGACGGACGGACGGACGGACGGACATCGTTAAATCGAATCAGTTAGTGATTCTGATTCGATCGGTATAATAAAAGATGGGTCTAGGTCAAATATTTTTGGTAGTTACAAACAGCAGCACAAAGTCATTATACCCAAACCACATAGTGGTATATGGTATAAAAAACAGGTAGGTTGTGAAGGATACTTTTTTAGTCCGTTATTTTTAACGCGAAGTATATATAACTCCATAGTTTTTTTTTCCGAAAAATTCAGTTTTGATTTAATTTCTAAGAATCTTAATTACTACCATTTCTACATACATCATAAATTGCAATTCTTCCTGTCCCTTCAATTACTATATATTTCTTCAAACATAAATTATCTACTTTTACGATTTTCTCAAAGGGTTAAGACCAAGTTAGTTTGTGTTTATAATAATAATATATTAAATATTCAAAATATAGTTGACACTAAATTGGAATATTAATAAACTTCTAAACAAACTATGCTAGCATAAACATCACCGCCTAGACAACAGTTCCACTCTTCATCCACATGATGATAAGGTGATGATGAGGCTAAAGACAACCAAAACAACAAACTCTATAATAATCATTGTCAACCTCATTATTAGGAAATTGTTGATTGGTATTGTACAGAGAGTATCTGATGTTTTTAGCTCATGTAGTCGTATATTTGAGTTGTACAATTTATTGGTTTTCCAACTACAAAAGGTGTCATGTACCTTTAGAGTGTGCATATGAAATTATTGTTTTATGCATAAATTTACGCTAAGCTACTGCTTTTAGCCGTGTTTATATTAAGGTGGTATTAATTTAATGACTTTGAGTTTTAGATGTAGTTCGACTTAAATTAAATTTACTTTATGGGAAAGAGTCAGAGAGAGAGAGAAATAAAGTTGTTAAAAACGATTGCAAAGCTTCAAAATAGGTTTCACTTTAGTTCATGAACATGATTCCTTTTATAAACCATAATATGTCATTCCCCAGTGGAGTATGAAATCACTAGTTTGATTTTATATTACTGAAAAAAATTATGTAATAAATTTTGCAGTAAAAAATAATTGCAGAGAATAAAAAAAGACCAATCACCCAAATAAAAAAAAGTGAACCCGATTATTTACAACTAAAAAAGCTATTCAGCAGCCATTTGGGCGACTTATCTTATTGATTTTTATTGCATCTATCTATATATCTATATAAGGTCATCAAAACAGTGGCCACTTCGATCATTTTTATTGTGAAAGCTATAGGAATATAACACAATATACACCTATGGAGTGTAGTTTGTGTGAATTAATTTGTAATGGTGTGTGAATTAATTTGGTGTGTCATACATGCGATAAACATATTGTGTGTAGTTGATTTAATAACTGCACCTTCTTTAAGAAACTATACAATAGTAAATAAAGTTCAAAAATTTTTAGGACTCTTGGCGAAAAAGCGTAGTTTAAATAATATTTTTGTTTTAAATCTTAATAATTCAGTAATTGTAAGATTTATTTCAATGATGTTTGATGCCGTTTGAGTACATTTAATTATTATTATAAAAAAATAAATATAAAATAAAAATAAATAAAAATAAATTTTTTATGACAGAAAAATACATACAAAAATTTAACTTTCTGTAGAAACTAAGCCTTCTGGAACACGTTTATGATATAGAGATTTGGTTAGGACAAATAAATTAAAGTTGTTAGGCCATTAAGGCAGTGTTTCAAAATGTAAAGAAATCGACGTCGTTTTCTGTACTTAGTAATATACCCTATACCTCCCTGTGGTTAGGGTATAATGCGTTTGTGCTGATTTTTGTAACTAAAAAAAATTAACTGGACCCATTTTTATTAGACCGATCGGATCAGATTCACTCTCTGATTTAACTTACAATATAGGGTATCTTAAGGTCGGTCTAGACTGACTATAATTTTCTTTCTTGTTTTTTTTTTTAATCCACAAATTTCAACTAAGACCGAGCAAGAAACCTTTTTTGAAGCCAACTTCTTTAGAAGAGTTGAAAATAGTTTTGCAAAAATTTTCCAACTTCTGGGATACCTTTTAAAACGTCGAATTTAAGATATTTCGCCAAAGCATATTCTACAAAAGTATTGGATATTAGTAAATATTTAAAGAAAAAAAAAATTTTTTTATAAAGCCGTTGTTTGCAAAAAAAATGTTTTGGTGACAAATTAAAGTTTTGATTTTTAAATTCAAAAATCTTGTAAATCATAAGCGATAACAACACAGTATGCAACAATTAAAATATTGAAATATTGGTTCATATATAAAAAAAAGTTGTATGCTCTGCAAAGCTTTTCCATCTCGATTAATTTTGGCTCCGTATTACTCACCTTATATTATAACAGGGTGCCTAGGAATTTAATATTTTGAAAGCATATATCCTTGCCCTAAACATTGTGTTCCAATCTGATTAATTATTGTAGAAATTGTATATTTTCTCATTGGAACTACGAAAAATAAATAATATAAATATAAATATTCCGGTATTGTATTTTGAAGACCTCAAAAACAGTTTTAAAAACATATTGAATTCTTATTTGCTGAATTTACTTCAATTTGATTTTCGACTTTAAGGTGGAAATACAACTGGGACGAATGACGAATTTCGCACAGCTCGACGAATTTGTCGGCAACAATTCGTTGCGTTAATTCGTCGAATGAAATACAATTACGACGAATTCACATAACAGCTGTAACGTCATTTGAAATTGTTTTTAATTTATAATATGTACATTAGGGTTATGACCAATTTTTTACAAAATTTTTACTATCACCACGTGATAGGCAATACTAAACTAATAATAAAAATCGTGTTTGTAAGTCATTTTGCCGGAAAAACCTTCCGCACCAAATGCAATTTCAAGAAACTCACTGAATTTTTTTTTTATTTTTTTTTATATTTTTTATTAATTTAATATATACATAGTAAAAAAAATTATTTAAACAATGTGGATTTTGAGACGAGGTATGATTATTTATTTATGGGAATATTGTATGATATAAATTTAAGATTTAAATTGCGACTATTTTTACAGAAAGGAAAATCTCCTGAACAACTTTTATAGCACGTTCTGCGCAAATTTTACTACGCTGCTGATTTATCATTTACGACCTCTGCATAACGCCATGCCTTATAAAACACTCATGACCTTTTTTATTCATATATTCACCACCCCAATTTTCATCGACATCTGCTTATAAATAAGAAAAACTTACATAAAAATTTCGTGTAATAAGTAGGTTATCTTGAAATTTGTACACGAAAATTCCGTATATGTTTCCTATTTCCACTATATAAATTTTAGGTCTAGTGTAACAAAGTTCTGATCCTTAAAACTCAAGATTAAAATTACTTAAATGTTCCCTTCAAATAAGTTCAAGCCTAATGTTTAAATAGTTTACCTGTCGTTCGTTGTAGATATTATTGGTCTATGTTGTATCCTATTTTATTCCTCTGTTGGTTATTGTTTTTGTACGTTTATTTTCTTCCTATTCCAAAGTTATCGTGTTTATTGTTTAAACCTTCAGTTTTAGACATTTTTATATTTGTAAGACAATGTTTTGGAGACGTCATATACTTCAGCGATGATTAAGTCCTCTGTCTATAAGGTGTTGTGTATAGTTTATATAGTTTTCTTTTCTTTTCTTTTTTGTTTATTGCATCATAAATGTGTCAAAATTTATGAACAACAAGTATACATTGAAAATATATAATGAACTGTGAATCATTAGACAAAAAAATATTTAAAAAAAATATTAATAATTGCCAGAGTAATTTCGGATTAAAAGTAATAATAATGTTAAGTAAAACGGACCATAAAAATCTCAAAATTTTGAAGTTCAGTAAATTGTTAAGCAAACCATTCAGTTATTTGGAATTAAGAACGAAAAGTAATTTTTCAATCGTTTTTACCCTTCTATATAAGGTTTGTAATATTTCCTTTAACCATAATTATCACATGTTACATCTTTTTATATATATATACCTTTATATAGATCTCTTGTTCACTTCGGTTCCACTGTTTCACTCGAATTGAATTCTTCTTACTATTCATTTTAAAGTGTCAATAATTTTCCATTTTAATTTTTAACTTAATAATATGTAAATGAAAAATAATTCATTAAATAAGTATATTTTTTAAGAATATATTAATAAATTATACAATATAATTACCACTGCATATTCCTGTGTTTTTTTTACATACTTCATAAATCATTGTTTAATTTCTTTTTTAAATTCCTTCATCATTAAAATTTTATGACTTAATTTAATAATCACAGGTTTCCTCATAACATTTTTTTTCATTCATAAAATTTATTATTGTTTTTGTAAAATAAGCTTTCAGTTTTAATTTTGTCACCTTATTTTGCCATTATTGATTTTTTTTTCTCATTTTATTAAATGCTTTAAGTCTGTAAAAAGTCGTTAAATTTGTCAATGTTGTTGTTGGTATTTTATTACTCAATTGATTTATATTCTGTAGTCTCCAGGGACTGCAAAATTATTGAACGTATGTATTATTTAATTTTTCATTATGAATATATATTTTTTATCACATTTTTATGACTTAAAATAAAACTACCGTATTTACTTTAAACTCTTCCGATCTTATTGAATAACACGATGATTTTTTTTGTAACAAATCGGAAGTTTGTATATGTAAATTGTAATAAAAATTAAAATTAAATTATATTGTATATTCTTGTACCATAAAACAATGTTTTGCATTTATGGACAAGCAACAAAAGTAGTATCAAATGTTTTTAGTGCCGCACAGTGGACCATTTGACGAGAAGGCGGTCAAAAATCTATAACTTTTGATTGGATTGGAATTTTAATATGCGGTTTTTTTGTTTGGTAGGTGAGACTTTAGCCTTTAAGTTTTGCTACAAAACGTAATTCTCGACCGAAAATAAAAAAGTTACGGAGGGTTTAAAATACATTTTCATTTGTAGTTGAATTTTAGTACAAAAGTAAAGTGTTAAAAGGTAAAAAAAAGTTTTTTTTAATATAATGTCTTATTTTTTCAGTTAATTTTACAACTAATACTTTTTAACAATTTTTTAAGTTAATTTTTTCAGAAAATGCCAAACTTTGGCCCCCGTAAACTTTTTAGTCCTAATGTGCACAAGGGCCAAAGGTTGTTTTTTTTTTTTAAATATCCCGACTTAAAATATAATTTATTATGCAGCAAACGTAAAAGTTACCTTATATTGGTTCAAGATAGCGAAGTTTCAATGAAAAACTCGTATGTTTTTGCTTTAGTTAAATTATTTTTATTGTCTTTTTAAATATTTCTATATCAATTTTTATGGTAAATTTATGAAATATAACAATTTTTATTGTAAATTTACAAAATATATAAATTTTTAAATCAAGAAAATTTTTTAACTATATAAAAAAAAATTGTAACTTATTGTTAGTGTAATGAAAAAATACTTTAAATCATCCAATTTTAGTAAAAATTTCTTCTAAATAGCCTTGATTTTCATCTTCTAGATGTTGTTTAGCTTCTTCGTCTAATTCAATAGAGGAAGTTTTCCATTTTTGACGAATGTTGGACATATATGCAGTGGTGATATTCGAATTTTTTAACAGCCGGTACGCATGGAAAAAAATCTATTGTAGGTTATATTTACTTCATAATAGTTATTTATTTACATATTTACATAAGAAATACATATATTATATATAATAGTATAAAAAATAGTATATAAAATTAATTAAATAATTTCCAAATTAAATTTTGGTTTTGGGACGGCAAATTAGGTGCGGCTGCTTTGACACGTTTGTCACTTGCCATATGATGCCCTTCTCGCAACCATAATTTAACATATGGTGTTGCATCAAAATCCTCAATCGATTTTCCCATTAAATTTATTGTCATTAAATGACTTGTTGTTTCAATTAACAACGAATTTCTCTTATCATAAATGATATTGTTCATTGTGCTGAATCCTCTTTCAGCTTCTGCGGAATTAACAGCAATTACATTTAAAATTCTTTTTGCTCTCAAAATAGTATTAATATTTTTAGATTCTCTATCTCGCACATCAACAAAATCTCGAAAATCATTTACTGGAATGATGTATTTGATTATTTTATTTAACTGCTCTAACCTATTTTCACCTTCAATCCATGGTGATTCAAAAATATCACCCGGCCATGTTTCTGGATTTAATAAATTAAAGCAGTTTAAGAGATTATTATAGTTTTCATTTTTATCGTCTAATAGCAAACGCGTTTTCATATGTTTTTCTAAACAATCAAAAAATTTATCTCTCGAAACAACAATTGATGTTTTTTTTCTATTAATTTCAAATGGGATATTGTATTTTTTCGTTTTAATAATATCATCTGCTTCTTTTTCATATGTTCCTTTATTTAATTTTAAATGTTGGAATAGATTTATCGTTCGCCTTATCAATCTATCAGCTCTAATTAATGAAATATCTCTTTCTTGTAAAGCTGTAGACAGTACAGAACTTTCTTCTAATATGTCGTTTATTAAACCTAAATCTTTTAAAAAGTTTTCATTTTTGAAATATGACATTATTCCAATTTCTTTATTTTGACTAAAGTGAATATATAAGGCCTGATATGATTTCCAAACTGCTTTGGCGGTCCTAGCGCTACAGGCTGCCCATCGAGGACCAAATATTCTACCTATTTTGTGTACTTCAGTGCCAAGTTCTTTAGAAACATTATTTAATTCTCGTTGATGTTTATTTGAAGTATGATAATACGAAGAAAGTTTATCGAGAAAATATCTAAAGTTATTTACTTCATTTACTTCTTTGTTAACATCATGCTAATACCTGGAAAATGACAGATGCTAATACCTGGAAAATGTTCTAAAATTCTTGCAGAAACTCCAGCCTTTTTTCCTAACATTACACTAGCACCGTCTGAGCAAAATCCAATAAGATTTTCATGTAAATATTTTTCATTAAAACCATGTTTTCAAGAACTGATATTAAGGTTTTAAAAATTATTTCTGATGTTGTTCCTTCTAATTCGACAAGATCAATAAAAACTGTTACACTATCATCGGAATCTTGAATTTCAGATTTCAAATAAACTACTAAAACGCTTTTGTGTGAAACAGTTGAGGCTTCATCAATAATAATTGAAATTTTACAACCTGTATTTATCAGTTTTCCAAAAATAAAACTTCTTATTTCTGTAGATATAAGCTTTGCGACAAGTGGAACTATAAATCTGGAATGTAATGAAAATCCAAAATCTACATTATTTTTTTTCTGTAAATCAATTAATTTTTTAAAATCACTGAATGGGTAATTGTTTTTAATTATGAAATAGATAGTATTAAAAATGTTTACTGTGCTGTTTAAATACTTTTCATTAGCCACATCGAAAGATTTGGAAATTATATTTGTTTCACCAATTTTTATTATTTCCCCAGCTTTTTTATGAGAAGCTGATTCATTGTGTTCCTTCATTTTTTTTCTCATTGATGATTGTAAATTTTCTTTGTTCGAGCCATGAGCTTTGACAGAACATGATTTCCACTCCACAGAAATGTGTAAATGTTTAGCAGTTTCTAAATTTAACGATTCTACTTTCGAACACCACTGACATCCCACATTTTCATAGCTAACAACAATAAGCCACTCGTATTTAGTTTTAAAATAATTTAGTTGTTTATCATTCCAAAAATGTAATAACGCAGCATCACGAGACGTTCCAACTTTTTCCGATTGGTGTTGAACTTCAGAAGTAGATATCATTTTTTTCTTTTACCTGTTTTGTTTTATTAGAATAAGTAATATTCTCAGCTTGCTGTTCAGGGTTTTTGGTTATTTTTATAGATTTGTTAAAAAAAAGTCATCCAAATTACCTTGCCTTTTCATTCTTAGGTTGAAACAAAGAAAATATTTAATAATTAATTAATAATAAATTAGAAATTTAAATTAATTTAAAAACTTCATACTTGCACGTTAAAACTGAATTTAATAGAGATTAAAAGTAAGGGATAACCATTCACCATAAAAATATTTATACTACTAAACTTTTTATTTAGAGTAAATATATCAAAATAAAAATGTATTCAAAAAGGGAAATTCCCTTTTTGATAAAAGAAAAATATTTTTTTTTACAGAATTTTCCGTTAACCCTTTCAAGCTTAGTGGTTACATACTTTTACTTAAAAACATACTTTTTTTCTAATATACAACAACCGGTACGGAAAATTTTAAAAATGTTAACAACCGGTACGAGCGTACCGCCCCGTACCGGCTGAATATCACCACTGCATATATGGATCTGAAGTGCACAACAAAATAGTGATAAGGTCTTCATTAGTACAACATCTGGACATTTTCCTTGTGTTGTGCTCGCGAAAGAATCTGTAGTCTTTGTTCCTTTTTTCTTGGTACAAAATTTTATGAACTGTGGATGGCATATATCTCCAAGAGTATTTATACCCTATACCACTATGTGGTTTGGGTATAATGACTTTGTGCTGCTGTTTGTAACAACCAAAAATATTTGACCTAGACCCATCTTTAATTATACCGATCGAATCAGAATCACTTTCTGAGTTGATTTAACAATGTCCGTCCGTCCGTCCGTCCGTCCGTCCGTCCGTCTGTGTGTCCATGTAAAGCTTGTAATCAAACTGCAGGTCGCAAATATGTATGTATTTTGATGAAATTTGGTACATAAGCTTTTGTCGGCCATGGGATGAACGCTATTGAAATTGGTGAGAATCGGTCCATGTTCAGACCTAGCCCCCATACAAATTACCCATATGAAATCGACATAAATTGCCATAAGATCCAAATTGTCATATAGATCTTACTCAAATTGGGTTTGTATGCGTTCATTACATCCATTAATGAGTAGTCCAAAAATGATCCCTTTGACCCCATATAGAGCTGCTTCCCGATCTTCACTTAAATCTATTAAAAAACAAAAATATTGCACGGATTCTTCTCCAATTTTGTTTGTATATATTTTTGCAAAATACAAGAGACTTTACCAAACATGATCAGGATCGGTCCATTTTTGGACCTAGTCCCTTTATAGATATAGCATCCGATATGAACTTTTTCATATCTGCAGCCAAAAAAATTAATAAAAATCCCACTCAAATTTGGTTTATGCTTATTTTCTATATCGAAGTAGTTGGACCGAAAGATAGGGTCTCTAAACCATGGTATAGGGTATCATATAGTCGGTCTAGACCGACTATAATTTTCTTACTTGTTTTCATTATAAAGTATGTATAGCTGTTTTATTGGCGTACTCTCCAAATTTTTTTGCATTTATCTTTCTGCTGAATGCTAGAACTTGTAATATGATTTTGAATCGTCTTATTAATTCATGATCTACACCTGTGATAGATGCTGCAGTTTCCGGATCGGAAAAAAATCTCTTTGCAGTATTTCCATCATTTGTGTTTCCTTCCCCTTGTTTTGGTTGGTCGATTACGAGGCCTAGCTGTAGATATTTTTGTTGAATTTGTTTTTTTTTTTGCTTTCGTTTTTCTTCATTTTCTTTGTTTTTTCTCACTGTTGCGCCTAACGGACCAAATTTTAAATCATAACCCAATTTAAGAATATGCTCCATGAAACGTATTCTAGCATGAAGAGGGGACATTCCAAATTCGTAGGCTTCCTTAAAACTATCGTCTTCTGTTGGTGGTTGGCTTAACTGACTTGATGTCTTTTGGCATATAATGCAGCTTGACGTTGACTTTGTTCCAGTTAAAGCTTGTGCAACTTTTCCATCAATCATTGTGAGACACATTTTAAAATGTACTACAATGTCTTGGTCATCAAATTTAAACATTACTGGTTGAAGTTCCGTAATTTGCTCTTTTATTTTTTTAACTTCTTCAGTTATGACATCTTTGGTTTCCTTTTTTAGTGCAAATTTTATTGGTCTGCAATACTTTGTTGAATAAGGAATTTCATTTTTCCATATATCAATTTCTGTTGCTCTACTAGTTGACGGCTCTAAGACGCTATACCTTTTTGTTAAGCGCAATGGAACGAAAGATACCATAAATAAATTAGCATCTGATGAATTTTCGGCATTAAATTGCTTGTATTGTTTCTGACCAGAGGATTCATCACATCCCCATTTAGAAATTAAAGTTATGCTGCCATTACCAATTTTTTTTTAAAATGATTAATGTGAAGCGTATTTAGCAATCGTTCTGCAGTATGTTCAAGGAGATCTTGCAATTTTATTTCTGCTGATGGTGAAGTGACACTAATAGCAGATTGTGAAGGTAAGCATTCTTTTTTTGGCAGAAACTAAATCTCGATAGTCTGGAAAAATCCCACAATTCTTTTCATTGGTTCGCTTCCGCAATTCCTTATACTGATTTTTGGTCAATTTCAAATCCAAAAATAGGGCGAACGCTTCTTCCGGCGTAAATTTCTTATCTTCAATTGGTGTAAGAATGCTTTTCAAAATCCTCTTTGTGCGCCTTGGGCTCGCTTCTACTATTTTTTCAATTATTTCAATTTTATTTTTTTTTATTTTTTGAATTGGTTGAATTTGGTGCAAAAATGAATCCTTAATAATTCTTTGAGAAATTTCTTCATTGATATTCTCCAGCTTGCCACTTTCGTTGGCAGTTGTAGATGCACTCTCAAAAATAAGTTCCTTTATTAACCGGTCTTGGTAACGTTTGTACATCTTTGCCTTGCTATGAGAGCATTCAATGTACCGTCTTTTCAAATTCGATGCAAAATTAGTAATTTTTCCTTTGTGCATTTCAATGTCTTAAAGAAGTCGTTGCTCACTATGTGCAAAATTACATCATCTACATCATTTCGTTGAAAATAAATATCTGCCAGATCTCTGTAACAGTACTTAGCCATTGCACAAATTGTAATGAATAATAATTGTGGAAACATTATTATAAATACTCTTTCTTGAAATTATGTAAAATAAAAATTTTTATCTTTTATTACCACTTTTAAGGCCATTATTACAACTTGCCGTTAGTTAAAGGCAGGATTTTGTCGGACCGATAAATGGCTTTACATTATAAAACCTTTATTTATTACTTTTTTATCCATTAAGTATTATTATTATTAATAGTAATAACAATAAAAAATTAAAGTTGTAATAATACAAAGCTATTTGTCGGGCAGACAAAATCCTGCCTTTAACTAACGGCAAGTTGTAATAATGGCCCTTAGAAGCATAAAAAACCCACACCCTAACCCCTTTTAAAAGGTGAAGCATACCTGCTCATATCTTAAAGGGCTATGTCGCAATAGTTTTTTTTTTACCATTTACCTGTTATTTAAATTGTTTCCCATTTTGTCAGGTATTTAAACTATATAACTCTAATTCAGACTATTAATGTTTTTGAAAGATACCTATGTAAATGTACCTGTAACAATTAAGCGCATTATATCTCAACCCTTTTTTATAAGTATATAACAACTCCTGACAACTCTACCGACACGCAAAAAAATAGACCGCGGTGCACCGGTACGACCAAATTTTGTATTCATAACACTCAGACGGACGGACGGACGGACATCGTTTAATCGACTCAGAAAGTGTTTTTGAGTCGAGCCGTATAATAAAAGATGGATAAAGGTCCAATATTTTTGGCAGTTACAAACATCACCTCAAACTTAATATATCCTAACCACATAGTGGACAACTTTTGTATTCATAAATTTTGCAGAAAATATCTAACCTTGGGTCAGAAAAATTGTTCTGGTGCACACGGGTGGAAACTGGCGGGTGTATAATGGGATATAACTGGCAGGAGTTATGCTCTATTAAGTAGGAGATTTTAGGAAAACTTGGACCTTTTTTAAAAAAATTTTTTTTAACTTTCGGAATGAAATTTTTCAAAATTTATTTCTCTTCAAAATCTTTTAAATCAAAAAAGTTACAGTCATTCAAAAATAAAAATTTACAAAGAAAGTTTTAATTTTAGCAAAACACTGAGAAAGCCCATTTTCGAAGACCCTGTTCGCTGTGATATTGTTGAGATAGAGTCGCAATTTTTTAGCTCCCGAGGTTTACTAGTATTTACTTTCAAATGAATAACATAACTTTAAAATTGGTAAAAAAAAAAAATTATTTTTGGCCGCCATCTCAAAATATGGTACACTGTGCGTTGGCTGAAAGATGACTGCGTTGTTCGTTGGCGTCGATAGGTTCGATGGTTTGGCTACGTTGGTTGAAAGACGTCTGCCGGGTTGAGGGTTCGGCGGTGTTGGTTCAGCTATGGTGGTCGAAATATGAATGCCGTATCGATGGTTCGGCTACGTTGGCTTAAAGAAGACTGCCGTTTTGAGGGTTCGGCTGCGCTGGTCGAAACGTGATTGTCGAGTTGGAGGTTCGTCTTCGCTGGTTGGGCGATTGTTGCCGAGTTGGGGTTCGTCTTCGCAGGTTGAAAGTGATTGCCAAGTTGAGGTTCCTCTTCGCTGGATGAAGATGATTGCCGAGTTGGAGGTTCGCCTTCACTGGTTGAAGATGATTGTCGAGTTGGGATTCTCTTCGCTGGTTGAAGATGTTTGCCGAGTGGGAGGTTCGGCTGCGTTGGTTCAGGATCGATCGAGAACGGTCAACCGTGAAGCCGCCGGATTAGTCGAAAGCGGTCAGCCTTGAAGCCACGAGATTAGTCGAGAGCGGTCAGTCGTAAGGCCGCCGGAATGATTTATGTATGACAACCGGTACCGATCTTGCCGGGGATAAAAAGGCCTTTGACTTGAAAAATGGTTCACTATGCTTACCAGGCGCTGAGTACTTAGTCCCCAATTAACAAATTCCCCAATAAAATGAACTTTCTCCCCAAAAATTTGTATGGGCAGTAAATTCATTTTTTATTTAAATTAAAAACTTTTTGATTTTTTAATTTTGAAGTTTTTTATTAGATGCTGCAGCAAGAATGCTTCAAAAATAAGCTGCGAAACCGCTTTAAGTTTTTTTTTTTTAGTTTATTTATAAACATCAAATATAACGGAATGGTTCGCAAATTAAAGGACTCAAAACTTTTAAAAATTGAATTACTTCATTCAGTAAGTGATCATCATTGAGCAGGGACGTCAAATTCAAGTTTCAGAAATGAAAGACTAACGCGGCGTTTAATATTGTGTTGCAAGGTTTCTTTAAGCAACTGCTTATGGTAAATGTGTGGCCTATTTTGATCAACAGGTAATTATTTCACATACGTAGATAAAATTTATCATACGACATTTCACTAAGCTGTGTTCCGCGAGCGAGTGCGTTTGGCAGCCAGACCCGTGCTGCCGCGCAGTTGTTGCCAACTTATTTTAATCGCCAAAATATATTTTTCAGATCATTTTTGCTGAGCTGATATTTTCGCTGAGCTGTGTTCCGCGAGCGCATCCGTCGCGTCCGCGTCCGCGTCCGCGCGCCTCGCGCCGCTTCCTCGCAGCTACTACCCGTGCTGCCGCTTAGTTCTCGTTAACTTATTTTAATTCCTAAAACATATTTTATAGAGCATTGCGATATTTTAGCTGAGCTATGTTCCGAGAGCGCGTCGCGTCCGAGTCCGCGGTCGCGCGCCGCGCGCGGCTTCCGCGCGTTTGGCACCCACAGCCGTGCTGCCGCGCATTTGTTGTCAACTTATTTTAATCGCCAAACTATATTTTTCAGATCATTGCGATATTTTAGCTGAGCTGTGTTCTGCGAGCGCGTCGCGTCCGCATCCGCGCGCCTCGCGCCGCTTTTTCTGTGCTGCCGCGCAGCTGTTGCCAATTTATTTTAATTGTCAAAATATATTTTTCAGATCATTCCGATGTTCTAGCTAAGCTATATTCCCCGTGCGCGTAGCTTGCGCGCAACGAAATGCTATTGAAAATAATACTCATTTTAAATGCATTTATTGTAAGACGTAAATTGAGAGCAGTATGCCGTGGTCGGTAAAAAATCATATGGTGACCTTCCCTGGAATATGTACTAAATTTCGGAGAAAGCCATTGAAAAATAAAAGTTTGTATAGCAATCAAATAAAGAAACAAATAAAAGGAAAAAATAAGTTTTATATACATAGAAGTTGGCGCAAAGTATGCGTGGCCTGTAAGAAGCATATGGTGACCTTCCCTGTAGTATAGAGATCGTGTGACCAAATTTTCGACTTCCCTTGAAAAATAAAAATTTCTATAGTGAACAAATATACCAAAAAACAGAAAAAAAAAAGTGGGCGTAGAAGTAGGCGTGGCCGGTAAGAATCATATGGCGACATCTCTGGAGTACAGATATCGTGTGTAGCAAATTTCAGAGAAATCCGTTTAAAAAAAAATTGTGTAGGGAACAAATGTATCAAAAAACAGAATATGAATTGTATACAAAAAGTGGGCGTAACAGTAGGCGTGACCGGTACGAAGAATATGTCGACCTTCCCTGGAGCAGAGAGATCGTGTGTACCAAATTTCAGAGAATGCCGTTGAAAAATAAAAATTTGTATAGCGAACAAATACACCAAAAAGCAGAAAAGGAATTGTGTATAAAAAGTGGGCGTAAAAGTAGGAGTGGTCGATAGAAAGTATATGGTGACCTTAGCTGGAGTACAGGGATCGTGTGTACCGAATTTTAGACAAATCTGTTAACAAATAAAAATTTGTATAGTGAACAAATATGAATAAAACAGAAAATGAATTTTACACAAAAAGTGGGCGTAAAAGTAGGCGTGGCAGGTAAGAAGTATATGGCGACCTTTCCTAGGGTATAGAGATCATGTGTACAAAATTTCAGGAAAATCCGTTGAAAAATAAAAATTTGTATAGCGGTCGAACAAACAAACAAACAAACAGAAAATGAATTTTATATATATAGATATTCATATTTGCGACCCGTACTTTGATTAAAAGGTTTACATGGACACACAGACGGATAGACGGACATCGCTAAATTGACTCAGAAAATGATTCTGAGTCGATCGGTATAATAAAAGAAGGGTATAGGTCAAATATTTTTGGTAGTTACAAAAAGCAGCACAAAGTCAAACCACATAGTGGTATTGGGTATAATGAGACATACATAGATCATAAAAACCGATGTACGCGTTTCGCTTTTATTCACAATTAAGTAAAGGCAGGGCAAGATTTTCTGCTTCACCAGGTTTAATTCTCCAACAATCTTGTCCATTCTTCCTTGTGATATTGGAACTATTTTGTTCGATGTGCCGGCTTCTGGTATTGGTCCATAGGTGGAATCCGATTGATCAGTTGTTGCAATAGAAAAATAAGTTTCTCTGTCAGGACTTGGAAGCTGTGGAATTGGTGTGTCATCCGAATGCAGAAGAGGTGTTTGTGCACTTTTAACATACATGTAAACTCATTGTTTAAGGCCTTTCCGATTTACTCCATGTATTTTGTTTGCACAAGCATAACATTTGTCGGAATTGTGCTCTCCTGGATCAGTCCAAATCATTGGTACACTAAAAGAAAGTGAACTGCGTTTCCCTTGGATCCACAAGATAAGAGCATTGTAGCACATTTTACAAATTTTGTCTGGGGCCCACGAAACGCCGCGAATTATTTCGGAATCAAAATAAAGTTTAAAAGCATGCTCCACTTGCTCAGTGAGATATGCAGTATTTGTTGAAAAAGCTCTTTTGCCACAAACGTAATAAAATAAATTGAGATTTTCTGCACAATTTGCACTCACTTCGATTTTATACTTTTATTACTTTTTCGTCACTTTCAAAAAACAATACTTTTCGCGTTTGTAGACACGTGTTGAATGACAGAAAACGACAATGATATCTCATTTTGTGTACAGGTTATGTGACTTTACGCCAAAGTAATAAGCCTTGACACTTCTTCCCGTTTTGGATTTTGCATGATTTTTAAAAATAAAAAATTTTACCTTTTCAGGCAAACAATTATTTTTTTTCTTCATAAATTTATTAATAACTGTGAAACTGTTGATTGTGTTGAGAAATAGTATAGAAGTAGATTATAATTATTGTAATTCTTAATTTTTCTAAATTTGTTTCAGCAAATAAAAAATGGATTCATATATAAAATTAAAATAAATTCGAACAAAAAATGGTTTCGACATATAAGATAAACATAAAATAAAAAAAAATATTATTTTACTTCGAAATTTGATTATGTGGGTTATCCGAAGTTCACGAGGCGCGGTAATATAACAATTTTTGGATGGATGAATAAAAAAAAAAAAAACGATTTAAAGAATAAAACTAAAAATTTATAGCGGAGATATTCAAAAACATGCTGAGAAGACCTATGAAAATATTTCTCATTGGATTTGAAATGAAATACAGTGTCGTATATGAAATAGGCTATGGCGATGAAATTTAGCTATAGCGTATTATATACTGCTAGCAGATTCCAGCCCTCGTAATTCGAGCGCAAATTCTACGAAATTTTATTTTTTCATTACATAAAGACCCTAAGGGTATGCTAATCAATTATAAACAATTCACAAATCAACATAAAAAACAAACTCATTTTTATTACAAACACATTAACAAATTTAACAAGTAGGAAAATTATAGTCGGTCTAGACCGACTATACGATACCCTATACCGTGCGTTTAGAAACCCTATCTCTTAGGCCCAACTAACTGGACATTGCAAATAAGCAAAAACAAAATTTGAGTGGGATTTTTATTAATTTTTTTGGCTGCAGATGTGAAAAAGTTCATATCGGATGCTATATCTATAAAGAGACTAGGTCCAAAAATGGATCGATCCTGTTCATGTTTGGTAAAGTCCCTTGTATTTTGCAAAAATATGTACAAACAAAATTTGAGAAGAATCAGTGCAATATTTTTGTTTTTTAATAGATTTAAGTGAAGATCGGGAAGCAGCTCTATATGGGGTCAAAGGGATCATTTTTGGACTACTCATTAGTGGATGTAACGAACGCATACAAACCCAATTTGAGTAAGATCTATATGACAATTTGGATCTTATGGCAATTTATGTCGATTTCATATGGGTAATTTGTATGGGGGCTAGGTCTGAACATGGACCGATTCTCACCAATTTCAATAGCGTTCATCTCATGGCCGATAAAAGCTTATATACCAAATTTCATCAAAATATATTCATATTTGCGACCTGCAGTTTGATTACAAGCTTTACATGGACACACAGACGGACGGACGGACGGACGGACATTGTTAAATCAACTCAGAAAGTGATTCTGATTCGATCGGTATAATTAAAGAAGGGTCTAGGTCAAATATTTTTGGTTGTTACAAACAGCAGCACAAAGTCATTATACCCAAACCACATAGTGGTATAGGGTATAATAAACACACACATAGCATTGTATAATTATACCTTATACCACTATGTGGTTTGGGTATAATGACTTTGTGCTGTTGTTTGTAACAATCAAAAAAATTTGACCTACACCCATCTTTAATTATACCGATCTAATCAGAATCACTATCTGATTCCGTCCGTCCGTCTGTGTGTACATGTAAAGCTTGTAATCAAACTGCAGGTCGCAAATATGAATACATTTTGATGAAATTTGGCATTTGATCTTTTCTCTGCCATGGGATGAACGCTATTTAAATTGGTGAGGATCGGTCCATGTTCAGACCTAGCCCCCATACAAATGACCCCTATGAAATCAACATATATTGCCATAAGATCCAAATTATCATACAAATGTTAGTCAAATTGGGTTTGTATGTGTATATTAGATCCATTAATCAGTAGTCCAAAAATGCTGCCTATTGGACAACTCTTAGTCATAGGCCCCATATAGAGTTGCTTCCCGATCTTCACTTAAATCTATCAAAAAAGAAAAATATTGCACTGATTCTTCTCAAATTTTGTTTGCATATATTTTTGCAAAATACAAGAGACTTTATCAAACATGGTCAGATCGGTCCATTTTTGGGCCTAGTCCCCATATAGATATAGCATCCAATATGAACTTTTTCATATCTGCAGCCGAAAAAATTAATAAAAATCCCACTCAAATTTGGTTTATGCTTATTTTCTGTATCCAGTTAGTTGCGCCTGAGAGATAGGGTCTCTAAATGCATGGTATAGGGTATCGTATAGTCGGTCTAGACCGACTATAATTTTCTTACTTGTTTTATATATGTGTTAGTAGCAACTTTAAATGCAATTTACTCAAGATAGAGGGAAAAAAATTTAAATCTGTAAATCTGCAAATCGGCTAAAAAGAAAAACCTTTCAAATAATATACGATTTGTCAAAATCGGGATAAAATGGTAGAACAAAACATCAGTCACAAGAAATCGCCTAGCCTATTAATATTATAGATAACAACAAACTATTAAAAAAGCCAGCTTTTTTACTTAAAGCACACGTTAAGTAATAGTGTTCTCTGCGTCGGAAATATTTTAACACTTACTGGACTAGTTTGGATACAGTGCATAAAATCATGCATATTGTCTAATTTGTTTTTTAGTTTTCTCATCTTTTTTTAAAAGGTATTAATCATTATCCCTGTCCAATTAAAAATTAAGGTATTCTTTTCAATTTTTTTTCAATATGAAGTTAAAAAGCTCATATTCAGCGATATTTTAAACTTAAATTGCAAAATAAAAAAAATGCTTAAAAAATTTATTAAAAAGTAAAATTTCTCTCAATAACATTAAGTTTTATTCACTTTGCTTAATGTTTAGTAATATGGCTCCACAGCTACACTTTAGACAGCAACATCCAACATCTACATGACTGTGCAAAATTCTACTGACAAAAAAACAAACGAAAACTAAAAAAAGTTCTCAACCTCTGTATCAGACACTTAAGTTACTGCTACACCTGCTACAGTCATAAAATTCGTTTTTATTTCATTTGTAAATTGTTCGACTTCGTTCCTGTTTCATCTTGATTTTTTTTTCTTCTTTCTTGCTCTGAACTTTGACTACATTTATATTTTTTCATTTTGTTAAATTATACTTTTATGTTTTTCTTTTTTGGTTGTTGCTGGTTTTTATTCTCAAATACTACAACTACTACCTGTGAAAATACAAATACAGACATTTTCATATAAATATTTAATTTGAATGCGTTTTCATTTCGTATTCAATATGGATGAATATGGCCAAAACTCATTCATGTAATAAATTTTCTTTGTTTTATTATTTTTTTTTTTTGATAAAAGAAAAAACACTAAAAGAAAGCCAAATATATTTGACTTTATATGACTATTGCTAAAAGTGAGTGCTGTTTGTTTGTGACGACTTTTGTGATTGAACTTTGACACTGACATCTGAATTCGGTAACCACTTAAAAGCAGATCTGGCAAACAGTAGAATGTTTTACAATGTATTCCGGTTTTAAAAATGTATATGTATTTTCTGCCTATTCCATATAGTGTAGTCTCTAATATACGATCTAATTCATTCTTGTATTGAGTTTGGACGTCTCAATAATATAAACTATCATAATTTTCGTAAATATTTTCACACATGTAAGCATAATAAGATACAAAATCATCACTCACAGTTGGATGATTTCAGACGAGCAAAGTATGAGTGTAACGAATTCCATTGTAATCAATATGTTGAACCCAAAATAAAAACAAAAACAAAAATTCGGACGAAACAAAAGAAAATTTAACAGTACGTAAAACATCAAACACTAAGGACCAAGAAGAATATAAATAAATAAAATTATATACTTGTGCATGACTAAAAGATAAAACTTGTAACCAATTTATTAACAAATAAGTAAGAGTGTTAAATTCGTCTATGTCGACGAAGCTTTTAACACTCTTCTGCACAATAGAATTTTACAGTGGTATTAAATTTTTTTCTTATTTATTAATTAAATTTTATATAAAATAATATATTGAATATGTTATTTATTTAGAATCTGATTAGAACATTTGTTATTGAACCCTCCCGCGGGAAATTTTGAACCCCTCCCCTATTGAATTTTCAAGTGAAATTATTTTTTTTTTAATATTATAATGTTTACATAACCGAAACTTTATTTTTTTTATTTTAAATCCGATAAGAAATTTTTTTATATGACCCTTTCTTCCTACTAATCTAATTTTCTAGTAAAATAAATTTGGTAGAATTTTATTTTCATTTTATTATATATTTGAAACAGATTTTTATCACTAATCTCACAGGAAAACCTGCTTGTTTAGAATTTTCAAGTAAAATTAATTTTAAAAAATTTTTTTGGTATCGAAATTCCATCAGAAATTTATTTTATTGCCAAAATTATATTTAAAAAGCTTTTTATATCGAAACAAGAAATACAATTCAAGAAGATAAAAATAATCCATTAAGTTGAAAAAGTTTCTACGAAGTGAATAAAAAAAATTAATTTAAAGTAGGCAAATACAGTTTTTGGAAAAAAAATTTGATCTGGAAAAATTGGCGAGTAAAATATAGAAGTAAGTATATTGAGTTAATTCTAAATTTGGCCTCATTAGTAGAAAATAAAAAATAAAATATTTTCACATTACGCTGTTACGCGTCATACAAAATGAATCCTTTTCGAGCTCTGCTTACTTTTCATCACAGGCTTGATTCATAAGAAATTTATACGTCCTGCACCAGGGAGTGGAGAGTATAGTATTCGTTTTGCAAGGAATGTTTTTTATGTAGAACGAAATATTAAAAAGATTTTTAAAAAAAAGAAAAGAAATTTTATTGAAGTGAATATAATTTTTGAAGTAAAAAAAATTATAATTTATGTAGAACTAATTTTTTTTGGGAAATAAAATTTTTGACCGGAAAAAAGTTAGTGAAAGGAAAATTTTGATTGAGGTTATCAATTTTCACATATTAGAGTAGTCAAAACTTATGATTCAATAAACCACTTATATTTAATAACAGATGGCTCAGGATATCGAAATCTTGTATGAAAGATAAGATAGCACGCGCGGCCATTGAGGTCTTAACTAGTTTGATTAAAAACAGATATACATTGCTCGATTGAAGTCTTTATCTCTTCAATGACAAACGGGTTGAAAAATTTATATATGTTTAAAATCCCGTACAATATTGTAGTGTATAATAACCAATGTACATATGGAGGGCTGTTTGAGAAATGTTATGTTCAAAAAACACTTTTCTTTAAAGAAAAATTTTATGGGAAACAAAGTAAGAAATTTAGTGACGTATGTGAGGGCTTTTGCATAGGAAAATATGCAACTTTTTCCATAAAGAAGAAGATTTGGCTGGGTGGAGTGTCTATTCGCCCTGGCACTGTGACCAGATACCTGATACCAAAAGTCTGATTGTGGATTTGAATCCAGTTAATGAAATTTACCAAAACAAATATTTTTTTAAATAATCAATTGTAGATTAAAGTAGATAAAAATTATACATAACTATCTGTACATAGAAACTGTTGTTCTAAATTGTTCAATTTTCTTGTAGTGTTCTCTAAAAAAATAATAACAGCGATGTCATCTTAGCGCTTTCCGCGAAAGATTTAGCCTTTTTACTATCTAAAAAGTGCATTTTTAAAATTTATAAAAAGCGCTTAATTGGCGCTTACCTTTGTTCCCTTCTAGCGCCTTTTATATACAACAGTTCACGTTAAACAATATTGTACCTTTTTGTACAAGTTCCCTCAATTTTTAAAATTTTATATCAAAGTAAGACAAAAATGATATATGAGTTGATAAACAACGTTTTCGATATGCCAAGGAAAATTCGGATGGAAACACAAAGCAGATGGCTTTCTGTAGAGGGAACCATTAAAAAATTCTTTTTTATGTGGCTCGAGTCGAAAGCTCATTTTATCGATGTTCATGAAAAATCATGTGAGAGTACACTCTCAAAAATATGAACAATAATTTGAAAGACTATATTTTGCGGAATTTAATCAAGAAGTATTAAATTCAATCTGGAATTCGAAGCACCAAATGCGGGCCACATAAAACTTATATCTGTTATTAAAAAGTTAAACAAATAGGACAAATTTAACTATTTGGAGAATGATATCGATCCTGTACTTAGTGAAATTTGCTATTTATGTTATAGTTTTGCAAAGGCCTGTTTTGAAGTGAATGGTTATTGAGTTCACAAAATCTCTTACATACGACTTAATAGCTGAATTATCATATAATGTTAAAACACTAAAGAAAATTCGTTACTCTCCATGGACAAGATTTTTCAAAAAAACTCTGAAGATGTTGCAAATTTTATAAAATAATTTGTAAAAGTTATAAATGAAATCGAAGACTACGACCATTATCTCGACAATTTTCAACTACGTTAATTTGAAAAAGAGAGACAAAATTGATTTGTTTCGGATTGAAGTTTATAACTTCAAAAACTCACTAAAAATTAATAGAATGTCTTTAAATACTGCAACTCTTTAATAAATATTAAATAGTGACTACAGAGTAAAAATAGCTCTTGTTTTAATTATATAATTCCAACAAATCTGCCTATTAAAATTAATTCTCTTCCAAAATATAAATAATGAAAATTGTATATTATTGTATATATTTGTACCGTCCACACCCCTGTGCAGAGTGTATATATAGGTTTGTAATTTGTAATGCATAGTAAAGTGCATTTGTGACTCCATAAAGAAAATATCTGTGGTCGCAAGCATTAACCGCTTAAGACGAAAGTCATGCTTTTGAGAAAAACAACTTTTTATGTAAATGTAATGGAGCTTCATTACGACTTAGGTCAGTATGTTTTCTTTAATAACTTTTTGTTAAACAGTGTTAGAGAAATGCGCATTTCACGAAAATATAAAGCGTTTTTAGTAGAATATGATAGCATTCATAACTCAAATCGTTCTTAAGTCGACATAGGCGTTTATCGCTTGTGACCACGGATATATTCTTGATCTTTATAACAATTCGTGTAGATATACCGATGTCCGTCCGACCGTCTCTCTGTTGAAATCACGCTCATTCTCAAAACTAACTATCTACCTGGGTAACGTGTTGATGTTATTGTTTATCATTATTTCGACTAGCTTGGTATTGAAAATTGTGTAAATCGAGCATCACTGTGTTGAGGTATGTTCAAAAATATAAAGATACCTCTAAAAAGAAATTAAAAATTCAATGTGTTTGTCATAAGAATTTAGTATTAAATTTATCAAATTATCAAATTGTTGCTTTTTAAAATATTTTGTTTACATTTGCGTATAATGGAATTAGTCCAGATATTAATGTTAACGTACAACTGGTGTTGATAGTACTAAAGATTCGGCGCAGTCGAATTTAACACTATTACTTGTTTTAATATTGATATGTACTTCAAAACGTATCATTAGCGCTTTTGGTTTCATCATAATTTAGCGTTTTTTGCGCTTTTTCAGGCAGTGTTTTGCGATCTCCGCTTGGAAAAGTTGGCTTCGCTAATGCGAAATTTGTTTGATTCGACGCACGGATCAATTGAATTTTGTATTAGTTACGTGAATCGTAAGTATACGTGAGTTGAAAAACTTGTAAGAGTGTGGTACTATTATAACAAGTATAAACAAAATATTTGAAAAAGTAAACAACTTGACAAATTTAGTACTACATTTTTAAAACTCACTGAATTTTTAACATTGTTTTAGAGGTGTCTTCTGCTTGCCACAATGATGCGCCCAAACCTGCTGGAATGACAACTATTATTTTAAAGTTTCCTAGGAAAATGCTTTATTTTGTGAATGAACGTGATTTCAACAGACAGACGACTTTATGGGATCAAAAATTAATTTTTCAATGCATTACGGACGGAATGACAAACTGCACAGTGGTGTAGAGGGTACAATAAATGTTTATGAATTATTCAATTCTATTTTCCGGAAATTTTCTTTTCATGTTTGACTTCTGCGTGAAACACACCAGATTGTGAAGACAAATTAACTACTGGGTAGAGCCGCGAGATAAAGCGATTAAAAAATGTTTGTGGGGGCGCTTTTATTATTTTTGAGTGAATCACAATTAGCTTAGTTACTAATATCTTATTTAAATTATGTTTCATTGTCATTGTCATTGTCAATTAATCCAAACTCCGTGCTCTCAACCAAATTCTTTCAGCAGAATTTTGCGCTAAGTTGCCACGCCCCTTTGTCCGATCTTGTTCATTTTATGTATGATTACTCAAGTTAATATTAGATGACCTAAGACAAAGTTACAAAGCTGTCTCTGTCATAGTACTCGAGATATATGATATTGTGTAATTACTTTGTATGGAAGATACCACGCCCACATCCGATCCTACCCAGATTCCAACGCTCGAAATTCAAGTGCAATTTCTAGGCAGCTTTAGTTTCAACTTAGCCAATTCACAAACCAACACTTTTCTGGTTTATTATTAATGTTAATGAAGATAAAAAAAACTCATTAACAAACACATTAACAAATTTGATAACAACAAATAGCATATGTATAAATTTATATATGTATTAGTAGCAACTTTAAATGCAATTTACTCAAAACAAAGGAAAAAATTTTAAAATCTGTAAATCTGCAAAACGGCTAAAATGAAATAACTTTCAAATAATATACGATTGGTCAAAATCGGGTTAAAACGGTAGAACAAAACATCGGTAACGTATAACAACAAAGATATATAGAATTCAAGGTTCAGAAAATACACACATGAAACACACAATGTTCTGTTCAAAAGCAGCCAACACGTATCTTTATTTTCATATCAATTATGTGCGTTTCTAAATTTTCTACGGTGCCCAACACAACCATGACTGTGTTCGTTTTAATATTTCGTTATTTACACGAACATTTTTGTATCACATACTTTTTGTTTCAATCACACATAAAGCACACATTTTTGAGTGTTGCTTTATTTGAAGTTCATGTTCTGGTACGTGTAGTGAAAAAAAACACAGAACATGTACAATAAACAGGTTCGAGTTCAGTTATATTTTAATTCGTGTTGTGGCTCGTGTAGTAAGAAAAAACACAACATGTACAATAAACAGGTTCGAGTTCAGTTATATTTTAAGTCGTGTTGTGGCTCGTGTAGTAAGAAAAAACACAACATGTACAATAAACAGGTTCGAGTTCAGTTATATTTTAAGTCGTGTTTAAAATATAACTGAACTCGAACCTGTTTATTGTACATGTTCTGTTTTTTCTCACTACACGAGCCACAACACGACTTAAAATATAACTGAACTCGAACCTGTTTATTGTACATGTTCTGTGTTTTTTTTCACTACACGTACCAGAACATGAACTTCAAATAAAGCAACACTCAAAAATGTGTGCTTTATGTGTGTTCGAAACAAAAAATACGTGATAGAACAATGTTCGTGTAAATAACGAAATATTAAAACGAACACAGTCATGGTTGTGTTGGGCACCGAAGAAAATTTAAAAACAAACATAATTGATATGAAAATAAAAATATGTGTGTGTTGGTCTAAGTTATGTTTGTCTACATATATGTACGAGTTTTTTATTCAGTGTGTGTTTTTTTCTGAACTCTGATAGAATTGCGAAGATTCTCTTGTTTTTGCTGATACCGGTAGCGGAATCTTAAGTATAAGCAAATATTGAAATATATTATTACAAATAAGTGTTTATAATAAATATTTTAATCCAAATATGACATTTTTTAATGAATAAAAAAAAACTAAAAGTTAAAAAAATCTAGAGTTAAATTTTTACCTAGAATTCTTAAAAGAACTAATTTTAATGAAATTAAGTTCAACTAAATATCTATACATTAAAAAAAAGTTATTTTATTCGGTTCAAAAGTTACAGTATTTTGGCCACTGAAAAACGATTTTTAGTGGTGCTCACACAGGCCAAACCATGTGCTTTCACGAGTCTGGAAACTCTGGCCCTGAGGTTCACAGCTTTCCAAAATATCAAATTACCGTATCTCTAAATATCGCGCAATGCACTTCTTTACCATTTTAGGTTAACAAAAATTTTCTAAATTTTTCTTTTGAAATTTCTTGAGTGGTTCATTATCGACTGATCGACTATCTGATGCAGTTTTATAACTTGATCTCTTTATCGATTAAATAAAATATTAAAAAAAAATTAATTGAACAAGGTTAAAACCCAAATAATTGGTAACGCTAGATAATAAAGATCGAGATAATTTTTCTTTAAAAAATTTGCTTTTATTGAATTTCGATAATATCTTTTTTTGCATTCTCAGATCGTCTCACCAATTTTCCGACAAACCTCGTCTTCTCAACTCACATTCACTTTCATACATACATATGAAAAACATTTCGTTTATACTGTTAGTCACTTTACAATAATACAATGTGCGAATAAATAATTTATTTAATGGACTTGTAGGGGCAGATAAGTTTTTAGTTGTGCTTCTTTTTTCCGGCTCTCTTTTCTCTTGTAGTTTTTATTTTATTTTTATTTATGCTATCATTGTTGTAGTCCTTCTTTACTTTGGTCATTCATCTATGGCACAATGCTCATTTTGAATAAATATTTTATGCCACAATACATGGCTGTTTAAGAATGTATGTATGAATGTGCTTGGATATTCTTCAATGGGATTGTAAAGATGTAGTAGTGTGTCTGTGTGTTTGTGCGTTTTTAGCAAAAAGGTATTGTATGTTTTTGTTCTCCTGCATTTTTTATAGGAATTGGGAGCACAATTTTTCCAAAATTTATAACTTCAAAAGGTAAACAATAAAACAACTTGTTAATAATTTAAGAGATTTGCTCAAAAAAAAAATATAATTGTAGAACAGATAGTTTGAAAATAAAATATTTTCAACAGTTCTTCCGCCGGAAACTGTTTACGAATCACATATAGAGAAATACGTATATATATATGAAAATAAGTTTCCTTTATGTACAAAAGTATATAGTTGAGAGAAAATATTTTTCGATAGTTCTCCGCAATTTTTTCAACTATTATTTTCTACTAGCGCGACAATTTTTTACTAAAGGGTCCGCCAAATCATTTTTTTTTTTGAAAATGCTATAAAAAAAAAACTACTGAATATTATCTCAAATTTCTATTTTTATTTGAAAGTACAATCCTTCTGGTTAATAATGGAAAATAACTTCACTCAAATGGCTGCGTCGGCTGGCCTACACGATCGGTCCAATTTTTAAGCACATTATCGATTGTGTGCAGCTATTTTTCACCAATGGCTTCACGAATATTGTCCTTTAAAGCGTCAATTGTCTCTGGCTTGTTGGCATAACACTTACCTTTGAGGGCACCCCACAAATAATAGTCCAACGGTGTCAAATCGCAGCTCCGAGGTGGCCAAACGACATCAGCTCTGCGGCTGATAATGCGATCTTCAAAAACAGGGCGCAAAACATCGAGTGTAGCTTCGGCTGTGTGGCACGTAGCGCCGTCCTGTTGAAATCAAATGTTGCCAATATCCTCCTCTTCAATTTTTGTGAACAAAAATTCGTTCAACATGGCCCGATAACGATCGCCATTGACTATAACGGCCACTCCTTGCTCATTTTCGTAGAAAAATGTCCCAATTATGCCTCTGGACCAAAATCCGTACCAAATAGTGACTCGTTTTGGGTGTATCGGCTTTTCAATGTATGCGTGCGGCTTTTCTGTGCCCCAAATGCAACAATTTTGTTTGTTTACATACCCGCCAAGATCAAAATGAGCTTCATCTGAAAAGATGATAATTTTTTTTGGCAAAATCGGCATCTTTTGTAAGTCGATCGCAGGCCGAGTTAGCGAAGTGAAAACGCATTGGATGGTCAGTTGGCTTCAACTCCTGAACCAATTGGACTTTGTATGGCATCATACCAAGGTCTTTATGCAGTATTCGTCTCAATGATGCCTCCGAAATGTTCAATTCTTGAGAACTACGGTGAATTGATGTTGATGGCGCCTCACGCACACTTTCTGCCACAGCAGCAATATTTTCGGGTGTACGCACTGTTTGTGGCTTTTCACGCTTTGGTTTATCGATGAGGATGCCAGTTTCTTTCACTTTTTTCACAAGATAATGAACATACGGAGCTGACGGTGCTTCTCTTCTTCCAAAATCCGTACGCAATTTTCGCACACATTCTGCAACATTACCATAATTTTCAAAGTAATGTCGCAATATTTCCCAGCGTTGTTCAAGCGTACGCACAACCACATTCGTTCAGCGGAAGGATAAAACTAATTACCTGTCAAATCAGACATGAGCTAAGTGTTACCATTCACGAAGAAGCACTAGTTGAAAAAAAAAAACACGTTAGATTGCGGACCCTTTATTTAATCATCGGATAAAATATAAAAATTTTCACATTTATTGATGATTACGCTAATTTTACCGTCCCACGTGGCCCATTTCGCTAAAAGCCGTGCAAGAATAGAAAATTACTCTATAGAATATTGCGGATCGAATTACCGCATACTACAGTCTCACTAATAAAGTCCGTTAGTAAATCGAACGGAAGTAACGGGTGTAAGAGCCGCTCAAACTTGGTAATTCTTAAGGCTGTAGAGGAAAAGTAAATTTTCGACAAAAACTTTAAAATTAAGAACAATTTTATTACTTTTTTTATTTTATTGAAAATGTGTGTTTACTTATTTCTTTAGCTCAATGGAAAAAATCCCAGGCGTTTTTTATATTAGTAGGAGCAGTTTTTCTGTCACCCTATATTTATATATTTTAATTATTTATTTATTTGGATTTTTTAGTTTCCTCTATTTTTAGTACGGGATCAGTAACATGTAACATTTAATAAATGGACATTATTTAATGCAAAGTTAACGTTATTAAAAATTTTTATAAAAATTAGAAAATAAAAATAATTTTGACGTATATTCAAAATAAAGAAAAGTTTAATCACTCCATTTAACTCTTACTGAAAAATTTAAAATCTAGTTTCTTAAAATGTCCTGCATGGTTAAATATTGTATAGTTGGCGGTAGTAAGTTCCAAAGACGATTGCATTCTATATAAAACTCCCATTCGGAGAAAAAACTTTTATGTCTTATTTATTATAGAATATTTCTTCCTGAATTTGAAAAGGATATCCGAATAAACAGATATGTATGCTCACGTGTAAATATAATCTAATGCATCAGCGTCAATGATCGTATCATCAAGGGATCGGAAAAATAATATTGAAAATAATTCCCATAAATGAATTTGTTTAAGATCCACAATTAGATTCGCAACACAGTCATTTAGTTCTCCCAAATGACTATAAACCTAAAGTTGCACATCATCAGCATACAATACTAAAGTTGTCCCGGCAAACAATTTATAAAAAAGATTTTTGAATCTAAACTTGCGGGATGCCCTGTTGACTGGAAGCACATTCGATATTTTATTATTAGAGTAAACTTATTAATATTTCGATTTGCTAAATAAGAGATATAAGATGAGTTGGGTCGTTTTGGGAAATAAAATAGAGTAGAACATTCATCTTTCTTGCTGTATACTCTAACTAATTCAAATAGATTTAGCTGCCCGATCCAGACCGTTTACTGGCAAGAAGAAAAAAACTCTTACCAATCTTGTTATTAAAACCAAAAAAGGGCTATAACTATTATATTAATCAAGATTTGGCCAAGACTTAGAAAGCATTTATTGCTTGCTCACAAATTTTGTCAGGGCGTAAAGGCTTTCTATCAAAATTCGATACTACCACAATATTTTCAGTACTAGGTACAATAAAATAAGTTTACGCATAAGATTTAAAAAAATAATAACATTAGTGTTTAGGACTCATTGTATTATAATTAATAAGTTAGGTCAAAGCCAGACGAATCCGTCCAAGCTGTCCACTAATTATTAATTGTTTAGTAAATTATTTCTCGAGGCACGAACAGATAGACAAGCGTCCAATTCGCTAACGGTTTTATAATTTATAAATTTTATTTATTTATTTTTTACTATTTCTTTAATTTTACAAAGACAAATGCTTTTGTTTTTTATTATTCAATAGAAATAGAAATCGAACTTAAATACAGTCGTGGTAATAAGTATCATAAAAAAAATATTTTTGAACAAATAAATGCAATAAATAATAAAGTTTTAATTTCTTTATAATATATGTATATTGTTTTATATGATTATTTTCAATTGGAAAATGTGAGAGTGTGGCGACACGTCTTATTCAAAGTTTTCGTGAAGGATAAGCAGACATACTTCCGGATAAATTCACATCAGCCAATAAGTGGGTCAAAGTGCTCACAAATACATAATAACTACAAATGACATGACTACTACAGATGCAAACATATATGTGGAAAGGGGAGATCTGTTATGGCTAAGCGGAACCCATACAGAGAAGGAGGGGCCAGAATTTGTTCACTGTTTAATTTGAATGAGGTTGAAACCACACATCACTTTATTGGTCGATGCCCTGTAGTTAACTTAATAACGTTAAAGTATTTTCAGCGTATAACGTTAACATTGTGCTTGGTATGCGATTATTCATTCCATCAAAGCACAAAGCGGAATCTAATCAAAAAATATGGTTTAACCAGACTTGCAGAGATGCAGTCAGATCCAGAGAGGAAGCATTCAGATATTGGCGTGAAAATAAAATTTCCGTCACTGAACTGCAACGCGAACAGGCGAGAACTGAATGTGGCAAAACACTAAGGCGCCAAAAGTTTCTTTATGATCAGCGCCTTCGTGCTAAAGTTCACTCTGCACCTCGGGGTAGTAAGAGCTTTTGGTTATTTGTTAAAAGGTTAAAGAATAATGGTAGTTCTGCTATCCCAACGCTTTTAATGAATGACCAAATATTCACTGAACCGGTTGATAAGGTTAACCTTTTAGCTGAACTTTTTGCAAAAAACTCGTTTTTGCCGGATAGCCATCAATCTCTGCCCGAACTTGAAAGTGTATCTTGTACTATGCCTAAAATGTTTTTGCAAAAAACTCGTTTTTGCCGGATAGCCATCAATCTCTGCCCGAACTTGAAAGTGTATCTTGTACTATGCCTAAAATGTTCTTAGCACGTGCAGTTAAAAAGGTTCTTTCGGATCTCAACATAATAAGTCTTCGGGACCGGATGGTATACCAGCACTGGTGCTGAAACTGTGCTCTTCGACGCTGGCCAGTCCATTGGCCAACCTTTTCAGCCTCTCGTACCGTACGGAGTCTTTCCCTCTTGCTGGAAAATTGCTAATGTCCAACCAATCCCTAAAAAGTGTGCGGCTAATAACCCTCGAAATTATCGTTCAATTGCAATCTGCTCTTCGCTCTCAAAGGTGATGGAGAGCATGATCAATTTCCATCTTGTGAACTACCTAGAGGCCAACTCACTTCTTAATGATCGGCAGTATGGTTTTCATAGAAATCGTTCCACGGGAGAGCTGCTAGCTCTACTTTCTGAGCGCTGGAGTCGATCCATTCTCAATTTTGGCGAACGGAAATTTGTTGCTCTGGACATTTCCAAGGCATTCGATCCCTTGTGGCATTGATACCAAAGCTTATTACATTTGCAGTCGGTAATGACTGCTCTCGATTTATATCGAGTTTTCTCAAAGACCGAACAATATGTGTTATTATTGATGGGGTCTCACCAGATGAGTTTCAGCTTAATTCAGGGGTACCCCAAGGTTCCATTCTTTCTCCTTTTCTTTTCCTTATCTTTCTGAACGACCTCCTTGGTCAAGCTTTTAACTCTATATACTCTTTCGCAGATGACAGCAGCATTTGTCATTCATTTTCCTTTAATTGTAGGCCAGGCGTCTTGGAGGTTGGGGGCAAAAGGCGGACAATAAATGACACACTCAAGCAAGACCTCTTAACAATCTCCGAGAGGGATAAAGCGAATAGGGTTGATTTTAATGCACTGAAGATTCAATGTTGAATGTTGACCCATAGGGCCATGGATTCAACAATGTTATCTGTATATATGGGTGGTATAGGTATTGAGGAATCGGACACCCTTGATGTTCTAGGCACGAGAATTCAATGTGAAGTTCGTTGGAACGAGCATATTTTTCAAGTGATTCATTGGAACATCGTCGGAATGTGGGTTGCGCAGCACTGTGCTATAGGTATTACCATGAGAAATGTTCTTCTGAGAATAGTGAACTTATTCCAAGTGCCCGAGTTTCGGTTCACTCTACCCGCTTCTCTAGTAGATCACATCCGTTTGTAGTTTATTGTCAGTTGACCGCACAACGCATTACAAACAGAATTTGTTTATCAGTCAAACTAGCCGTATGTGGAATAAACTCCCCGCAGTGGTCTTTCTTGACAGTTGTAATCTAATAAAATTGAAGTCAAATATCAACAAACACTACTCCCTCTCTCCTCCTTCCCGCAAACTATTTTCCTGAAATCAACACAGGGACATCCCCTGAGTGTTGCTTAATTTAAAAAAAAAAAACAAATCTTGAGATATGCCGTTTTCTTTTCTGACAAATAATGTCGCACTTTATTTGCACTTTTTTCGAAAGGTGTATTTTTCTTTATATTCTGAATTGAGAGCAACATTATCTTATACATCAATTGAAAGGCCTCAAAGTTGTGCACTCGTGAATCGCAAAAATTGCAGCCATAGAATTCTTTCAGGTCATAGTGTGAGAATGTTTCGCCATTGTTCCCTTTTTTTAATATTTTCACCCTATGAATTCAAAGAGGGTAATAATAATTTTTTTTTGCATTTTATGATCACAGCTCTTTGGGACCTCTGGATTGATGTATAAGATAAGGTTGCTCTTAGTTTAGAATATATAAAAAAATACACTTCTCGAAAAAAGTGCAAATAAAATGCGACATCTTTTGTCAGAAAAGAAAAAGGCAATAGTTTATGTAGTAAATTGTAGTGATGATACTTGTTGCTAAAGCCTGTATAACTATCTAAAATAAGCTTTAAAATATAATTTTAAATTAATATTTGAATCTTATTAAAAACAAAAAAATTTTAAATAAAAATTGTATAAACCAATCTTCCAGCGGACAGTTTTAAACCATGCTGTGTATTCTTTATTGTAGAAATAAGTTAAGGAAAAAAAAATTTTTGAAACATATTTGAAGAAAAGAAAATAAAGGATATCTCTATCTATCTATCTATCTATATGGCTCCTTTAAGTCTTCAAATCTCAGAGTATTGGAAAAGCCTATCATCTGTTAATTTTTCCTTCCAATATTATTTCAGTATTCAGAGGGCTCTTCAAAAATAATCAAGTCTGCAATAAGCAATATTAAAAATCAAATTGAGAAGAACAGATTAGATTGAGAAGGGTTTATGCACTGCGTCCAGTTTGATCTTTTGGGTAGCCCATGATTGCCCTAAAGATTAAGGATTCTCACAAAGCTAATTGCTTCATTTGGCATGTCCTGGGGGATACAGTGTATCATCACAATGCAAGAGTTCCATTGCAACTTAGTCTTGGACATTCACAGAGAATGTGTTTTGCTGTTTCCAGAACTTACATGTATCTATGATAGCCTGACCTTTTTTTCGTAGATAATATCTAAGATCAGTAAAGAAGCCCGTCAAGGTCCTTAAGTTTAGCCATGAACACAACTATGAATATGGAATTTCTCCATGCACTTCACTTTGAAGCTGGTGTATATATTTCCACTCGAGGAAGGAAGTTTCCATAAGAACACACCATAAGAAAAAACAGAATATAAAACAAGCAAGAGTGTTAAATTCGGCTGTACCGAATTTTTTGATACCCTCCACCTGAGTCTTTAATTTTTAATTTTTAATTTTTAATTTTTAATTTTTAATTTTTAATTTTTAATTTTTAATTTTTAATTTTTAATTTTTAATTTTTAATTTTTAATTTTTAATTTTTAATTTTTAATTTTTAATTTTTAATTTTTAATTCTTAATTTTTAATTTTTAATTTTTAATTTTTAATTTTTAATTTTTAATTTTTAATTTTTAATTTTTAATTTTTAATTTTTAATTTTTAATTTTTAATTTTTAATTTTTAATTTTTAATTTTTAATTTTTAATTTTTAATTTTTAATTTTTAATTTTTAATTTTTAATTTTTAATTTTTAATTTTTAATTTTTAATTTTTAATTTTTAATTTTTAATTTTTAATTTTTAATTTTTAATTTTTAATTTTTAATTTTTAATTTTTAATTTTTAATTTTTAATTTTTAATTTTTAATTTTTAATTTTTAATTTTTAATTTTTAATTTTTAATTTTTAATTTTTAATTTTTAATTTTTAATTTTTAATTTTTAATTTTTAATTTTTAATTTTTAATTTTTAATTTTTAATTTTTAATTTTTAATTTTTAATTTTTAATTTTTAATTTTTAATTTTTAATTTTTAATTTTTAATTTTTAATTTTTAATTTTTAAATTTTAATTTTTAATTTTTAATTTTTAATTTTTAATTTTTAATTTTTAATTTTTAATTTTTTATTTTTAATTTTTAATTTTTAATTTTTATTTTTAATTTTTAATTTTTAATTTTTAATTTTTAATTTTTAATTTTTAATTTTTAATTTTTAATTTTTAATTTTTAATTTTTAATTTTTAATTTTTAATTTTTAATTTTTAATTTTTAATTTTTAATTTTTAATTTTTAATATTTAATTTTTAATTTTTAATTTTTAATTTTTAATTTCTAATTTTTAATTTTTAATTTTTAATTTTTAATTTTTAATTTTTAATTTTTAATTTTTAATTTTTAATTTTTAATTTTTAAATTTTAATTTTTAATTTTTAATTTTTAATTTTTAATTTTTAATTTTTAATTTTTAATTTTTAATTTTTAATTTTTAATTTTTAATTTTTAATTTTTAATTTTTAATTTTTAATTTTTAATTTTTAATTTTTAATTTTTAATTTTTAATTTTTAATTTTTAATTTTTAATTTTTAATTTTTAATTTTTAATTTTTAATTTTTAGTTTTTAATTTTTAATTTTTAGTTTTTAATTTTTAATTTTTAATTTTTAATTTTTAATTTTTAATTTTTAATTTTTAATTTTTAATTTTTAATTTTTAGTTTTTAATTTTTAATTTTTAATTTTTAATTTTTAATTTTTAATTTTTAATTTTTAATTTTTAATATTTAATTTTTAATTTTTGTGTTTTCCATTTTTCATTATTCATTTTTCAATTTTCATTTTCCAATTTCCATTTTTAATTTTTCATTTTCCAACTTCAATTTTTCAATTTTCAATATTCAATTTTCATTTACCATTTTCCATTTTCCATTTTTCAATTTTCATTTTCAATTTTCCATTTTGCACTTTCCATTTTTCAATTTTCATTTTCCATTTTTCATTTTCAATTTTTAATTTTTCAATTTTCATTTTCCATTTTTCAATTTTCATTTTCCATTTCCCATTTTGCGTTTTCCATTTTCCATTTTTAATTTTTCATTTTTCAATTTTCATGTTCCATTTTCCATTTTTCATTTTCCATTTTCCAATTTCCATTTTTAATTTTTCAATTTTCAATTTTCATTTTCCATTTTCCATTTTCCATTTTTCAATTTTCAATTTTCATTTTTCAGTTTTCATTTTCCATTTTTAATTTTTTGTTTTTCCTTTTCCATTTTCCATTTTCCGTTTTTCATTTTTCAATTTTCATTTTCCATTTTTCGTTTTTCATTTTCCATTTTTCATTTTTCATTTCTCAATTTTCAGTTTCCATTCTTCATTTTTCAATTTTCCATTTTCCATTTTTCAATTCTCATATTCCATTTTCCATGTCTTAATTTTCATTTTCCATTTTTCAATTTTCATTTTCCATTTTTCATATTTCATTTTCCATTTTTCATTTTCCATTTTCCATTTGCCATTTTTAATTTTTCAATTTTCAATTTTCATTTTCTATTTTTCATTTTCTATTCTCCATTTTCCATTTTCATTTTCCATTTTCCATTTTTCATTTTTCATTTTCCATTTTTCAATTTTCGTTTATCGTTTTCATTTTTCGTTTTCATTTTTTCTTTCATATTGGCGATTTTTTTTTATTATAGCGTGATAACGATAAAAAAATATGTGGCAATACTACTAAGATGAGCTATGTTATTGTGTTCGTGGTATTGTTAATATATGTATATGCATAATTTTTTTGTGGCATTTTTTTTATGTTGTTGTACAATTATAATGTTCAACCACTAAACTGTTACGACAAACACACTGGGTTTTATGTTTTTTTTTAGAGGTATCTACATATTTTTGCTCGTATCTAATCGCGATGATGCCGGATTTAGCCAGTTTTCAATACCAACCTGCTGAGAATTATGGCAAATGATATTATTGTAGCCTTATCTAGTAGTATTGCTTTTTTTTTGTGAATGAGCGTGATTTCAACAGACAGACGGACAGACGGACAGACGGACATCGCTATATCGACTCGAGCTGTGATAAGGATCAAGAATATATATACTTCATGGGGTCGGAAATTAGTTTTTCGATGACAAACCTACATATACAAACCTATATATACCCTCTGCCACTGACGTGTGGAGGGTGTAAAAACATCGTGCAATACGAATTTTTTAAAATATTTTGACTGAAAATAGATTGCACAAAGTATGGATATGGAAATACAAATGATGCTAGTAAGACCGGATCATTTTAAAATAATGATGAGGTGACTGCTCAAATCAATGACTATACAATTTTTGTGGCTGAGTAAAATACCTTACATCTTCGACTAAATCAGAGTAATGTATTAAGATCTACTCAAATTTTGTTCTTGTAGAACCATAAAAAATCTCTCCTGGAGACAAAACAAACCGAAGAAAAATTCATTTCAATAAAAAAAAATTGATTTCTGCTTAAAATTTATGTCGGACATGGTTCAGCAAAGGTATTCAACTGTAAAGAAGAGATCAGTGCATCAAAGAATATGCATCAAAAGCTGACCAACTTGTAACCCAAATATATCCTGAAAAAAACTTTTCCCACCGAACACACAGTTTTTGCTCATTGGAAAAATTTAATTGAGTATCAGTGCTTAATAATTGCAGACCTGTCAGAAGAAGTCGAAGAGTGCAGAAATTAAAAAAAAAATGGAATAAAATTTAATACACAAATATTTGCCATCAGGACCTCTTCAATGCTGGAATGTTAGAACATAGAAAGATTACGAAGAAAATCATTTTTTTTCGAATGCTAAGGTTATTAGATGCGCTCCCAATGTAGGTGAGTATTTTGTAAAGAATTAACCAGTAAGAAACTCGTATAATGAAACTCTTTCACTAGCAGTGAAAGCAAAAACGAACAGTTTTAGATAATAAACCCTAAAACATATTTATAATTGAGTTTCTAGTAAAAAAAAATCACGTGAGCCCGATCAAAGGGGAGATGTGTAAACATCTGGTAATAAATAAAATGCAGAAAACATCGACAAAAAGGTTATTACATATCATAATTTTTTCACCAAACAATCATGTCACACCGATTTGTCTTAATGCTCACATGTTACGCGTAAGATCTTACGCTCACATAACTATTACGCTGTTTTTGTGATTGTGTATTGTGAATTAGAAATTTACCCCCCTGCGCGTATAGATGTTTACACATCAAAAAATATTTAAAAGATATGCATCTAATATAAGTTAAGGGTATAAAATTGGTACCGAAAATATTTTTCAATTTAGATTGCATTCGCGGTAAAATACGGTTTTAAAGGCAAAAGTGTCTTTTGCAACATCTTTTAAAAATTTTCATATTTCTTCATTACTTCAAATGTTATAATTTTTAAAAACGAAAAAGTCAAACGAACCACTTTGCATTAGCACTAAGTATATATTTCAATGGAAATGATACAACAATCAGGAAATTCTCTTCTAGTACGATATTAAACATACGTCCGAAATGAACAAGTTAACCTTATGATCATCGATGCTGGGTGTTAGTTTGTACGTACGTTTGTACGGGTACGTTGACGAAAATTGTCTTTTATCAAATGTGAATTTTAACGAACTTGTAGATTTTAAAGAAATTTTTATGAACTTGTAGATTTAAAATTATTATTATGCCAATTGTTAACCTGTGCGCATAATTGGTCAATATTATAATGTGTTCGACAATTTCGTTGATTTTAATTGTAGTGTATTGAAACCATAGCGCCATTTAATTGGATAAACTTGTAAATTATTTATCGGTTCTTGGTTACTAAAATATAGTTAATTTGTTTTTTACTTATTATCTGCCGATGAAACAGAACTGTACTATTTCACGATTACTTTATTTACTTCCTATTTTTTATCTTCAATTAGCCAGTGCACGACACTTGATGTAAACGTAGAGTTTCCTGTTATATTTACAACTCAAGAACCAAGAACAAGAACTCACTTATGTAATTTGGACTAACAAATTTTTTTTTAATAATAAAAACACAACATTTCGAGATAAACATTTCGAAACTAAACATCTTACGTATGATTATGACATTTGAGATTTGGCAAAAAAACATGTACGCATTTCATAACAGAGGTTATTCAAATACCTTTCAAATAACACCTCACCTGAAATTATATATAAAGAAATATTAAGTATTGCCATGAGTATCTGGGATGACCTTTGTAAGCTTGTCGTATATTCACTCGTCAACTACAACTAATTTCCATAAATTCCAATTGGGTCAACCATTCTCTTTTCTTGTTACAAGTTTTTTGTATTTATTTTGTATTATCTCCTTAATGAATTCTGTCAATATCTTGCATACGTTTTCTATTAATTAATCAATCATTAAAGACATCCGCATAAATATATGTAGACCATTTACACAAAAGCCTGTAATCTGCAAACCGGTATATTAATCACAGTTTTTGTGTTTAACGTTTTTTGTTTTGGTTTTACACGCTTACGCTTTACTAACCATATAATTAACGCATATATTTAACACAGTTGCTGCAGCAAGCACTGTGCTCCGATAGTTTTCGCATTTTGAGCAGGAAAAATATTTAATTTTTGCAAAAGATTCCGAGGTTGCAGATATTACATTTCCACTCATTGATTTGAAGGCATTCTAAAGTATAAACTACCATCAGTATTCCTCAATACAGTATTCTGTTTTTTTATTTTCTACTGCCCGTACAAAGTGCCCGAACATTAATCCTTAATGGTTGCAGTTGAAACTGCTACCGCAGAAGAAATATCAGAAGCAGAATCTTTCTTTGCCAGTTCGTCTGCCATTCAATACCATAAATATTCCTACAGTCGTCTACAACTACTAGAATATCAGCAGAGCGGTAGATGCAATGTGAGTATTAAGGGAAAGAAGTGTCGACTCTACGGGTATAGGCGTATAGAATACTACATGCTTCGGTGAGAGCTGGATTCTCCACCTGAGTGACACTATCATCATCAGCAGTTTGTAAGAGAGTCGTAGCCGAGGAAGAACATGCCCGAACCGACACCACAACTCATCTTTTAGACATTATTAAAGATTCGTATATCATACCCTGCCAATAAATCTCTCTTCTATTAGTGTTATCTAAAAAGAAACTTCACCTGAAACCATGGTTAAAAGTCTGCTGAAGCGATCGTGATTGAAATTCCTTATGCACTGCGAAGTGTAAATTATGTGAAACTTCAAAAATTCGTTTGATGAATATGAAAATTTCAGGATACATGTGGCCCACAGCGTACACTCGATAGCTGGAGTGTGAGTTGGTACTTGAATTTGTATCATGTTTGTAATTCAAAACTAATGCCGTTGTTCTTGTTGCCGCGTTATTCTTGTCTTGCGTTAAACATGCTTCATTGATTTCAAGTTGTTAATGTTTCACGGTATAAAATACATACAAATTGAATGCAATTCCATTTGTGTAAAACATTTACATATGTCTGGCTGTATGTAGGTTTCTCTTCGATAACCACTAAGAAGATGATGACTATGAAGCAAAAGACACAGACTTCCTCAAATCTCCAAACATATGGTCTGAATGTATGTTCAAATATTCCTTTTGATATCTTGACATGGTTTGTTCTTTCTCTTTGGATTTTGGTGAGAAAAGCTTTTGTTCGTCATTATACTTGTGGTCGCGCCTCATTGATTTAATGCCGTGTGTTCTGATTGTGTCGTCTTTGTTGTTGACGCGCATATTGGCGACAACATTGCTGTTGTTGTCGTTGGTGATGACGACGAATATGTTGATGATTACTTGTTCTCAAAATTGCTAAAAAGGTTGGATGGATGGTTTGTTGGTGGTTTGTATCGTTTGTTTATTTGTTTGTTTGTCTTGTAGACAATGTGATGCATGTAAATACTTGTAATTTGTCATAAGTGGTTGATTGACATGATTTTGAATACGACGAAAATACCAACTCCAATTCTGCTGTGAGGTAAATATCAGTGTTACGTACCGGAATGGGTGTTGGCTTTGCTTGCTTGGCTGGGCGTTTAAAATGATTTTAGAATCTCTGGCATGTAATCAATGTCTTAACGGTTATATGCCTCATTACCTTGCAAGCAACGGTTCCGTGATATAACAATAAACAAAGAATTAATGAGGGATAAAGTTTATATTTTAAGACTTATTTTAATTTCATCAGGCAATCATATAAATAACAAGGAACTCGTAGAATTTGGCTATTGATGAAAAAAAAAATATACAATTATTAATATTTTGCTTTTATAGGTACATATATGCTTCTGCACCAACTTAGTCCGCTTTTCAAATGCTCAGACTCGCCGATTCGCTGATCTCTAATCAATCCAAATTTGCGATATTCATCTTAGACATGTTTCTCTTTTGAACTCCATTGTTGGTTTCAATGTATCTTATTGATCCTGAAGAACCGAAATTCAAATCATAACTTATTTTTAGTTTGTGTTCCATAAGTCGCATTCCTGCATATGCATCAGTATTATCTAGTGATTTTGTCGGGACTTGATTTAATTGGCTAGATGTTGCTTGGCATATGGTGCAGCTGGATGCAGCCTTCGTGTTATTTAAAGCCTGGCCTACTTTTCCATCTATCATTGTCATCATTAATTGGTAGCTTGCTTCAATTTACTGCGCATCTAACTGTAATGTTAATGGCTGTAGTGTTGCAATTTGGGCCTTGATATCAGTAACTTCTCTGTTAATGGCATCATGAGTTTCTTTTTGAATTCAAATTTTATTGGCCTGCAGTATTTCATAGAAGATGGTGTCTCATTTTTCCAAATATCTTTTGTTTGCGTTGTACTAGTCGCAGGCTCTGAATCTTTTTAAATCTTTTTCAATCGAAATATTTTTACATACTACTTGTTTGTATTGTTTTTGTCCCGATGAACCATCACATTTATAAAAAAGAATTAACTTTTGTAGCAGGCGTAATTATATATATTATTTAAAATATTTAAAAGAAAACATTATTGTTACTTAATAGCTTAAATTTAACGTATATTTATTTTTTCTAACTCAATACCTTAGTTTTAAACGTTATTTTTTTGTTTTACTTAATAATTTGAATTTAATGCATATGAATATTTATTTTTTCTCACTTAATACCTTAGTGTCTTCTGTCATTTATTTGTGTCTATTTAAAGAGCAAACAAAATACAATTTCATTCATTTCGTTTCAAATTAATTGAATAATAAACAACTCCAAAAATATAGAAAAAAGCCTTTTTTTTATAAAAGATAAAATAATAAAAAATAAATAAAATAAAAATTAATCGTTGACGAATTGGACGCTTTGACTGTCTGTTCTAGCCTCGATAATATAATTTATTATGATAATAATAATTAGTGGAGAGCTTGGACGGATTCGTCTGGCTTTGTCCCTATTTATTTATTACCTATAAAGAGTCTCAAACCCTACATTGGCGCCCAACTAAATTAAAAACCTTTTTTTTGTAAATCCAAATATTTGTAAAAACTGAATGAGATTTTACGTAAATAAACGAAGCAGTCCAATTACTACATTTTGTTGTTGCTGTCTTGGATGTGACCAGATTAGCATCATTGTTTTTGGAGTTTCTACAGAGAGTTGTGTTGTTGAGTGTTGTATTGTTGAAACAAAAGCTTCGTTTTTGCTGTTATTGTGATTCAGTTGAAAATATTTTTAAATATTAACCAATGTAAAACTTTACAAATTGTTGCATCAATAATTTTGCAAAATGCGTAGAAGTCCGCGCAATATACCAGCAAATTCATCTGTGGTAAAAAATACTGCACCAAACTGTAATGTTAGCGACGTACAAGCTCCAACTCCATTGAGACATATATCCTCCCACGATCAACATCTGATTTGACAAGCCCAATGCAAAATGCAGCTACTGCTCAGAATTCAGTTAAGTCAAATGATTTTCTGGAAAACGTTACACTGAGAAATGAGTCTGAAAGCGTTTTAACAAATAATAGTTCATTCAATATAACGTCGACTCAAGAACAATTTGTGGATCTCATAGGTGCATTGAACATCAGAAAGCAGTCCAAAACAACTTTTTCGAACTGTAGTGCCCGTTTTTAGTGGTGGAAGAAATACATCTAAGGTTGATGATTTTATTGCCACTATTTTAGTTTATAAAGACGCGGAAAATGTAACCGACGTTCTTGCACTAACTAGTTTACCGCTCCTTCTGGAAGGTTACGCATCCACATGGTGGCAAGGAGTCAAAAATGAAGCTACAACTTTTAATATGGCGATTGATTTGTTGCGAAAAGCTTTTTCACCCCCAAAGCCAGATTGGCGCATATTTGCTGAAATAAATCAAGAAAAGCAAAAGAATTTTGAATCTACAGATAACTTCATTTGCCATAAACGTCGTCTTTTTGCCCAGTTATCAGAAAGATTGTCTGAAAATACAATGCTCAATATGGTTTTTTCACAGATACATCTGTCCATAAGAGTAAAAATATCAAGAAATAGCATAAAATATTTTCAAGAACTATTACAGGCAGCTAGAGAAGTAGAAATGGTCATTCAAGAAAACAAAGAATTAAAATTGAAAACTATTGAATTCTCTGAGAAAGCCTCTACTCGTTGTTCCTCTTGCAGATATGAAAACCGTACCGCAGAATCTTGTTTTAGGAAAATTGAAGCAGACAAAAAAGGAAAACAAAAAGTGCAGGAAGTCACTTTAAACTGTTACGGCTGTGGGTTAGCTGGTTGTTACAGATCAAATTGTCCAAATTGCAATAAGATAAATCCTGTTAACAGTCCAGAAAGCTTGACTCTAATGCAATCCAGACAACTATAATCGGTAGAGATGTTCCAACTGTGGGTATTAACATCAATGGCATGAATGGTGAAGCATTGTTTGATACAGCTGCTCGTACAAGTGTTGCGGGTTATACTCTGTATCAAAATCTAAGGAAAAGAAAAGTTGATTTCCAAAAAGTCTCCGCAGAAATTATTTTAGGTGATGGTATTCCAAGAGAAGAAATTGTTTATTCTACAATCGTCCACATAGTAATAGGGAAACAGCTAAAAAGAATTCAATTTATTTGCTTACCTAAAGCACGAGGAAATCGTACTTTAATAGGAATAGACTTCCTCGAAGGAATTGGCATTTTAAAGATGACCCTAATACTCAGTTTGAATTCAAGATAACTGAGCGAAAATTAGTAAAATCCATACCATTAACGCAAGCCGATATCAAAGAGCATAATCCAATTGATGGTTTTTTAACATGGTTTGAAAATACAAACACAACTAATAACGATGGTGGATCGACCCCTAGAAATATAGATAATACATCAACCTACGATTATTCACCAGATGGTACAGACAATATATTTGAAGGCAGTATTCAACTTGATTTACAAACTACAAATCATTCACATTTATTTCCACCATTGAAAAGAATAGAAACTAACAATAACCCAAATAAAAATTCTAAGTTGGCAGTTGAATTAAATGTTTTTGATTTAAAATTAAGAGAAGACGATGGGTCGAATCTCAAAGATCGTGAAAACCAAAACCTAAAGAACATATTGGCAGATGTTCGATGTATTTTTGAGGAGAAATCAGAACCAATTCCACATGTGGAAAATGTTATTTGGAAAACAAGTCGCAATTTGTTCGCCTTCCAGAGAAGCAGCAGCAAAAGCAAACTCCGGGAATATTTCTATCCAAGATGGTACATTTTAGAAAATAATTTTTTGTGGTTAACCGAATGTTACATCCAAACATGCTCTTGTTATCGACGATCAAAATTTGCCGAAGTTTCAAAGATTTTGTCGCAATTAACTAGGAAACGTAGTAAATGGAAATGGTCAAACGAAGAGCAGACATCTTTCAACAAATTGAAAAATCTCTTGGCACCACTACCGATTTTGCAACAAGCGGATGAAAGCCAAATATTTAACCTCAAAACTGATATATGTACTTATGCGTTCGGGGCAGTGTTAATCCAGGGGGAGAAAGAGAACGAACATTGCGTAGAATATTGTATTCGTCTCCTACTTTCCGCCGAAAGCAACTACTTCACGACAGACCTAGAGGCATCTCCAACATCAAATTTAAATCAACAATCTCCGCCAACAACACAAACTCACACAACCAATTTGAACAATGATAACCAAAGAATGCTACGACCAAGAAAACTCAAAAAGTACAACTAAGGTCCTGCCACATCATCGGGACGATTTCTGATGCAGAGGGGGAGGCTGTAGCAGGCGTAATTATATATATTATTTAAAATATTTAAAAGAAAACATTATTTTTACTTAATAGCTTAAATTCAACGTATATTTATTCTTTCTAACTCAATACCTTAGTGTCTTCTGTCATTTATTTGTGTCTATTTAAAGAGCAAACAAAATACAATTTCATTCATTTCCTTTCAAATTAATTGAATAATAAACAACTCCAAAAATTTGGAAAAAAGCCTTTTTTTATAAAAGATAAAATAATAAAAAATAAATAAAATAAAAATTAATCGTTGACGAATTGGACGCTTTGACTGTCTGTTCTAGCCTCGATAATATAATTTATTATAATAATAATAATTAGTGGAGAGCTTGGACGGATTCGTCTGGCTTTGTCCCTATTTATTTATTACCTATAAAGAGTCTTAAACCGTACACTTTGTGTTTCCATATTTCAACTCAATTCCTTTTATTGATTGAAGCAAGCGTTCGACTGTGTGATCAAGTAGAGATTATATTTGTGCCCCTGCCGGAATTGGTGTGATTGTGATAGTGTCCTTTGATGGCAAACACTCCATTTTAGCAGCGGTTATGTGATGATATGCTGGATGCATATATGAGCCTTTTTCAATCGCACACAATTTGAGCTGAATATATTGAGGTTTTATTAATTTAAAATCCAGAAATAATGCTAATGCCTCCTCATTTGTGAACGGTTGTGCATCGCTCGGAGTTGGTATACTTAGGAGAATCCATTTTTTTCTCACTGGACTAGCTTTAACAACTTTTTCAATGATATCCACTTTTGCCAATTGTTTCTGTGATCGTAGTTGATGTAGGAAACATTCTTTTATATTTATACATCCAATTTCATCGTTAACTTCTTCAAGTTTTCTCCTCTTAGATCTAGCGCTGCAGTTGTCCAATGATTTGTGTGGTCTTCCAGGTTCATCTTGCTTTGTTGTTTCTGCAACGACAGCAAGTTAGCCTTTTAACCAGTTTGCGGTTTTTCTATAAAAGTTTTGTTTATTGTAGCTAACTTCTTTGTAGCGCTTTTTTAGTGCATTGACGAAATTAGATAATTGCTTTTGTATTTTGATTGTACACGAACTTAAGTTTAATTTTATTTTAACGTAACTAAGAACATCTTCCTGGTTTTTGTTTCTAAAATACTCTTCGGCAAGTTCTTTATAACTGAAGCTCTGCATATTTTTCTGAATATTTTTATTTGCGACTGTTATTGCTGAAATATATTATAGCAATTGAGTTCAAATATCACTTTCTTATAAGCGTTTTCATAAGCCATCGTACTATGTTTCTAGGTAAAATAAAAATGTAAGAAAATGGCATTAGTGCATTACTACCTAAAATGATATATAAACAAGTAAGAAAATTATAGACGGTCTAGACCGACTATACGATACCCTATACCATGCGTTTAGAAACCCTATCTCTTAGGCCCAACTAACTGGACATTGAAAATAAGCAAAAACCAAATTTGAGTGGGATTTTTATTAATTTTTTTGGCCGCAGATATGAAAAAGTTCATATCGGATGCTATATCTATAAAGGGACTAGGTCCAAAAATGGACCGATCCTGATCATGTTTGGTAAAGTCTCTTGTATTTTGCAAAAATATGTACAAACAAAATTTGAGAAGAATCAGTGCAATATTTTTGTTTTTAAATAGATTTAAGTGAAGATCGGGAAGCAGCTCTATACGGGGTCAAAGGGATCATTTTTGGACTAGTCATTAGTGGATGTAATGAACGCATACAAACCCAATTTGAGTAAGATCTATATGACAATTTGGATCTTATGGCAATTTATGTCGATTTCATATTGGTAATTTGTATGGGGGCTAGGTCTGACCATGGACCGATTCTCACCAATTTCAATAGCGTTCATCCCATGGCCGATAAAAGCTTATATACCAAATTTCATCAAAATATATTCATATTTGCTACCTGCAGTTTGATTACAAGCTCTACATGGACACACAGACGGACGGACGGACGGACGGACATTGTTAAATCAACTCAGAAAGTGATTCTGATTCGATCGGTATAATTAAAGATGGGTCTAGGTCAAATATTTTTGGTTGTTACAAACAGCAGCACAAAGTCATTATACCCAAACCACATAGTGGTATAGGGTATAAAAACCCACTACACAAATGAATTACCTGTGTGTGTTTTCTTTACTACTTGCATTAGTGCATCGTTAGGTAAAATAAAAAGGTTAAAAAGGATTGATAATAAAAAACCCAGGTTACAAATGAATAACATCCTCTATGTACTGACATTCTTACTTATAAATATATCAAAAGGGTACTGTATATTGTAAGCACATATCATTACTGGTAACAGAACAAATAATGACTATTATAAGCTATAAAATACCTAAAGCACAAGTTTAAGACAACATTGTATACTTATAAGGCTGTTTAAATTACCGTAATTTGAATTTTTTTTAGAGTAATTTCATTAAAATGAAAAAAGTGTTCTACCCACGGGTCGTCACGGGTGCAAAAGTATATACTGTGTTAAAGAGGACACTTTCACCTTTCTCAGGGTGGTATACGTTTCTTGTTCCCTTTTGCTCCCTAGAAGTTCTATTCCACTAAATTTGAAATTGGAGAAAAGTATAGTAGTTTAATAAAAATTTCATAACACCCCTAATATTAAACGGTAGGGTTGTGACCACTTACAACAACTAAAGACTAACAATCTTCTAAAGTAGACCGCAGGTCATTATCGACGATAAATTGCGAGTAGTAATAATTTATTTTTGATAAAAAAACAAAAAATCACCCATTTCTGAAATTAAAAAAATCATGTGAGTCCGATCACAAGGGAGATGTGTAAACATCTAATAATTAAAGAAAACATCAACATCATATTTTCCAGTGCATAAAAATTAAGTCGATTATGCTGTTTTCTGAAATTCAATTGATGTTTTCTGAAATGCAATTGATGTTTTCTGAAATTCATTGATGTTTTCTGAAATACAATTAATGTTCTCAGCAATTCAAATAATGCTTTTTGAAATTCAACTGATGTTTTCTGAAATTCTATTTATGTTTTCTGAAATTCAAATGATATTTTCTGAAATACAATTGATGTTTTCTGAAATTCTATTGATGTTTTCTGAAATTCAATTGATGTTTTCTGAAACTCGAATGATGTTTTCTGAAATTATATTGATGTTTTCTGAAATTCTATTGATGTCTTCTGAAATTCAATTGATGTTTTCTGAAACTCGAATGATGTTTTCTGAAATTATATTGATGTTTTCTGAAATTCTATTTATGTTTTCTGAAATTCAAATGATGTTTTCCGAAATTATATTGATGGTTTCTGAAATACAATTGATGTTCTCTGAAATTCTATTGATGCTTTCTGAAATTCAATTGATGGTTTCTGAAACTCGAATGAAATTATATTGATGTTTTTTGAAATTCTATTTATGTTTCCTGAAATTCAAATGATGTTTTCTGAAATCGTATTGATGTTTTCTGAAATTCCATTTATGTTTTCTGAAATTCAAATGATGTTTTCTGAAATTATATTGATGGTTTCTGAAATACAATTGATGTTTTCTGAAATTCTATTGATGCTTTCTGAAATTAAATTGATGTTTTCTGAAACTCGAGTGATGTTTTCTGAAATTATATTGATGTTTTCTGAAATTCTCTTTATGTTTTTTGAAATTCAAATGATGTTTTCTGAAATTATATTGATGGTTTCTGAAATACAATTGATGTTTTCTGAAATTCTATTGATATTTTCTGAAATTCAATTGATGTTTTCTGAAACCCGAATGATGTTTTCTGAAATTATATTGATGTTTTCTGAAATTCTATTCATGGTTTCTGAAATTCAAGTGATGTTTTCTGAAATTCTATTGATGTTTTCTGAAATTCAATTGATGTTTTCTGAAACTCGAATGATGTTTTCTGAAATTATATTGATGTTTTCTGAAATTCTATTTATGTTTTCTGGAATTCAATTGATGTTTTCTGAAATTATATTGATGGTTTCTGAAATACAATTGATGTTTTCTGAAATTCTATTGATATTTTCTGAAATTCAATTGATGTTTTCTGAAACCCGAATGATGTTTTCTGAAATTATATTGATGTTTTCTGAAATTCTATTCATGGTTTCTGAAATTCAAGTGATGTTTTCTGAAATTCTATTGATGTTTTCTGAAATTCAATTGATGTTTTCTGAAACTCGAATGATGTTTTCTGAAATTATATTGATGTTTTCTGAAATTCTATTTATGTTTTCTGAAATTCAAATGATGTTTTTGAAATTATATTGATGTTTTCTGAAATACAATTGATGTTTTTTGAAAGACAATTGGAAAATGTTTAGAAAAGAACATATCATAATTTTTTCACAAATACAATAAGATAAAGTCACACCGATTTACACTTCAGCTCACACCGATGTGTTACGCTGTTTTTGCGATTGTATTGTGAAATAGAAATTTACCCCCCTGGGCGTATAGATGTTTACACATCAAAAATAGTTGAGTTTGACAGCATAGCAATAGGTTAACCTAATTTTTGGCTACGTTAATTTGGATATATTAGTTAAAAAATGGTGTTAAAGTTTTAAAAATCGGTGACAAAAGAAAATTTGACTTTTCGCCAATGAAATTAAAATTTCAGCCACAGTGGGGCGGCTTATAACTAACTAGTACAGAAATAATAAGCATTTATAAAGGATATGGCACAAATTAATGTTTTAAGCTGTCTGCTAAATGGATTGGTCTAACCTAGAAAAATTTTTAATGTAATGGAAAATATAAATAAACCGGAATTCTCCATTTTCAAGCATAAGATAACAATAAAATGGTTGTTGACCATGTCAAAATGTTAACTTTTCTAGGTAAATTGCGAGCTCCTGTACCAGTAGGTAATGGTAGCTCCACTAAACACGTGAAATATCTGTCAATCTTTACATGCAAAATAGGCCAATTAATTATTATTATTTTGTGTTATTTGGCTTCTTGTACTTAAGTGATTCCTATCACACAATAAAAACTAGGCGCCATTAAATACTTAAAATGCAGCAAAATGCGAATTTTAAACGCAACATTCAAAAACAGAAGGCCTTAATAACACAGTTTTTGCTGTTTCCTTGTTCGAAACACACTTGAAAACAATTTACACAACAACACTCGAAAAATGAAATTAACGAAAAAAAAACTTGCAAATTTTAACTTGAGGGATAAATAAAATTGAAAACATTACATTATTAACCGCACACAATTTTTGAGGTTTGATTTTTTGTTTTATTTTTCTTTTTTGGAATTTAACCATTGAATTATGTACTTTTTACACGCCATAAATGAAAATTTATTAAACAGGCAGAACTATTGTGGAGACAGTGGGCTTAATGGAAGTAGACTTTGCGACTATATTGGTCGATGGAAAATGAGACTGGTCGTTAAGGATAAGATTATCAAAAACCCTGATGTAGTACTAATACTCCATGGTCGTCGAACTGTCGGATTGCAAATTATTACTAGAAAAAATATATATATCTCAATAAAATTATTAAAAAACTTAAATTTTTTTTTACATTTTCTCCATAATTACTGTTAGCGAAGCAATCCGTTTTGCGGTATAGAAAGGAATCAATATTATAATTCTGAAGAGTACATTAACATTAACGGTTTGGCAATTTTTAATTACTTAATCTGAATATATAGCCACACACAAACAGCTACAAAACACGCATTCGTAACTGGTACGAATATCGAATAAATCAATATCTTTAAGCGACATATCAAAATGAATCTATTGATCTTCTGATATCAATCAAGTTATTTATCGAAAACTTCACGGCGTAGTTGTGGATAAAGTTGTTTTAGGCTTTTGAGACTACAATTCTAATGTAAAATTTCTGGAGAAACAAGAAATTGTGCCAACATATGTAAATATTAGAATATAAAGTTATTGATTTTGGAATTGTATGGTTCCAATTTAATCGGCATATCACGTCTCATTTTTTATAAAAAAAAAATAACAATTATATTTAGGTAATAAAAACTTTCAATCTAATCTTTAATCGGTATCTGGTAAGGTGCCTACCAAGCTTGTTGACTAACTAATGGATACAGATAACTATAATACTGAAAAATGATTAATTAATTTAATTTTTAAGAAGGTATACTTAGTTAGGAAGATATACTTTTTAAGAGAAGGTACTTTTTAACCCTGGAAGGTTACTCTTCATTTTAGTACATTAAAGTTACTCTTCGTCGAATCGACGAACAATTTTTTTTAAAAAATTTCTAGCTGAACGATTTCAAAGGTAAAAAAGAAACAAAAAATTTTTTTAGTTAAACATTTTATTACAAAATAGAGAAAAAAATAAAATATAAAAATAAAATTCTTTTTCAGTCTTAAAAATCAATACGAATTTGGCCCCTTTTTTTGGTTTATATGATAAAGAGTAAATGAGCTTCGTCGATTCGACGAACAGTAACCGTCCAGGGTTAAGAAAGAGTACTTTTTTGAGGAAAGATACTTTCTTAAGGAAAGGTACATTTCCAAGAAAATACGCTTTTAGGCAAAAGTTAACTTTTAAAGAAAATACTTGTCTAAGAAGAGATAGTTTCTTAAGAAAATATACTTTTAAAGAATAGAATCGTCTTTATTCATCTTAAAAAATTTAAAAATTAAAGAAAATGTACTTCCTAGAGGAAATACACTTTTTTGAAAGGGAAAATATACTTTCGAAGAAAAGATAATTTTACAAGAACGGCCAAATTTTGAGAAAAGATACCTTGTTAAAATGAAGTACTTTTTTTTACAAAAAGTATTTCTGTAGGAACATTTTATTTTCTAAGAAAATGGTATTTCTTATGAAAAGGTACATTTTCAGAAAAAATGCTTTGTAACAAATTTTACGCTGTATGAAAAGTTATTTTTTAAGAATAAGTATTTAATGTTCTAAGAAGAAGTTATTTTAAAAACATGTTCTTTTTAAGGAAAAGTACATTTTAAGAGAATGTCGTAAAGGAAATGTACTTTTTAAGAAAGAATACTTTTTATACCCTCATTCCGTCTGTAGTAACTAGAAAAAAAATTTTGGACCCCATAAAATATATATATTTGTGATCCTTATAACAACCGGAGTTGATATAGCGATGTCCGTCTGTCCGTCTGTCCGTCTGTGGAAATCACGATGACGGCATCAATCGGGCAGCTAGGGTGCTCGTTGATATAAAAAATGATTCATTAACATCCTGAAAAGTTTGCTGTTTCAAATCATCTAAAGCGGTGGATAAGGGCCCGAGATTTGATTGAAGAACTAAAAAAAGTCTTAAAAAATATAATTTTTATGTTGTTCTTGTCACGATCACGTCCTGAGTAGTGCAGCCTAGGGTGATCATTTTTAGTGAGAATGATTCACCAAATTCATGGGAAAATTTCTATTTCAAAAATCGTTAAAATCGGTGGAACAGGTCCAGGGAAATCTCTGAAAAATTATAAAAAAAATGAAAAATATGATGATTCTATATTGTTCTTGTTGTTATTCTAAATGTTGTGTTGTTGTCATAGCTGGACTTGTTGTTTTTGTGGTCGTTGTGGTAATAATATAATAAAAACTAACTCTTTGTACATTTTTTTATTAACACTGGTAGAAAATTTTAAAAGTTTCCATTTTTTTGGCATCACTCTAAAAATTTGTTAGATCATTTCTGTTATTACCGCGAGCCTGCCTGCAAAATTTCAGACCGAACGGCTCACGGGAAATTGGTTAAAATCGATCCAAAAATTTTTCGACAAGCAGACACTACGAGTTAATATAAATGGAGTAAAAATTCACCAACATCTAAAGCAAATAATGCTGAAATACCTAGTTGTTAATAAAAAAAAAACAATGTAAATACAGCAAAAAAAAAATTTTATAAATTATAAATAAATTTATATAAACATATTAAATAATACAAATAATATACATATATCATATATGTATATCCATAACAACTGCATGTTAGAAATAAGTCGGTATATTATTTTATTTACATAAAATTCTGCAATATTTTGTTGTGGGGAAAATACATTTCTTTTGTATTAACAGAGTGTCACTTAATTTTGCTCAGCGTGACTGTGCCACAGTAGATGGCGCCACAATTTTTGTTTGTTCTAATTAGCTTTGCAGTAGTTATTTCTATTTTAACATGAATGTTAATATTTTCAACTGGATATCATACAGAACAATGTTAAGAGTATACCCGGGCTGGTCTTTTATTTCATACGTATTTTCATTATCCTTTTACAAATATGAACATAAGTTTGGCATATTAACTTTTTGTTGTCTTTACAAAATATAGTTACCGAGTTCGTCAATGAGATTTTTGCTTTCAAAACAGTTCTACATAGTTATATAGAATTATTATTCTGCTTTACCTACAAAATATCTGATTGCGATTACATCTAATTTTTAAAAATTGTTTATAATTACTAAAGCATTACTATTCACATAAATACAAAATTGCCCTTTTTAAATTTTCCATTCAAATTTAAGAAAATATCAATTCTAAAAACTGGAATTAAACATTTCCAATTATAAATTACAATTAATTGAATTTCAGAAAATCATATAAAAACGTCGGAAATTATAATTTTAAATTTAGAAGACATCAATTGCATCTGAAATATACAAATTTTATTCGTTAAACACAAATTGAAATTCCAAAAAAACACCAAATATGTTTACATTTAAAAAATGTTTACATTAAAAAACAAGTAAGAAAATTATAGTCGGTCTAGACCGACTATACGATACCCTATACCATGCGTTTAGAAACCCTATCTCTTAGGCCCAACTAACTGGACATAGAAAATAAGCAAAAACCAAATTTGAGTGGGATTTTTATTAATTTTTTTGGTTTTAGATATGAAAAAGTTCATATCGGATGCTATATCTATATGGAGACAAGGTCCAAAAATGGACCGATCCTGATCATGTTTGGTAAAGTCTATTGTATTTTCCAAAAATATATACAAACAAAATTTGAGAAGAATCAGTGCAATATTTTTGTTTTTTAATAGATTTAAGTGAAGATCGGGAAGCAGCTCTATATGGGGCCGAAGGTATCATTTTTGGACTACTCATTAATGGATGTAATGAACACATACAAACCCAATTTGAGTAATGTCTATATGACAATTTGGATCTTATTGCAATTTATGTCGATTTCATAGGGGTAATTTGTATGGGGGCTAGGTCTGAACATGGACCGATTCTCACCAATTTCAATAGCGTTCATCCCATGGCCGATAAAAGCTTATATACCAAATTTCATCAAAATATATTCAGATTTGCGACCTGCAGTTTGATTACAAAGTTTACATGAACACACAGACGGACGGACGGACGGACGGACGGACATTGTTAAATCAACTCAAAAAGTGATTCTGATTCGATCGGTATAATTAAAGATGGGTCTAGGTCAAATATTTTTGGTTGTTACAAACAGCAGCACAAAGTCATTATACCCAAACCACATAGTGGTATAGGGTATAAAAAATATTGGCATTCAAGAGAAATTAATAGCTTTTCATTAACTTCTTTTAACGATAGTCGAATCGTTAAAAAAAGAAAATAGCAAAATTATCAGTAAAATTTTTAAACGATATTCGCTATTGTTAAAGTCAGCTGTTGTTGTTATCTAAACGACAACCATTTTTGTGTTGTTTATTCAATCGATAAAAACTTAAATTTTTAGGTTGAAATGTCGTCATACATAAATAAAAATCATAAAATAGTGAAAATATTTTGCTTTTAATAAAAAACTTTTTTTATATAAATAAAAAAATTAAATAGCTTATTCAATTCATTATTTCATTTTCAAAAAAATACACAGAATTATTAGTAAAAAAATAAAGATATTAAACATAAACATAAAATCATCCTGTCAAACACGAAGTAATCTGTTTTTTTTTTCTATTCTTCTTTGTGTTTTTCGCTTATTTTAACAGAGATGCCACGCGTTTACAATTTAAATAAATAAAAAAAATAAATTTGTCGACTGTCGTTAAAATGTATGTACTTAGTTAATCACTTAATCCTTAGTGCAAACAACAATAGCTCTCGATATATTTTGCGATTGTCGGATCGCTGAAATTTACAGAATCACACTACAGAAAACATTAATTTAAATTCAATGAATTTTAGAAAACGTCAAATGATATTTAAGAATTGCGAACATAAAAACTGTTATATAAATAAGCGCAATTTGATGAGAATGTTATTTTTATACCCTATACCACTATGTGGTTTGGGTATAATGACTTTGTGCTGCTGTTTGTAACAACCAAAAATATTTGACCTAGACCCATCTTTAATTATACCGATCGAATCAGAATCACTTTCTGAGTTGATTTAACAATGTCCGTCCGTCCGTCCGTCCGTCCGTCCGTCCGTCTGTGTGTCCATGTAAAGCTTGTAATCAAACTGCAGGTCGCAAATATGAATATATTTTGACGAAATTTGGCATATAAGCTTTTATCGGCCATGGGATGAACGCTATTGAAATTGGTGAGAATCGGTCCATGTTCAGACCTAGCCCCCATACAAATTACCCATATGAAATCGACATAAATTGCCATAAGATGCAAATTGTCATATAGATCTTACTCAAATTGGGTTTGTATACGTTCATTACATCCATTAATGAGTAGTCCAAAAATGATCCTTTGACCCCATATAGAGCTGCTTCCCGATCTTCACTTAAATCTATTAAAGAACAAAAATATTGCACTGATTCTTCTCAAATTTTGTTTGTATATATTTTTGCAAAATACAAGAGACTTTACCAAACATGATCAGGATCGGTCCATTTTTGGATCTAGTCCCTTTATAGATATAGCATCCGATATGAACTTTTTCATATCTGCAGCCAAAAAATTAATAAAAATCCCACTCAAATTTGGTTTTTGCTTATTTTCAATGTCCAGTTAGTTGGGCCTAAGAGATAGGGTTTCTAAACGCATGGTATAGGGTATCGTATAGTCGGTCTAGACCGACTATAATTTTCTTACTTGTTTATATATAAATTTTTAAAACTTTTTTTGGATGAAAATTTAAAGTTTTTCAGAAAATAAAGAGAAAAATTATTTTATTTAAAATGTTTGGGACATTTGGTTTTTTGCGTTTGGCATCCCTAATTTGAATATTTATTATTATAAATTTATTCTCTATGTTTTCCAAATATGGCAATATTTTAATAAAAAATTGAGGGAGAAAGAAACTATACAGCCATCTCCAATTAGCACGATTTAATGCATATAGCCACCCTACACAACCATTACCTTTGCAATGGAGGTTAGGGCGGACTATTTAATTAGCAAAAACTAAATTAAACGAGAAGTTATGTCATATAACCGGAAACGCATGCATATAGGTATATAACCTAAATGCGTGGCGATCAGCAACCACGATGACCAAAAAGCAAACACCGAAATAAATCCGAAATAATAGAAAAGACGAAAACCAACCCAAAGAATTTGCTGAAATAATTTGGTATTAAGTTTAACAAATTGTTTACTTTTGCATTTACATTTATTATCAAGACTCAAACCGAGGTGGAGGGTATCAAAGATTCGGCACAGCCGAATTTAACACTCTTACTTGTTAAGGAAAGGCACTTTTTAAGAAAAGCTACATTTTAAGAAAAATAATCTTTTTAGATATAGTACATTTTATAAAGAATACTTTTTAAGAAATGGTTCTTTTTTAAGAAAGCGTGCTTTTTCAAGTTAAATAATATTTTTAAGAAAGTAGACTCTACAAGAACATGTATCTATTTAAAGAAAATTAATTTTTTTTAAAAAACCGAAAAAGCAAATTTTTAATAAATTCATGTGATGCTATTTAGAACGTAGACATTTGAGTAAAAGTTTTATGAAACCAAACATATTAGTTACTGTGTATATACCAATATATTTTGGTGCTTGTTTTTAAACCAAATTTTATAAATTTTTTTTTTATCAAAATTAAAAAAAAATATCATTCGAAGTAATTTATACCAGAATTGTGATCAGCTCTTATATATAATATTAGTTTTGTTTAATTTTTTTTTAAATTTTTAGGGCCATATGCAAAAAAGTTAAAGTGTACTTCAAGTAGCCTTTATCAACAATTTTGTATGAAAAACATACAATAAAGTCTGCTTGAAGTACACTTTAATTTTTCTGCATACGGCCCTTAATCTTTATAAAAAAAAGCTTGTAAACCAAAATCTACATTTCAATACCATTGAGCCACTGTACTAAAACACACAAAAAAAACATTCACCAAAATATTCAAACAAAAAGAGTTCAATTCAATTAGCGAAAATGTTTGCAACTTGAACAATATGTACATAAACAACAACAAACTACAATACTGGATAAAAAAAATAAGAAACATCGGCAGAAATATTAAAAAAAGAAAAAATCAGAAGCAACATGCTGAAATGCATACATAAAAAAGAGAACTGAATTTATGTTAAAAGATCAACAATGAAATTATAGTAACATTTTTGAAAACAACAATCCTGTTGTGTTTATTTCTTTGACTGGAGGGGTCTTTGTTAAGGGTCCCCCGAACAAGACATAAAAAAATATATATATAAAACAAAAATGTAAATCAAAAATTACATGTTTAAACACAGTACGATCATCTACTTAAGGAAGCATTTATATATATAAGATCAAGATGAAAATGGTGGCGATGAAGACGATGATATTTTTGCATTTAAATTGTTTGTCTGCTTAAGAGAATGATTTAAAGCGCCACAGAACACAAAGTGTTTAAAGCAATCAAGACCATATTTTTAGCACTTCAGTCAAAATTTTAAATTATATCAGCCATAAGAGTGTGAAGCTGGTATGAGACGAATTGAAAATTAGCTATGGAAGAAATATAACGATTTAAGATTTAGACTTTACCTAAACTAAAACTCATCACAATTACAATAATACTAGAACTATATTTGGTTCAATAAGAGTTACACTCAATATAACATGAAATCAAACTACAAAAATTAGTTTTTCCGACTTTTTAGCAGTTTCTACGCCATTTCATCTTATATCAATATAATGTATTTTTTTTTTACTATTAAATAAGCAAGCAATAAAATGTTACCTGCTACACAGCTGTAGACAGTTCTATATAACAATAGGAAATATCGTACAAAAGCTGCAACATAACAAACTACTTGGGATGAAATTTAAAAATATATTTAAGGTGTATGGAAAAAAGAACAACTGACCAGTTTATTTGGTAAGTGTGTGTGTGTGTGTGTGATGTTTATTTTCTCAATATTCCAGACATCATCCACAACTTGTTGTTGATGTTTTTGATAAGCAGATGAAAAATGGGTAGGAAAAAATTTAAATGTTAAATTATTTTTTAATGAAGTAATTAAAATTTTGTTGGGCTTCTACCAATTAACATACAAATTAGTAAAATATGTATAAAATAACACGTAAGAAGATTACTTAAATCAAACTAACAAGAAATGTATTTTTAAAATTGTTTTGTATAAACTGTTAAAAAAAAAACAACTTATTATTTTTGATATAATTTTTTTCCGTCGCTCCAATCATGTCAAATAATTAATTTTCAAATCACTCTAACGGTCTTCATTCATTATTCCGCTCTTTGTTCAAAACCTACTGATAGACCGTCTTAGAATCGGTCGACCTGACTGGCTAGACCATGTAAAAAGTATACTTTTAAATTACTTTTTTTTATGTACCAAATTTAATAATAATATAAATTTATTTTTTATAATTTTTTTGCAAAGTTTCCATCGCTTGACAAGAGATTGCGCCACCAGTAAGTTTTGTTAAATTTTTCAGATATAAAACATCATTGAAGTCAGCCGAATGACCATCATTTGCGGGAGCCAATTTACTTTACTAATTTGGAGAATTCTTCAGCTGAGATTTGAGAAGTTTAAGAAGCATGAATTTGACTTCGAAAACAAAGAACGAAACGCAAGGCCAAAAGCATTAATGGATCGATGCCAAACGCTGGAAAAACTTTGATGTGTATTTGATAGTATCGGCTTAGTCGTGCATTCCGATTTACTCAATACGAACAAAACTATTACTCGAACTAACCACCGAAAACAATTGAATAAATTGAGTCCAGCACTCAAGGAAAAGCACGACCAATACTAGTCCAGATACGAAAAGTTTTACTGCTAAATGAAAATGGTCCTCCACATTTTGCGACGCTGGTCAAAACCTATTTGGAAACTTTATATTGGGAAGTTTTAATCCTCCCGCCGTATATACCGTAAATTGTTCTATCTGATTTCCACTTGTTGCGATCGATGAAACATGGCCAGTCTGAGCAGCAAATATGAGGACATCAATTACTTTTAAGAGTAAGAATTTTCAATTTTGAAAATCTGAAAAGATCATAAAATACCGTTGGTTCTCGATTTTGCTGATGTTGGAAAATTTAAAACCAAACAAGTAACGGGTGATTTTTTTGAGGTTAGGATTTTCATGCATTAGTATTTGACAGATCACGTGGGATTTCAGACATGGTGTCAAAGAGAAAGATGCTCAGTATGCTTTGACATTTCATCATGAATAGACTTACTAACGAGCAACGCTTGCAAATCATTGAATTTTATTACCAAAATCAGTGTTCGGTTCGAAATGTGTTTCGCGCTTTACGTCCGATTTATGGTCTACATAATCGACCAAGTGAGCAAACAATTAATGCGATTGTGACCAAGTTTCGCACTCAGTTTACTTTATTGGACATTAAACCAACCACACGAATGCGTACAGTGCGTACAGAAGAGAATATTGCGTCTGTTTCTGAGAGTGTTACTGAAGACCGTGAAATGTCGATTCGTCGCCGTTCGCAGCAATTGGGTTTGTGTTATTCGACCACATGGAAGATTTTACGCAAAGATCTTGGTGTAAAACCGTATAAAATACAGCTCGTGCAAGAACTGAAGCCGAACGATCTGCCACAACGTCTAATTTTCAGTGAATTGGCCCTAGAAAAGTTGGCAGAAAATCCGCTTTTTTATCGACAAATTTTGTTCAGCGATGAGGCTCATTTCTGGTTGAATGGCTTCGTAAATAAGCAAAATTGCCGTATTTGGAGTGAAGAGCAACCAGAAGCCGTTCAAGAACTGCCCATGCATCCCGAAAAATGCACTGTTTGGTGTGGTTTGTACGCTGGTGGAATCATTGGACCGTATTTTTTCAAAGATGCTGTTGGACGCAACGTTACGGTGAATGGCGATCGCTATCGTTCGATGCTAACAAACTTTTTGTTGCCAAAAATGGAAGAACTGAACTTGGTTGACATGTGGTTTCAACAAGATGGCGCTACATGCCACACAGCTCGCGATTCTATGGCCATTTTGAGGGAAAACTTCGGAGAACAATTCATCTCAAGAAATGGACCGGTAAGTTGGCCACCAAGATCATGCGATTTGACGCCTTTAGACTATTTTTTGTGGGGCTACGTCAAGTCTAAAGTCTACAGAAATAAGCCAGCAACTATTCCAGCTTTGGAAGACAACATTTCCGAAGAAATTCGGGCTATTCCGGCCGAAATGCTCGAAAAAGTTGCCCAAAATTGGACTTTCCGAATGGACCACCTAAGACGCAGCCGCGGTCAACATTTAAATGAAATTATCTTCAAAAAGTAAATGTCATGGACCAATCTAACGTTTCAAATAAAGAACCGATGAGATTTTGCAAATTTTATGCGTTTTTTTTTTTTTTTTAAATTATCAAGCTCTTAAAAAATCACCCGTTATTTAGTTTATGTAAAAATGTTGAAGCGTTGTCATCGCTTTAAGGGTAGAAATATTAAAAAAAAATAACAACGTTTATATTCATCAGCTACAGGTAGACAGTAAGAAGCTTCCGGTGCGACTACTAGAAATGATATATATCGGTTTACAAAATCCCAAACAACCTCGATACTATCTGGATTTGTTAGTTAACAATCGGAAATAAAAATAAAAATTTTTCGTTAAACACCATAGCATTTTGTAGAGGTAAAACTTAACTCAGGAAATTACTAATTACCCCCCAACTACAGGTTGTATTTTAATAAACACACTCCCGACATCACGAAATCTATCTTAATCGTAAAAATATTTAAAAAGTTAAATACATATAATTTAATAAAAAAAAGACAAAATATAAATTATTTTAGTTTTTTAGAAAGTTGCCTATACGACTACCATTGGTTGCATTATATCAGCATTTTATCCTTCAGGAAATAATGATACACATTCCAAATATGAACTTGAAAAACTTTTTATATCTTTCGATTTAATGAACTTAAAATATTTTCTCTTTAGCAGGTTAATTTCAACTGGCAGATTACAGCGCTCGAAATTCGAGTGCAATTTCTAGGCAACTTTATTTTTCAACTTAGCCAATTCACAAACCACCACTTTTTTGGTTTATTATTATTGTGAGTAAAGAAAACACACTCATTAATAAACACATTAATATATTTATTAAATACACACATAGCATATGTATAATTTTACGTATGTGTTAGTAGCAACTTTAAACGCAATTTACTGAAAATAAAGGAAAAAATTTAAAAATCGGTAAATCTGGTGAACAGCTAAAAAGAAATACCTTTCATACGTTTGGTCAAAATCGGGATAAAACGGTAGAACAAAACTACGGCAACAAAAAATTTCCTGGCCTATTAATATTATAGATGTTAACCGAAAGGGAAATAAATACTATATAAGGAATAGTAACGAGATTATTTCTATGTGTCGACTTTGTGCCTCCAGTTCACCTGCGTACCCTAGAACAGGGTTACATATAGATGTTTGTATTGAAAACTGTAGTTTGCTTATTATAACAAAGAAGAACACCTTGTACTGTCTTGAAACTTTAAAATATAATGCTATGCAAATAAATGCTTATATGAATAATGAGCCACAACTTTTTACATTCATAAAATAAACTCGAACAAATTAGACAGCATTTCGGAATACGATCAATAATAGGATAAAAACCAATACAAACATACCCAATTATCGTAACCTTACAAATGCTGAAATAGAAGAAAGGCAATTAGAGAACGACAATGAAAATAATTTAATAATTTGCTGAAAAAGAGCAAATGCTAAATACTGTCGACTATTTCTTTGATTCAATTCAGGCATACAAACAAATAAATATTATAAACATTTTCCAATAAAAGTCAATGATACAGGGTGGCGCATCAATAGTGCTACAAGAAGAAATTCGAATAACATTTATTTAATCAATGTATTTAATTTGTTTTTTTATTGCATGGAAAATTTAATTTAATTTTACGTAACTAATTATTTTTGATAAGATAATGGACCATAAATGACCTTAATGCTCATCCACGCATATGCGACACCTGATCAGAAAATTATTCATTGCTTCCTGAATGATCGCCTCAATTATTATTTTAATGGACTGCTTCATTTCGGTCAAAAACTTTGGTCTAGTTTTGCGCAACTCTTCCTTGACATAAGCCCATACAAAAAGGTCTGTTGCAGTCAGGCCAGCGGAAAGTGGAGTATCTGGATATTATTTAATTTGGAAATTTTCGTTGGAGCTTCACTATAACAGATCTGGCTATACGTGAAGTTGCTGATCTTGCTGGAATAAAATGCTGTGAAAAACAGATAAAAACTCCTTCTCTTTAAGTAACAGTCCCCATTGGTAGTCACTATTACACCGTTTTCTTTAAAGAAGTATGACCCCACAGTGCACCTTGATTAAACTGATCACCACGCAGTGACTCGTTCTGGGGGCAGTCTCGTCTCATGGAGTATTTGTGGATTAGATTCACTCCATATATGGCAATTTTGCTTGATATTAAGTAAAGTAATTTTTTCATAAACAAAAATAAACCAAATTTAAAAACAACTGCAATATTTTAGTTTTTCTTTTTCAAGATTTGAATATATCTTTATATGGGGACTATGGTTAAAAATGTTCCAACAGAGTGTATTTTTGGATTGTAGATTAATAGGTGTTAACCACTTTTGTAAAAAAAAATGCGAGTTTTTGCCCAATTGGAGGTTTTTAAGGGAAAAATATTTATAAAATTATCATGCTATAATACAGATTCTTGAAGTCTGGAGCCAATCGAGTTTAAAAGAAAAATTTTTTAGTTCTGTGTATGTATATTTTTAAAATTTATTTTTTAAATTTGCTTAATGTTATAGGGGCTCAAAATTACTCCACAGAAATCTTAAAAAATATTTTCGCCTTAATTAGCTGTACATTGCGATACTTTTGAGTTCAGTATTGCCATAACAGTACAATCGCGAACTGAAATGATGAAGACCCCTTAATTTTTTTAAAATTTTTCCGTATTTTTCATCACATTCGAAAAAACCCTTTGACACTAATTTGTATAAAAATATAAAAAACAAAACAGTTAACAAAATCAAAACGAAACATAAAAGAACAAAACAGTTAACATTTTACAATACAAATAATTAAATATTTTTTATATGAGCGCCCAAAAAACCAACTTAATTAAATCCAACACAAATTCTTTTAAATGATAAAAAATACTTATTTAAGAGATAAGAAACATAAACCATTAACCACTTCATCTTCAGACTTAACATTTCAACTTTTGTTTATTGGAATATTTGTTTTATCAGCAACTATCATCAACAGCAACAACGTCAGTATCAACAATCCGACTAGGAGTGTGTTGAAAATGCAGATAGAAGCTTTTACTTAAGGTGTATAATAAAACAGGCAGTTAATGCCATTATCTAGTTTTACACCCAACAAATATTCAACATAACTTTTGGAATAAATATTAGTTTGTCGTTTCGTATGTAACGTTTCATTTAAAGTAACGGCCTGGGTGGGTGAAAACTATACATACATGTACTTTAGTTAGTTTTTCGAAATCATGATGTCGTCTCCAATCGGTAGGTGTGAATAATAAATGTTAGGAAAGTTTAGTTTTATATCTAAAATGTGTGAAATGGGTCAGTGGTGTTAGAAATTTAAAATTAATATGAAATTTTTTTCAATTGAAAATTTCCAATCAAACCAAAAATCGTTCCCTTCAGCTTTTTTGTTACTGAAGCAGACTTATCATTGTTATATTTGATCATTTTAAAAGTTATCCAATATGTGGCAGGTGTATAGCATTCGTTTTAGTCCAAAATAAGATTCTTTTGTGCTTATTTTTATTTTCCGTAAAAATTTCTTTATCAAATCACTCACGTTAGTTTGCATATTTCAAATATGCATACGATCAACATTTTGTTTGCATATGGCCTAATGGTACTTGTTTTTATCCACTTACCTAAGATTAAAACTTGTTAATAGAGTTGGCATCACTGTCTAAATGTCAGGTTTGTTGAAAAATGCAAAAAATATTTGTTTGTTTTACTTACGTATGCTTTATGGTGAAGGTGTCAAATTGAAGAGTATAAATATTTGCACTCACTAATAAGATTTGAAATAATCTTTTGCTTGAATCTGTTTCATTGTTTTACTTAAATATAAAGGAAAATGTGAATTGAATCAATTTGAGTATGATTTACTTTGAAGGCAATTTTTACTTATCATAATAAAATAATATTTAAATGGTTATCTTTATCGTTAGCTTTACCAGCTGAAATAGGTCGATATAGATTAGTTGGAACAATTTCTATCGAAATAAGTTAGCAAATTAATTGCACGAGGAACTCTAACTTAGAGAACAGCAACTACATGCTCCTATACTGCTAATATACGATGGTTTCAAAACTCAGTAGCTTTTTGAGTAAAAGATATTTTTTTTTTGGGGAAAAAGGGTTTTACTACCAAACAGTCTCTTAGTTCGACACATTTACACCAGTCATTTTCTCAAATTTTCCTTAAGCTTTGGAAACAGAAAATAGGTTACGGTAGAACTTCGAAGCACAGTTTATCGATTTTTTCCATGTTGCCTACAAACATACTTATGCACTGTTTTGCTGGAAGAGCATTTTTTCTTTCCAAAATACTATCGTTTTTTGCTTATAACATTCGCAGGTGATAATTTCGCCCTTTTCAAGGTAATCGATATGAGTAACACATCATTCATTCCCAAAAAATATCGGCATGACTTTGTTGGCCGACAGACATACATTTGCCTTCTTTGGTGCACATTCACCATTTCTTTGTCTATGGTATGATGTATTTGATCCATACTTTATCCACGGTTACGAAACGGTGCTACGATTTCTTCGGTTGAACATGGCCAAATGCCCCTTTGAAGTGTTCACACGGTTTATGGTCGAGTATGAAGAATCGCTACGCGTATTGCGCAGATATATTTTTTCTGTCCAAAGATACATGAAAAACTGTGATTTACCCACTCAGTTTAGATGTCTACAATGTCATCAACTTTGCGAAGTTGCATTCGCTGGTCATTCAATATAATTTCAGTTTTTTTATCGACGATTTTCGGCATGGCGACCTCTTTTAAGCGTCAAATGTGCTGGTACGACTACAACGGATTTCAGTAAGCCAATTTTTCATCATTGAATTTGATAATGTAGAATCTGTCACAGCCCTAACATCTCTTCGTCTTATCACCATCCACATCAAAGGAGCTGTAACGCCGACTGAGAATATGAAGCTACTGCAAACACAGCCGTCATGATAAATGCTGCGATTTAGAACATGAATAGGAATACCGAGTATAAAATGTGAATGTGAATAATATGAAAAATTTATTATTCAAATGCATTACAATACAAATCTGCTTATCAAGGAAGGAATAAGTGATGATTTAACAGATCTCGTAAGTTCTGCTATTCTCTTAACTGACAACTTTGATTTCTGACTCTGACTTTAGTTTCAGGGTATAATGACTTTGTGCTGATGTTTGTGAGTACCAAAAATGTTTGACCTAGACACATCTTTTATTATACCGATCGACTTAGAATCAGTTTCTGAGTCGATTTAGCGAAGTCTGTCCTTGCGTCGATCCGTACGGCAATCTGTGTGTCCATGTAAATTTTGTAATCAAACTGCAGATCGTAAATATGAATATGTTTTGCGGAAATTAGGATATAAGCTTATATTTGAATGCTATTCAAATTGGTGAAAATATCTTCATGTTCAGACCTAGTCCCCATACATATGACCTCTATGCAATCGACTTATATTATCATAATATTCAAATTATCATACACATCTCGATCAAATTGTGTTTGTATATGTCTATCACATCCATTTATCGACTGTAATTTTCTTATTTGGTTTTTTACTTGTTTGTACTCAACGGAAATTAATTATTTCAATATTGTTATTTTAGAGATTATAAAACTGCTGATTTACCTTCAATATTTTCATTTATTTATTTCATAACTCAATGGAAGAATTCCCTACAGCCTATAATAAGAATATATCTATAATATTAAAAGGCTAGGCGATATATTGTGACCAATGTTTTGTGCTACAATCTTATCCCGATTTTGACCAATCGTATATTATTTGAAAGGTATTTCTTTTTAGCCGTTTTGCAGATTTACAGATTTTTAAATTTTTTCCCTTATTTTGAGTAAATTGTATTTAAAATCGCTACTAACACATACATAAAATTACACATATGCTATGTGTATTTTATTAAATTTGTTAATGAGTTTGTTATCTTCATTCACAATAATAATAAACCATAAAACTGTTAGTTTTTGAATTGGCTAAGTTGGAAAAATTGCTTCCTAGAAATTGCACCCGAATTTGGAGCATTGGAATCTGCTTACAATAATTAAATTAAAGATTATGTATTTAAAAACTATGCTATTTTATATTGATGGCATAGCATTTGATGAAAAAATCGCAAGTACAGTGGAAGAAACACATGGAGGACATCGGAGCAAACTTCACCATTAATCAGATTAATTTAGAACGACACGTTGAGCATAGTTCTTCGGCTTTCCAGAGTAGGATGGTAATTCTGTAACTTTGTTACGATAAACATTTCTTAGACAAAATAGTACGAATTGTTTTTAGACTGATTCGATTTTGTTGCAGTGATCATTGTATTGAAGATACCAAATCATAATACCGTATCCTAAATTTGGATTTACTAACGATGTGCAAGGTTGTTTAGTGATGTAAAGGTCGATGAATTCTATAGCGCATCGTTTTAAAAAAGCAAGAACTTCACGAGCTTTATTATATATCATTCTAATATGTTGAACGAAATTTAATTTAGCATGCAATAGAAAATACAAATTCATGAACGAGTCCACCGATTCCAACTGACAAGTGCGGTTACCAGAACTGCAAAATTTTCTTAGAAATTCTATGTGTTTGCATTTGCTCAAATTTAAATATATTAAGTTTGGAAACTATATAAACTACGTTGAAGAGAAAGTTGATTGCCATAGATGTTACAGCTCAGAAAAATTTTAACGTCATCAGAGTACATAAAAATATTAGGAAATTGCAAGTATTTGATAGATCAAAGCGAGATTAAAATGTGACAGAATGACTACCTTGACTAAAATGACTACCTTTAGTCACCCAAGATTTTTACAGATATACATATATTTAGACATATTTTTATTAAAATTGATACGTTGGTTTCTGCCAGTTAAATACAAACTAATCCAACCCACACAATTTCTGGTCAGCTTCATTATGACTAGCTTTTTGAGAAGAAGAATGTGATTGTCCTTGCAAATGCTTTAATAAGATATGTCGACCATTGATAAATCCGCGGTTTAGTAATGTCATTAGTTGTAAAAGGTTTGTTATCGTTGAACATCCTTTACGGAAACCATGTTGCAAAGGTGTCATAAATGATGATACTTGATGACAAAGAGAAACACTAAGACATTTTTCGGTGAGCTTGCAATATATCATTTATTACCTGATTTGAGTAACGGAATGATGTATGATTCCTTCCATTATTTTGAACAGTAATCTTATTTCACTGTTTTATTAAATATTGTTAATGAAGTCGTTCCAACATAAGCACAATATAAGCATGCGGTGGGAAAGCCGTCAGGTCCACTGTTGTTTGAAGTTTTAAAATTTCTTTAAACTATTTTTAATACATGCAGTGAACATATCTATACTAATATTATAAAGAGGTAATGTGTGTTTGTTTGTTTGTTTGTTTGTTTGTTTGTTTGTTTGTTTGTTTGTAGGGGGTAATCTCCGTAACTAGCCATCTAATCTTCCTGAAATTTTCACAGAGTCTTACTGCGGGTATGGGAAGTGCTATAGGCTATAATTTTTTTAATATTTTTAGTGGGCGTGGCACCTCCCACACAAAGTAAATTTTTAATATCATATACATAAATGGAGTACCATGACAGGGAGAGCTTTGCAAATTTGTGTGAGGTCACCTATTGTTAATATTAGTAGCCACGCCGGAAATGGGCCGGATCGGAGAAGTGGGCGTGGTACCTCCCATACAAGTAATAATTCAATGTTATATATATCGAGTATTATGATAGAGAGAGCTTTTAAAATTTGTCTGATGGCACCTATTATTAATGTGAGCAGTCGGACAAAAAATAGGCACTATCGGACCAATAGGCGTGGTACCTGCCATACAAATAAAATATATAATGCCATATATCTGGAGTACTGTTTTAGTGAGAGTCTTGGGACTTTGTGTGAAAAAATAAGTTATTCATGTGATTAGTTAGACAAAAATGGGCGTGATCGGAGCAGTGGGCGTGGCACCGCCCGTACAAAGTAAATATATGATATCATATAACTTGTGTACTAAAAGAGGGAAGCTTTGGTACTTTGCACGACACCATCAGATCTTAGTATGAGTCAGACAAAGAATTGGCGGGTTCACACCAATGGGCGTGGAACTCCCCATGCAAAGTAACTAATAAATGTCATATATTTGGAGTACTGTAAAAGAGAGAGCTTTGTGGCTTTTCGCGAGCCCATAGGTTCTTTGTGTGATTAGTCGAACAAAAAAATGGGCGTGATAGAAGCAGTGGGCGTAGCACCGCCCATGCAAAGTAGATATCTAATATCATATAACTGGGAAAGGCTCGACATTTTGCACGAGTCCATCAGATATTAATGTGAGTAGTCCAATAAAAATTGGGCGGGATGGGATAAGTGGGCGTGGCACCTCCTATATCAAATATATGATGTACTACGAAAGCAACAGTCTTTTGACAAGTACATTAGTTATCAATGTGATATGTCATGGAAAATGTATTGTCAAAATCAAAAATCGCCAAACCCAAAAATCGCGAAAACAAACAAGAAACATTTTATATCAGTAAGTATCAAAATAAAAGAATCTATATTAATGATCTATACTTAGCATAATAAAGAGGTAATGTGTTTGTTTGTTTGTAGGAGGTAATCTCCGTAACGACTTATCTGATCTTCCTGAAATTTTCACTGATTCTTACTGCGGCTATCGGAAGTGCTACAGGCTGTATTTTTTTTTTAAATATCTTTAGTGGGCGTGGCGCCTCCCATTCAAAGTAAATTTTTAATATCATATATATAAAGTACTATGATAGAGAGAGCTTTGAAAATTTATCTTAGGTCATCTATTATTAACGTGAGTAGTCAGACAAAAAAATGGGCGGGATTGGACAAATGCGCATGGTATCCCTATACAAACTTAATATTAAATGTGATATGTCTGAATTACTGTGTTAGTGAGAGCCTTGGGACTTGCGTGAGCCTTTTCGTAACAATTCGGTAGGGGGGGGGGGGGAGCGGGAGGGTGTAGCGAAGCACACCGGGTTACATCTAGTATAATATAAATATAAAAATTATATTGAGTGATGCTGCATAAGTGGCAAAGGATAGTTATTGAAGTATTAACATCAGAATAAGTGATTCCAAAATATTCAGCAATATGCTACTAATGACAAAGTCATCACTACGCTTGTGGTTAAAATATTTAATAATGGCTCGGTAAATGGTAGATTTTTTAAGCTTACAAATTTATGAAATGATTTCTCTTAAAGTTTAGTTTCATATTGATAAGTTTCATATTACATAAATCCGAGTTGACAAATTGAAATTTGCATCATTAAAAAGGTTTTGTTGGTATAATAAGTTTATAATGTCTCATTCGAAAGACAATTTTTATCCTTTTGGTGGAGCTTTGAAATTGTTGTGAAATTCTCTCTAATCCGAACTGTCTGTTCAAAGTTGAATGACTGCTAGTTTTAATTTACTGTTGCTAGAAACTTAGAGATTTTTGCTTTGTCTTCTATGTAAGATATATATAGTAGACAGGAATCAATAAGCAGTTTGATTACTTAAAACTGTACAGGATTTTTGCTACAATACTGATAGACTATTTATATTATAGCAGTGTGGCGTATAGTATAGCTATAAATCAAGCTGATGTCGTTATTCGTCAAGCAAAGCAAACTTATTTTGTTTGAAACCTTGACGCATCCTTGCTATCAGATAAGTTATGAAAATTATTAAGAATGTGGTCGGATGAGCTGGATGATTTTTTTATACCAGCTTCGATAAATAGCCTTGACATTGGTTCTAACTTTTAGCCGTTTGCTATCGGTTTCACTACTTTTAAATTCACTGCTGTTACTGAAGCGGATGTATATTATAGAATAAAGAATGTTAAATCGAGTATAGTTGGTACAGATGGTGTACCTAATTGGTATTACTTTTTGTTATTTGACCTCGAACATGTATATTCAGTCATAATTTAACTAAATGGATTTTGAAAATTTGGCAAAATAATTCATGTAGAAGAAGTAATTGACTACACACAAAAAAAATATTCGCCAACCGAATTGCTCTAAAGTGGAGCAACCGTAATTTCGATTGTATCAACAGAAATTTAATAGCATCTGCATATTTTCTATTATGATAAAATATTTACTGTAAAGGCAATTGAATTGTAATCACAGTGAATCCGAAATTCGGTTATTACCATTATTGCAATTCGGTTGGCAATAAATTCGGTAGCCACAATGAATCTTTTCTGTGTGTAGTTTTTGCTTATATGGATCCATTCCTTTACACTAAACTAGAAATATAATATCAATAACTAAATTTCTAAGTAATTTCCGGCTTATTTCACACAGGTCCATAAAGGTGAGTATATCTCAATCTTGCAGAGTCAGGACAGTTCGAATGGTAGTGTTGTAGGGAATTGTCCACACTCCGTATGCTAAACAGTCTCGACATTGCTGATTCTATACAATGTAAGTGAGACTTCAGTTTAGAGCGTTCAGTGAGGATTACAGTTATCATGTGTGCTTTCTGTTCAGATTCAGAATTTCCTTAGTCTTCTTGACCTCATCTACATTAGAGTCCCACCAGCGTTGAGTATATTCAAATCAGTTGCCCAGTTCGGAATTTACACGGAATATCATTTCTTGCCCAGTTTGTTAGCAATTTTTCTCTATTCCGCAGTGTCCTGGGATCCAAATAATTTCAAAATAGCCCCATTTCGAGAAGTTTTTAATCTCTAACTTAATCTTACTGTTTCGGCGTTAGTACCTCAATAGCCGCTTGTCTCTGGAAAATATGTAATTGATTTTTTTAAATTTGTAATTACTAGCAGATATGAATTATGCGATTTTTATTAAACTCTTTCTTTTAACTCACACTCTCTGTCTGTCTGTCTGTCTGTCTGTCTGTCTGTCGTGGTTCAACCCCATTCCCCCTTATCCAATTGATCTGAAACTTGGCTCATAGTCTTGTTTTGACTACAGGTTAAATTTGGAGTAGTCACGCACAGTCATGCATAGTCACGCACAGTCACGGAGTGATCGAAATGTCATTTCCCCTCATCCGATCGATCTGCAACTTGGTCTATACACTTGCTGTGAAAAGAAGATTAACTTTGACTTAGTCACGTACAGTCACTAATGACGACGCACAGTCACGGAGAGATTTAAAATGGATTTCCCCTCATCCAAACAATCTGAAACTTGGTTGATATACTTGCTGTAAAGAAAGATTAACTTAGACATAGTCACGTACAGTCACGCGTAGTCACGCACAGTCTCGGAGTGATCTAAATGCCATTTCCCCTCATCCGATCGACTTTGAACTTTGTCAATATACTTGCTGTACAGAAATATTAACTTTGACTTAGTCACGCACAGTCATGGAGAGATTAAGACCTCACTTCCCGTCATCCGTTCGATCTGAAACTTTGTCCATAGGCTTGCTGTGTCCAAACATTAACTTTATGATAGTCACACACAGTCACGCATAGTCCCGCACAGTCACGGAGTAATTTAATCCTCATTTCCCCTTATCCAATCAATCTGAAACTTGGTCGATAGAATTGTTGTGACCAAAGCTTAATTTTAAAGTAGTCATAATAGTCATATGCATAAGGAAAGAAAGAGTTTTAATAATAACTTTGTTTTTATGAGTTAGGTTGTTTAAAAATTTCCAATTAATTTGTTCTAATTTCAAGAATATATAAACAACTAGCTGACTCGGCAAACTTCGCTTTGTCCAAAAGAGATTTTTTGATTGAAATAATTTCGAAATTCTTTTTTTATCGAAAATTATCAACCATTAACAGATGACGCAATAATATAATTTGAATACAACACTTTTCGAATTCGGTTGAATTCAATATCTTATAATTTGACGGATAGCTGACCCGACGGTCTTCGTCCCGTCCAACATTTGGCGAAAATAGAATAAAATCAAATATTAATTAAAAAAAGAATAGAAAAATGATTGTAATCAATTTGGTGCTACAGGATATACAACATTTTTTGTTTTCTGCTCCGGAGCGTAAATGAATAGTGGGGATGGTTTCCAACTCGGGAACACGCAACATATAGCTGGCCTTATGAAAAGCTTGCCATTTTTAGATTTATGCTGCACACTTCTAGGGACTGTCCTTGTGACTTGTTTATTGTCATCGCAAATGCAAGTTTCACTGGGAATTTAAAACCTTTGAACTGGAATGTCAAATCGGTTGAAGTCAAGGGAATTCCGGAATTAAGCATCTCCCTTGAACCGGCTTTTCAAAATCCTTGCCACCATCACATTACTCATAAATTTCGTCACAATCAGTCTGGTTTAATTGCATAGTTTCGGGGCAAAGGATGACAGATCCAACTTCAATTCGAATTAGGAAATTCAACCGTAAAGCAGCGTGGATAATGGCTCTGGTGTTGGAAGCAATTTGGCAATTTCACCTTCCCACCCACACAACACAATCCAGGCGGTTGTTTCTCAAACTAAACTGTATTGTAATGCTCACAAACGACAGACATCTGGCCGAATTTAACCGGTGTGTGCGAACTGTATTGAATGTTGGGCTCATATCGAAAGGGTGCATGCTCAATGTTCACCTGAATAATTTGTTGTAGCCTACGTTGTCGTTCAAAAGTCGCACATTGTGATCTGGCTTCATTACTTTGCCGAGCACGAACTTCTCTCCTTCTCAATCATTGCTGCTCATTGTGTGCTTCGTTGATCACTTCTCACTGTCGCGCACGATTTCCAACCATTCTAATCGAACTGATTCCCTTCCAATGGCACGTTCCTCTTCTATTCGACGTGCTGCGATATTTCGTTGCTGCGTTGCATCCTGAGAACGCCGGCCAATGTTACCATGAACTCTTCTTGGCATCGTAATAAAAATGGTAAAATTATCCGAAAGTAAAAAAGAATATACATATATGTTTAAAGAAACAGGTAATCGATAATAGACCAATTTTTTGAAATTCAAGCCCTTATGTAAGCTTAAATTTAAGTATATTATTTTAAGATCCAACTTTGCTATTAAATTATGTGATGGAAGAACTGGCAAATAAAGTAAATTAAAAAGTCTTTTGATAAATTCACTCCTTCATCTTATACTACCGCAGTAGAAATTAACTTGAATGAAAATTGCGAAAATTTCAATTTTTGTTATGCTGCTGAAATTGCCATTTGTCCTAAACATTTTCCTTCAAAACGATCCAATATACTAAAGTCCAATAATTCTTTTTTGGAACTAACCCCAACCCACATATCCGATTCCGCACATTTTCACACTCACACTAATAACTCACACGAATAATCTATGAACGCACACAAATTATTTTCACTTTCTCTTTTATATTATTCAAGATACATTTATTATTTTTAAAATTTACTTTATACGGTAGGTGACACGCCCACTTGTCCAACCCCGCCGATTTTTGCCAGGGCTAATCACAGAAATAATATTGAAATTATTGGTGTTATGTTAAAACTAAATCAAAAAAAGTTTTTATTACTTGCTCCTACTTACGTCCTGATTCTGATCAATCGATTTATAATGAACATTTTGAATCAATAAAATCAGTTGTAACAAAGGCTAACCCTGAAGATTCTATACTTGTTTTTGGAGACTTTAATCTGCCGTTAATATCATGGATATTTTTAATTGATTCTTTTTACTACACTCCTACGGTGTCAAATGAAGATAACGATAATTTCATAAATAATTTATCGGACTTGTGTCTTTTTCAAATTAATGATGTTCATAATGATCATGAAAGGATTTTAGACTTAATTTATGTTAATGAGCCAATAAACTACTCTTTATCTCGCGCAGATTCTGTTACTTTACCAGAAGATCGTTACCATCCTACCATTGAATTAAACTTGAATTTGCCATTTGTTTCAAAATGTAAATCAAATAACTTAAAAGTTTTTTGTTTCAAAAGAGCAAATTACAACGATTTAAATTATTACTTCAGTAATACTGATTGGCTCCAATTATTATCTATTACATCTGGTTCTCCCACATCAATCGATACAATGATGAAGTTATTCTACGAAACTGTTCTATTTTATATGAATGAATGTATCCCGAAGTTTACTGTTTTCAACCACTCTGGCCCTCCTTGGAGCACAAAACAATTGTCGAGTCTTAAAGACATAAAAAATAAACGACACAAAAAATATGAAGTGTCTGGTCTTTTATCTGATTATACGAAATATTCAGTTACACGTGCAGAGTATAATATTCTAAATACAAAACTTTATAAGAATTACATGGAAACTATGAAAATAAATTTGAAGAGAGATCCAAAATTATTTTATAAATTTGTAAACTCTAAAAGGATATCTACTGATATCCAACTGAAATGAAGTATCTTAATCGTGAATCCCGTGATGATGTAGTTATTAGCGATATGTTTGCTGATTTTTTTAGCACAACTTACTGTGATGTTCAATATGACATTTCAAACATATATCCATTTCCAATTATGGAACATCAATCAATTTCATTTCCTTTTATAAAGACTTCGGATATCAAAAATAACTTAAAAACATTCAAGAATTCAACTAACGGAGGACCTGACGGTATTCCTAGCTGCAGTTTAATCAACTGCGCCCAAACTTTGGCTGTTCCATTATGCATTTTATTTAATTCATCCATTAAACATGGATATTTTCCTACATTATGGAAAGATTCATATATTATTCCTTTATTTAAATCTGGAAACAAATCGAATGTAGATAACTATAGAGGAATAGCTAAGCTTTGTGCTATTCCCAAACTATTTGAAAAATGTTTAACGGTTTCTTCTATAATATCACACTCACAACATGGTTTTCGTAAGGGGTGCTCTATTTCAACTAATATTTTACAACTTAGAACTTTGGTAAATTGGGGTTTCGTCAATGGACTACATACCGACGTTAGTTATACTGACTTCAGTAAAGCTTTCGATAAAGTAAATCATGATCTTTTACTCAAAAAATTATATTTGATGGGCTTTACAGCAAACAGCATAAGCTGGATAAAATCTTACTTGATCTTACAGAAATCAACGTGTTTATTTTAATAATACTACTTCATAGAATATTATAGTTAAATCTGGTGTGCCTCAAGGAAGTCATCTTGGACCAATTTTATTTACTCTTTTTATAAATGATCTACCAAGTATAATAAAAGCCTCAAATGTTCTTATGTATGCTGATGATGTCAAGATTTTCTTAAGCTATAAGAATTATTGTGAACAAATTCACCTACAACATGATCGAAATAATTTTTATAAATGGTGCCACATAAATTTAATGAAATTAAATTTTAAAAAATGCAAACACATGCACTTTACTAGAAAATTAGTTGAATTTGGTTGTTACAAATTTGGAAATTACCAGTTGGAGCAAGTAAATAAAATCCTGGATCTGGGTGTTCTTTTAGATGCCAAATTAGAGTTTCTTCAACACATTTCGATGACAATTATTAAAGCACGTGGTGTACTGGCCTTCATTAAAAGATGGGCAAAGGAATTCAATGACCCTACAGTTACCAAACAACTATACATCTCCCTAGTAAGACCAATTTTAGATCTCGGGTCTGCTATTTGGGATCCATTACCTAATATTCGCAGTGCCAAAATTGAATCGGTCCAGAAGCAATTTCTCCTTTTCTGATTAAGACGTTCTTATCCAAGTTTTGTTAATCTGCCATCATATACAATTAGACTTTCTCAAATTAACCTGCCGTCTTTAAAAAGCCGAAGAGCAATGCTTAATGTTATGTTTATAATTAACTTAATTAGAGGCGACATATGCTCAAATTTTCTTATGGACAACATCTCCACCAACGTTTCGGCACGGTCAATACGTTTTTACACTCCACTGTTTATCCCAAACTGTCGTCAAAAGTTTGCCGATGCTGATCCATTTAGAAGAATTTGCCATGATTTCAATGATCTATACAATTTAATTGATTTTTCTTTAAATGACGATATTATTAAACGCAATATTATATTATTTTTAAATACATAATCTCAAATTTTTGATTTAAGGATTTGTATATATTATATTTTTTTTTTCTCTGTATTATACTTAACAGTCTGTAGGGTTTTACCATAGTCTTAATAAATAAATAAAAAAAATAAAAAAAAAAAACTCACACAAACTTGCAAAGCTCTCCCTATCATTATACTCGGTATACGTACATTATATTTAATCAGTACTTTGTAGGGCATGTAAACCACCCACTTATGTGATCCAGCCTATTTTCGTCAGGTGTACTTACACTAATAACAAATGACATCACATAAAGTATCAAAGCTCTCCCTGTCATGATATTGAGTCTGATATTGAGTGATTAATTTTTTGTAGCTGCCACGCCCACTGGCTACTCACAGCAACTCCCTGCAATAATAGATGACCTCATACAAAGTTGCAAACAAAGCTCTCCCTAAAACAGTACTCAAGATATATGATGTTAAAAATTAATTTTGTATGGGAGGTACAAAGTTCTCCCTCTCATAGTACTCAATATTTATGATGTTAAAATGGAATAACCGCGTACAGCGCTATCTGTTGAGAGTATTTGTACTTTTATTTTTTCCTAAACCTTCGCGTGGCAGTTACAAACAAACTCGCAGAAGAAAGTATCCATTTTGATCATGTCGTTGTCAAGTTTTAAGCGGACGAACAAACCACGATTCATTATACCCTATACCACTATGTGGTTTGGGTATAATGACTTTGTGCTGCTGTTTGTAACAACCAAAAATATTTGACCTAGACCCATCTTTAATTATACCGATCGAATCAGAATCACTCTTTGAGTTGATTTAACAATGTCCGTCCGTCCGTCCGTCTGTGTGTCCATGTAAAGCTTGTAATCAAACTGCAGGTCGCAAATATGAAGATATTTTGATGAAATTTGGTATATATGCTTCTATCGGCCATGGGATGAACGCTATTGAAATTGGTGAGAATCAGTCCATGTTCAGACCTAGCCCCCATACAAATTACCCATATGAAATCGACATAAATTGCCATAAGATCCAAATTGTCATATAGATCTTACTCAAATTGGGTTTGTATGCCTTCATTACATCCACTAATGAGTAGTCCAAAAATGCTCTCTTTGACCCCATATAGAGCTGCTTCCCGATCTTCACTTAAATCTATTAAAAACAAAAATATTGCACTGATTCTTCTCAAATTTTGTTTGTATATATTTTTGCAAAATACAAGAGACTTTACCAAACATGATCAGGATCGGTCCATTTCTGGACCTAGTCCTTTTATAGACATAGCATCCGATATGAACTTTTTCATATCTGCTGCCAAAAAAATTAATAAAAATCCCACTCAAATTTGGTTTTTGCTTATTTTCAATATCCAGTTAGTTGGGCCTAAGAGATAGGGTTTCTAAACGCATGGTATAGGGTATCGTATAGTCGGTCTAGACCGACTATAATTTTCTTACTTGTTTTTATATATATAGATATTTTTTTAATACAAAATTTTTTTCTTCCGGAAAATAGTTTTATTCAATTATGAAAAACGAAATTACAATATTGTTAAATTTCTGTAGACTTGTTGATTTTTCCATTTTTTAGTAGTACAGGGCCCTTACGAAAATACTTATTTATATGACACTATTAGCGATCAATCGAATAAAAAATCGTTTAAAAATTAAAATTGCTTTTTAGTCAATGTTTCGAAATATTGTACTGCAAAATAGGCATTCATATACATCGAATCGGTGACTCAGTGTTGACCGTAAGTATAAACTAACAATCTCCATTTTTCCAATTTATATTTGAGTCTATATTCGAAGAAAACTGCTTTAACTGACACTTAAACGTAACTTTACTTCATAGGTAATATTTTCATTTACATGTTTGAAATAACTGTGAGTAATCAAAACACTAAATTGAGTTTGAATAAATCACAACTTTCATAACACTTGTACTTATTTTAATTTGTATTAAATTTAAACAAAATTGTTAGTGAAGATACATATCTCCAATGTATACACTTTCTCAACATAATGATTCATTTATTCAGTTTATTTTCCTTTCTTCCCGTACTTGTTATATTTGATTTCAAAATATTGCACGCAACACATAAATAAAACTTTAAACAGTACAATAACAGCACAGCAATGAGTTTAATTTCAAACATCCTTTTGTGCAGTCTACACAAACCCTCATACATGTACTTTTTACAACATCTACGGCAGAAAAAATGTATATAAAAATGAATTCTTCGAAATTGTTATAAGGAAAGCGAATGAATTTTCAAATTGGTTCATACAAAATTTATTGAATAAAGTTTAACACTATCTGCAATTCGAGAAAAAAAAATATAAGTCACGACTTGAAAACATTTATTTGTGAGAAAAAAGAGGATGAAGTAGAAGTTTTCAGGGAGGGTGATACGAATTGCACACGAGCTACAAATATTTGGTGTAGAGCTTAACTAAATTCCCAATACAAAGCAGCAACCGATAATTCATAGTGAACCTCTAAAAGGGATCGAACTCTCAGAGCACAGCTCTACGATATGATTCTAATAGTACACAGTACAAAAGCTTTCACGAAACGTAAATATATGAAGAAGCAGAGTTCTGATATTTCATATAAAGTGAAATCGTTGAATCCAAGGTAAGGTAAGGTAAATTAATGTAAGATAAGATAAGGTAAGGTAAGGTAAGGTAAGGTAAGATAAGATAAGATAAGATAAGGTAAGGTAAGGTAAGGTAATGTAAGGTAAGGTAAGGTAAGGTAAGTACTGAACCAGCTATACCTCCCATTGCATTAATCACTAAAATTTCATTACAGTCTTTTCTAAAGTCAATAAAAGTAGATGATCGTGAAACTTCTGTCAATGAAATTGAAAGGAAGTAGCTTATCAAAAACGCCCCTGCATGTAAGGGGCTTCAACTTAAATCAGTTGATAATTATTTCTTTTATATATTCCATGAACTTCCTAATAATAAAATAAAAATTAAATTTGAATAAATATAATTTTAAAATTAAATATTTTTTCGTCCGTCCATATCTGTCCTTCCTGTTTCTTTGTTTATACTCAGATGCAATATCTGTTTGATGTGTCTGCATCTTTTCATTGAGTGTAACTCATCATATTTTTGAACAGAATATATATTATGGTTTGTCAGTTTCACCACAGAGTTCTTTTGCTTTTAACATTGTATTTATGCACTTGGCACTTATCCTGCTGGTACAATGTCTGTTTAGTTTAAAAATATTCCAGCATGTCTGTTTTATCTGTTTGGCCTGTCTGTCTGTCCATGCTGTCTGTTGTTCGGATGGTTACTTCATGCTTTGTGTGGTGTTTTTTTGGTCTTTCAAAAAAAAGTAAACATTCGCACGATTCATTGTAAATTGTTTTATTTTTTTTTTATAGTTTATAGTAAACTTTAAATAATGATGGTATGCTTTAAGATACAACATAAAAAAATCGAAATCAATTTTAGAGTAATTTTTTAAACCCTTTACTTTTCTTTTGTTTTTAAGTATATACTCCATTTTTAATCACACTACTCCGTCAAAGGGGATTTGGTAGCTGACGATCTTATTGTGTCATACCTCAAAGCTTATAGATTTAAGTGATTGTTTTTAAAAGACTGCAAACTATAGGTTTCGATGGTATACTGCATAATTTCCATCATCAGACAATTTAAAATTGTTGTTGTTGTTTTAAGTAGTCGCAAAATTAAACAGCTAAACGTAGAGACGTCCATTTGACTGTTTTAAAATCATCTTAAAAACATAAATAACATTTTTGTTTTTTGTGTAATTTAATTGGTAAAATATGTGCGCATGCTCTGTTAATTGCATGATGCTCGATCCCCTTTCTGTTGTGCTACATGTTTTTATTGCAAAATACCAACGAGGGGTTAATCATATGTATTTTAGTCATGAAATAAGTAATAAACTTAAGTGAATCATTAAGAAGAGTATATAATTTTAGGGTATGGAGAGGTATTTTTAGGATAATTAATTAAAGAATTTACATAAATATATCTCTTATATATGTAATTAATAACTGCGAACACCTTTTTGCATATAAATGTAAATAAATAAAAAAAATTGAGTGTCTGAGTAACTCTGTGGCTATGAATAGATAAAACATTAGTTGGAACAGTACGACCCAAGAATCAATGATTTAACTCGTTTTGACTCTTATACGGTTCCCTTTATCTTAACTGCTCTACTCGGGAGCCACATTAAGCTTTTAATACCATCAATTTCGGCATTGGATTAATCGTAAAAGCATAACGGTCTACTTCAGAAAAAAACTTTATTTTGCCTCTAAAGTATACTTTTGTTATTACACGGATTTTGTCTTATAAACCATTATTAGAAAACACTATTCACAAACATGTTATAACAGAAAATTAGCTATTAATCGTTTCATTTGATTTATAGTTTTGTGGTGGAAACACTAGTCTTCTGTAGTTGTCAGTTTGTTGGTAGTGATGAATAAAATAAATAAATCATCTACTCGGTAATTGAATATTTTATATATTTTTTTTTATATTAGAAATTATTTTAATTTTTGTAGAAAAATAACTTCACTTTAATAAAGGAACAAAAGATATTTGGAAACAAATGATGACGATATAAAAAAAATAATTTTTTACACATAAATATTTGTTTGACGTGGTAATAAAAGTAGTCGAATAACGAGTATGGCGTAGCAAATTAACAGCACTGGTTTGTTTTGAATTAATTTTTATTTATATGTGATTTTCAGAAAGTATCAATTGTATTTCAGAAAACATCAATTGAATTTCAGAAAATATCAATTGAATATCAGAATTAGAAAGTACGGAACAAGCGGAGTTTAGGGGCAACGCTCCGATTTTATTTTTTTTGGGGGGAAGTAGGGGCTTTTGGGGTGATTCTAGGAAAATATTTTTTTTCGGCGGTCGAGCCTATTTCCCTAGTTATGGACTTCCGAGGTTTTGACATGGACTTGTATATAACTGTGTTATTTAGCATCGGATTTCAGCGATATATATATCATTTGAAAGCTTACTTGAGTACCTTTTATTTAATATTCTTAAATTTAAAATCTATTAACCCATTATGAACCTATTTCAAATTTTGTATTTTTGTAATAGAGTTTTTTCTTAAAATTGGAATTATCTCGTAAATAGACATATATTACGGATTTTACCTACACTTTTAAGTTTTTTCGAAATATATATTCCTATTTTTTATCAAAAATTTTCATAATATTATGAAAATATATTTGTTACCGGGCTTATTCCTCTATATATTTTTTTAGTTCTTTTTAAGCGCCGCAGGAAAATTTTATTAAAAATTTTCATAATATTTCGAAAACAGTAGTTAGTGCGTTAATTTCCGTAAAAAAATGATAGTATATCCGGTCCTGAAAGGTGGTAAGAGGTTGAAATATATATCAAAATGAAGTTAGTGGACCCAGCTTTTATCCAGTTTACGTAAAACCACACATGATATATGTCTGTTTACGAGATAATTCCATATTTAAGAAAAAAACTCTATTACAAAAAAACAAAATTTTAAATGAGTTCATAATAGGTTAATAGATTTAAAATTTAAAAATATCAAATAAAAGGCACTCAAGTAAGCTTTCAAATGATATATATATAGCAGAAATCCGATACTAAATAACACAGTTTTATACAAGTCCATGTCAAAATTTCGGAAGTCCATAACTAGGGAAATAGGCTCGACCGCCGAAAAAAAATATTTTCCTAAAACCGCAATAAAATATTTTATAACTGGTGAGAATTTGAAACTGATTGGGGAGTTGCCTCTAAACTCCACTTAAGCCAAAAGTAATTTACCCACAATACCGAAAAGTTATTATTGTTTCTATTAGTGATTTGAAGTCACAGAAAATGTTTGCCAATATTTGGACTTATTTTTTATGCACTGGAAAATAAACTATCAAGGGCAGACCTTAATGGTAAAAAGATGAGGACTTCATTTTAATTAGCTACAATATAAAACAAGTAAGAAAATTATAGTCGGTCTAGACCGACTATATGATACCCTATACCATGGTTTAGAGACCCTATCTTTCGGTCCAACTACTTCGATATAGAAAATAAGCATAAACCAAATTTGAGTGGGATTTTTAATAATTTTTTTGGCTGCAGATATGAAAAAGTTCATATCGGATGCTATATCTATAAAGGGACTAGGTCCAAATATGGACCGATCCTGATCATGTTTGGTAAAGTCTCTTGTATTTTGCAAAAATATGTACAAACAAAATTTGAGAAGAATCAGTGCAATATTTTTGTTTTTTTATAGATTTAAGTGAAGATCGGGAAGCAGCTCTATATGGGGTCAAAGGGATCATTTTTGGACTACTCATTAGTGGATGTAATGAATGCATACAAACCCAATTTGAGTAAGATCTATATGACAATTTGGATCTTATGGCAATTTATGTCGATTTCATATGGGTAATTTGTATGGGGGCTAGGTCTGAACATGGACCGATTCTCACCAATTTCAATAGCGTTCATCCCATGGCCGATAAAAGCTTATATACCAAATTTCATCAAAATATATTCATATTTGCGACCTGCAGTTTGATTACAAGCTTTACATGGACACACAGACGGACGGACGGACGGACGGACGGACGGACGGACGGACGGACATTGTTAAATCAACTCAGAAATTGATTCTGATTCGATCGGTATAATTAAAGATGGGTCTAGGTCAAATATTTTTGGTTGTTACAAACAGCAGCACAAAGTCATTATACCCAAACCACATAGTGGTATAGGGTATAAAAACTAGAAGTTTGTTCTACTTACCAATTCTTCCAATTAAATTAATCAAATCCATTTTTTATACCCTCCACTCCAGTGTGCAGAGGGTATATATAAGTTTGTCATTCCGTTTGTAATAATTAGAAAAAAATTTTGGATCCCATAAAATATATATATTTGTGATCCTTATAACAACCGGAGTTGATATAGCGATGTCCGTCTGTCCGTCTGTGGAAATCACGATTACGGCATCAATCGGGCAGCTAGGGTGCCCGGTGACATTAAAAAATGATTCATCCTCAGGATTTGCTATTTAAAATCATCCAAATCGGTCGATTAGGGCCCGAGATTTGAATGATGAACTTAAAAAAGTCTTGAAAAAATATAATTTTCTATGTTGTTCTTGTCACGATCACGCCCTGAATAGTGCAGCTACAGTGATCATTTTTAGTGAGAATAATTCAACCAAATTCATGGGAAGATTTCTATTCCAAAAATCATTAAAATCGGTGGAACAGGTCCAGGGAAATCTCTGAAAAAGTAAAAAAAATGAAAAATATGATGTTTCTATATTGTTCTTGTTGTTATTCTAAATGTTGTGTTGTTGTCATAGCTGGACTTGTTGTTTTTGTAGCCGTTGTGGTAATAATATAATAAAAACTAACCCATTGTACATTTTTTTATTAACTCTGGTAGAAAAATTTAAAAGTTTCCATTGTTTTGGCATCACTCTAAAAAGTTGTTAGATCATTTCTGTTATTACCACGAGCCTGCCTGCAGGCAGGGAAATTGGTTAAAATCGATCCAAAATTTTTTCGACAAGCAGACACTACGAGTTAATATAAAGGGAGTAAAAATTCACCAACATCTTAAGCAAATAATGCTAAAATACCTAGTTGTTAATAAAAAAAAATAATGTAAATATAGCAAAAAAAAATTTTATGTATAAATTTATTTATAAATTTATATAAACATATTAAATAATACAAATAATATACATATATTCTATATATGTATGTATATCCATAATAACTGCATGTTAGAAATAAATCGGTATATTATTTTATTTACATAAATTTCTGCAATACTTTGTTGTGGGGAAAATAAATTTCTTTTGCATTAACAGAGTGTCACTTCATTTTGCTCAGCGTGACTATGCCACAGTAGATGGCGCCACAATTTCTGTTCTAATTAGCTTTGCAATAGTTATTTCTATTTTAACATGAATGTCAATATTTTCAAATAGATATCATACAGCACAATGCTAAGAGTATACACGGACTGGTCTTTTATTTCATATGTTTTTTCATTATTATTTTACAGATATGAACATAAGTTTGGCATATTAACTTTTTGTTGTCTTTACAAAATAGATATCAATGAGTGTTTTGCTTTCAAAAAAGTTCTACATAGTTATATAGAATTATTATTCTGCTTTACCTACAGAATATCTGATTGCGATTACATCTAATTTTTAAAAATTGTTTATAATTACTAAAGCATTATTATTCACTTAAATACAAAATTGCACTTTTTAAATTTTCCATTCCAATTTAAGAAAATATCAATTCTAAAAACTGGAATTAATATTTCAAATTATAAATTTGAAAATATTGTTTGAATTGCAGAAGATCATATCAAAACGTCGGAAATAATAATTTTAAATTTAGAAGACATCAATTGCATCTTTAATATATAAATTTTATTAGTCAAACACAAATTGAAATTCGAAAAAAAAGAACACCAAATACCTATGTTTATATTTAAAAAATTTTTACATTTTAAAAAAAATATTGACATTCAGGAGAAATTAATAGCTTTTCAGTATCGCGATTCAGTAACTTCTTTTAACGATAGTCGAATCGTTAAAAAAAGAATATTGCAAAATTATCAGTAAAGTTTTTAAACGATATTCGCTATTGTTAAAGTCAGCTGTTGTTGTTATCTAAACGACAACCATTTTTGTGTTGTTTATTCAATCGCTAAAAACTTAAATTTTTAGGTTGAAATGTCGTCATACATAAATAAAAATCATAAAATAGTGAAAATATTTTGCTTTAATTAAAAAAACTTTTTTATATAAATAAAAAAATTAAATAGCATATTCAATTCATTATTTCATTTTCAAATAAATACACAGAAATATTAGTAAAAAAATAAAGATATTAAACATAAACATAAAATCATCCTGTCAAACACGAAGTAATTTGTTTTTTTTCTATTCTTCTTTGTGTTTTTCGCTTATTTTGACAGAGATGCCACTCGTTTACAATTTAAATAAATAGAAAAATAGATTTCTCGACTGTCGGTAAGATGTATGTACTTAGTGAATCACTTAATCCTTAGTGCAAACAACAATAGCTGTCGATGTATTTTGCGATTGTCGGATCGTTGAAATTTACAGAATCACACTACAGAAAACATTAATTTAAATTCAATGAATTTTAGAAAACGTCAAATGATATTTAAGAATTGCGAACATAAAAACTGTTACATAAATAAACGCAATTTGATAAGAATGTTATTTTATTTTATTTTAAATTTTCACAATTTTTTTTTGGATGAAAATTTTAAGTTTTTCAGAGAATAAAGAGAACAAATTATTTTATTTAAAATGTTTGGGACATTTGGTTTTTTGCGTTTGGCATCCCTAATTTGAATATTTATTATTGTAAATTTATTCTCTATGTTTTGCAAATATGGCAATATTTTAATAAAAAAATTGAGAGAGTTTTTTTTGGTTATTATTTTGTTACTCCATCCGACCTACATGGCCGCAATGCTAATTTAGTATCAACAGCGGTAAGTTTGAACATTTTCGCGTTATGGCTTTGTATGACTTTCGATGCGTATATTACAACAACATTATGATGGTGAGCTCGCTTCGACTTGGTGTGATGAGGCGTCATGTGAAGCTATCGTGTCTTGCTGCTTCTCCGAACACAATCATGGTTGCCGTTCGCTTTAGGACAGCTAATAAGAAAGAGTGATATTGGGTCAGTCAACCCAATTTTGAACGCGGTAACATGATCCATTTAAGCTATATTTTCTGTGACAGTAGAGCTAATGAAAAGTAAAACTAATGAAAAATTTTTGGAAGTAACTGAGGGAACTGTCAACAGTTTTGTGGAGAGTCAATCAACATTAGAGCCTCCCAGAAGTAACAACACCGTCATTAGTCACTTGTCACTGTCTTACCGGATTTCAAGCTTATTTATGATTCCAGTTGCAGAAAATCTTTGATGTCGATAGAAATATACGCAGCAAATATAAACTTATGTTGTAATGAAAAATTTTTTTAAAAACATTACTTGTATCTTGGCAGAAGGATAAAACTGACTAAATGTTAAAAGAAAAATTATAGTTAATTATTCATGTGACCACCCAAATTTTTTGGCTTTTGATTTTTGCAGTATGTGAAGTTCTTTATTATATATACTTGTGTCATACCTCTTATTATTCTTTGGAGAATTACAATCAATTTCTTTGATTTTGGCCCGTCTGAAATTATGATATTAAATAGGAGTGCCATTTTCATCCTGAATTATATTTAACTTATCTAAGTATAATAAAAATGCCTCGGGTGGCACAAAACCTTTTTCTAAGGTATTTATTATATAAATATCATTTGCATAGTACTGTGCCATTATTAGATTATTTTCAATGCACGATGTGCACTTTAAAATATTATGCCTGATTAGACTTATTATAAAGTTATCTATTCTAATTATATTAGATGTATTATATAGCTTTTTATTTGAAACGTATTTTACATAACTACTATGTGACGATCTAAATAACGACGTAAAAGCCCTTAAACATTTCCTTTCTAAGACTCGTATTTTTTCCATGGAAGAAGGTGAGATATTGAACCAAATTGGGCATCCATATGTGAGGATTGGTCTATAAGTGATTGGTACATAATTATTTTTATCTTAGATTTTATATGTTTAGAATAAAATAAGGATTTAAATACAAAAAATGCCTTTCATGCTTTCATAGTTATTTCGTTTACATTAGTATTGAAGTTTAAGAATTTGTCTAAGTGAATACCTTAGTATTTGACCACTTGTTTATTGGGTATGTTGATGTTGGTTAAATTTGATTTAACCCATTCATGCCCACTGTTACATATACGTAACGGTACTTACCCGAGGTTAAAATTCAAATTAATAATTGCAGGAACATGCTATTTTAATTTTGAATAATAAATCTTATAACCAGACGTCTATTTTACAAATATAAATAGTAATAGATTCAGTTGCACTCTTAGTGTCGTTGTGTAAGGTTGATAAGTGAAGTCATAGTTTTGGTAAGTTGGAAAAATTGGGATATGGCGACACACAAAAGGTAAGACTATTTATTAAGGGTGTTTAACAATATTTTAGAAAAAATATTTTTGTGTAAAATGATAAAGAAATAGTCAAAGGCCAATACTAAATTGTAAAAAAAATATTCATTGGCTTCATGGTAATTTAGGAAGTGGACACTTAAGCCGTTACGTATATGTAACACTGGGCTATACTCAATAATTTTTGTCACACTTTGCATTTATAGCATATATAAGGCAGTGATGAACTTTTAAGTTATTTTTTTAAGTTAGTTCTACGAAAATTTAATTTTCTCTTTCAGATATTGATACTTGACATTAGAGGAAGCCATTAACTTCCTTGAAGAACTGATGTCCGATGACAGTCAAAATAATTTTATTGAGCAAGTGGATATGGAACCGCCCAGTGATCAAAACTTTCAATCTGATGAAGATTCTGGAAATGAAGATGGTAGTGGACTCCCTGAAAACTTACCTAAGACACTGCTAACACAGCCCTGCGCAGTTATTGTTCGCATATCTGGATCTAACTACACTGAAGAGGTTGATGAGGAAGACAAGATGTTAAAGCAAGCGCTGGAAGATGTAATGAAGAATTCTATTACAAATTTGAATATAGATCATATCGGATCAACAGCTCCAACACCATAAACTTTAAACTCGTCATTCAACTCGCGGAAATTTTAGACTCGCCTGCTGAAAAAAGGATTCATAAAACGCCATCTAAGAATCCTCGTTTGAAACATCAACATCAAATTCGATACCAATTCCAAAAAAAAAAGGCAAAACGTATGATATCTAGAAAAAGTAGGTACACGAAATCTCAATCTGATCCCTTTATCCAGTGGATGAATGATGATGATGTAGGGTGTCAGAGTATATTCCCTGAGCCTGATTATTCTGATTGCACCGACTTGCCCTCTCACGAGCAGGTTGAAAAATTTTTCGATGATAAATTGTTACAAATGATATGTGATGAAAGTAACAACTATGCGGTATATTGTGAACAAGTTAATCCAATGATAACAGTATAGGAGATGCGTGTTTTCATTGGAATCTTAATAGGTAGTGGTTACTCCTTTGTTGCTTCAAAGAGAGGTTATTGGTCAAATGAAAGTGATCTCCAGAATGCAATGGTATGCGATGCTATGATGAATCAATGGTTGAATATTATGGCCGACATGGATGCAAACAGTTCGTAAGAGGCAAACCACTTCGCTTCGGATATAAAATGTGGAGCCTAAATACTCCTTTAGGATACTTAATAAATTTTGAGATGTAAAAAGGATCAAATCCGCGTACGAAAGCTGAATATTATACCAAATGGTGGACGAATTCAACGAAAAAATCCAACATCTTTGGTTTTCATTCCATTTTGATAACTTATTTATGACTCCTGCTGCATTAGTGGGTCTAAAACAATGCGGTTACCATGGAACCGATACAATCCGCGAAAATTTTATTCCAAAATCGTGTCCTTTGCCATCAAAAGAGGAATTAAAAAAAAAACAACGTGGTCATATTGAAAGCGCAAAAATGAAAGATACTGGAATAAAAATCACTAAGTGGGTGGACAATGCGGTGGTAAGTGTAGCTTCTATCATACATGGTAAATTGCCTATCATAAAGGCTGGAAGATTCTCTCGTACTGAAAGAAAAATAATTATGCTTCCTTTACCATATTCAATTTCAGAGTATAACCAACATATGGGAGGAACTGATAGAATGGACCAAAATGTAAATGCATATGGAATTGGCGCCCGCGAAAAAATTGTGGTTTTCTATATTTACGTGGCTGATAGATGTTTCTATACAAAATGCATGGATTTTACACCGCAAAGGTGGAGGCAGCATGTCCCAATTAGATTTCGGTAGAGCGATTGCCAGTCGTTACTGTGAAACGTATGGCGAAAGAAGACCTCCTCAAAGTTATCGCCGCTTAACTGCAGATGAATTTGAATACTCAAGTAGATATGATGGTGTGAATCACTTTGTGGTGGAAACAAAACAAAAGAAAACACGACGACGCGCTGGTCTCAATTGCCAAGCGCATCCAACTTCGATGTGCAAAAAAATGTAATGTCGGCTTATGCATCAAATGCTTCGAAAGATATCATTATTTTGGCAATAATAAAGTAAATTTCGAAATATATATATAAATATCAATGAATTAATTAATTTTTTTTTTATAAGTGCATTAAATTTAAGCTTTAACTTCAATAAATTTAATGATTTCTTACGTTATTTTCATAAAACATATTGGTTTTAATTAAAAAGTTTTAGGTTCAAAAATTACTGAGAATAGCCCACTGTTACGTATATGTAACAGCTTCCAAAGAACGATGAAGGTAAGGTGTTTAATGTTTTGTGATTTTATTTTGTTTATATGTACTATGAGACCTACGTCTCAAAATTTCTGCATTGTAAACGTTATAGATCGCTGTGGGCATTAATGGGTTAATTCCAAAATATTTCCAGTTTCTTTTTATATTATTGTTGCATTTATCGACAGAGGGCCTGAATAAAATCGTTTCACATTTTTGTGCATTTATTTTCATGTTCCAGTCAACTAAAATTTGTTCTACTATGTTAAAAGATTCTTGTAAGTTTATCGATTGTGCTATCGGCGTGGTATATGACAATATCATCTGCAAATGCTATAATGTTTTCTGTTTTGCTAAGCAGATCTAGAATAAAAAGATTAAATAAAATGGGAGAGTTTACAGTACCTTGTTTTAGGCCATTAATGATTTTGATAGTTCTATTACTTTTATAGTTCTGGTGAAATGCTACAAAGGATTTTTCGCTAATCATATTATAAAGGAGTATTAATTGATGTATTCGAAGCTGAAATTCAAGTAATTTGAATATTAAACCTGGTATCCATATGCTGTCAATGGCTGTTTCCATATCTATTAAACAAGCTCCAGTGCATAGTTTCCTGTTCCAATTCCAATTAGTATTGGAAGTGAGTAATTGTATTGCGTTTGTAGTTGAATGCTTGTATTTAAATCCAAACTGTTTTTCATTTATCAATCCTGTATCATTACAGAATTTGTTTATATTATTGTTAATACACTTTTCATATACTTTGCTTATATTTGGAAGTAAATTTATTGCACGAAGATTTTGTGGATTACTCGTATCTTTGTTTTTGTTTTTGCTAAAAGAACAACTTTAGCTTTTTCAATTTTTGGGGGAAATATAAATTATTTATCATGTCATTAAAAAGACTACAATATGCGAAAATCATTATTTCTGGTATATTTTCCAACAAAAGTTGTCCACCAAACAAATTGTGACCTGTTTCTTAAGAAAAACCGGAAATGACGCCAATTCGCAATTACAGCTATATAGAATGGACATTTCGAAATGTGACTCCATCTTTTTTTTCAGAAGTCTTTGGGAGAAACGAGGTAAAACTTCCGGCATACAGGGACAATGGAGCAATGGACAACTAAGTCACTTTTAAGCACTCAAAACATAAAAATGACAGGTCGTCTGCCGTACAGTTTTGACTTAGCACCCGATAATTATTTCTTATTCCCATATTTTGAGGTCAACATTCTTCGATGGATGAAAAATTCTATAATTTTTACCACAGTTTTCAGCTGGCTTCCCGACAGTTAACCACTGCTATAATCTGATCATCTTAAAGCTAATAAGGTGCTCTGTCAGTTAAACTATTTCGTATAATAAAGGATTTGTAAAAAAATTATTATGCACTAAAGGCAGCAAATTATAGCAATTATATGAGTTTCGAGAATAGGTCTAAGATCAGTCTTTGCTGAGATCATAGTTATATATAGGAAATAAGCGTACAGCAAATGTGCGTGGCATTAACATTAATTTGTGGCCTGCAGATATATAAAATTTCATATCGGATGTTAATTTATATAAAGATTAACCCAAATTTTAAATAAATCTATATAACATACATGTAGGATCGATCTAAAACACTTGTTTGACGAGTACTGAACTATTAAAAAATTTTATTTTTCATTTTATGTTACATAATACTTGAATTTAATGTATTTTTTTATATCGTTTGAATTATATTTTTTTTCAATTTAAATAAAACACATATCAGAATATTTTTAAATAAAGCGACCACAAATTTGGAAGCTCAACCAAGATCTCCAGAAGTTGGGTGAAAAGAAAACATTATTTGAATTCGTGAAAAAATAAGATAAAGAACAATAGCAAGTTTAGGTATGTCTGATGGAGGTCGCGAAAATATCCGACGCACTAGAAGCGAGAATAATGTAGCTCTTCATAATTTATGTTCGTTGTAATCGGCGACGTTTGAGAGAGTTTGAAGGGTTTCATTATAGCGAAAACGACGACACTTATGAAAGGAAGGCTGCATATTTTGATAAACACTTAAATCTGCAGAACGAAAATATTCAAGTTATGAGTTGGAAATACTGGCAGTGATCGAGGAATTGAAAAAATTTAGAGTGTATCTGATTGGATTATATTTTTAAATAATAATGCACTAACCAACACATGGAAAAGAAAGACTTATGTACGAGGGTTGCTAGATAGGTGATACTTTTACCGTGCTGGTACACAAATAAGGCATGTCGACAGTTTAAGTACTTTTCTAGTTATGATGGGTTAGCACTGAGAGCATTCTGACAAGATTGCGACAAGCTCAACTTCAAGATGGTGAATTAAAAGCAAATATACACATTCTAGAGGAAAAAGATTATTATGATGGTTATTTTATGACAGGCGGCGTGCTATATAAGTTGGTCGATAACTACGACTGCTAGTTGTTCCAAATGGGATGCAAAGGGAAATAATCAGGTGTGCACACAAAAAGGGTCATTTTTGAAATTCTTTAGGGAACTTATACGTCAGGAATATTATATACTAAAATTAGAAGAAAAGATTGATTACCATATCCAACTCTATACCCTGTATTATTACCAATAGGAAACGAGGTAAACAAAAAGAAGAGTTGCGCCCTATTCTTAAAGAGGGTGAAGATCTACGCAATTTTCATGTTGATCATCTATGATCCGTAGAATCCATAAATAAGCAATATAAATATATTTTCACAACGACGAGTGAAATGTTAACAAAGCTCAAATCGCAGAGCGCTATATTTGGAAACCCTATGCAAATTATTTCCGATAGAGGAACTGCATTTACTTCTGAAGACTTCAAAAACTATTGCGAGTTTGAGAATATTAAACATTTTTTGATTACTACCACGATCAAATGGACAGGTAAGGTTTAACGTAGTTAGAGGCCCTATTTTGTCTAAACTTAGTTCATTTTTTCGAAGTATAAGCACAACACCTTTTGAACTTCTGGTTGGTGTAAAAATGCGAACTCGTGAGCAGTCAGAGATCAGAAAACTTATTGATGAGGTAATGATATATAATTTTATTTTTGACTGACATGAAGCCATAATAAAGCAAAGGAGCAAATAGCTAAGGTTCAAGCTAAAAGTAAGAAAAATTACAACTTACGACATAAAAAGCTACCTCCAACTCAATTTGGTCCATATCTTAAGTTGAAGCCGAAATATCTAGGGTCGTATCAAGTAGTGAAAACAGAGCCTAATGGTACTTATGATCTGATGAGAGCTGATGTTTTCGATGGTCAAAAGATACGACAACAAGTGCGGAATTTATGAAACCGTGGTCTATAAGACTAGGTGACGATGAATTCGAGGTGGATTCTATGCAAGATGGCCGAGTTGTCGGATCGGTCTCAAATACTTAAGGAGAGGATGATACTTGTTCGACGAGCACTGAATTATTAAAGAATTTTGCTTTTATTTTTACATTTTAAAATATTTGAATTTAATGTCTCTTTTTAGTCTCTTTCTTTTAACTTATACTCTCTGTCTGTCTGTCGTGGGGCAACCCCATTCCCCCTTATCTAATTGATCTGAAACTTGGCCCATAGTCTTGTTGTGACTACAGATGAATTTTGGGGTAGCCACGCAAAGTCACACACAGACACGGAATGATCTAAATGCCAATTCCATCATCCGATCGATCTGAAACTTGGTCCATACACTTGCTGTGAAAAAAAAAGAACTTTGACTTAGTCACGCACAGTCACACATGGTCACGCATAGACACGGAGAGTTTTCAAATAGATTTCCCCTCATCCAATCAATCTGAAACTTGGTCGATATACTTGCTGTAAAGAAAAATTAACTTCGATAAAGTCACACACAGTCACGGAGTGATCTAAAACGCATTTCTTCTTATCCGATCGATTTAAAACTCAATGTGATTCTTTTAATAGCAGTAAAACCATCAATCAAAGAAATAAAATAATAGTACAATGCACTAAAACATAGACTTCAAAATTTTACGCATAAGGAAAGAATGAGTTTTAATAAAAACTTTGTTTTTATGGGTTAGACTATTAGTTTGTTTGAGTTATAATATTTTTTTTAAGTTGAATAAAACACATATCAGAATATTTTTTAAATAAAACCACCACATACATTTTGTTTTATTTTCTTTTTTGGTACATTTAAGATCGGTCAGCAACTTTATATTGTGACTCTATATTATAGGGTTTAAAACAAACTCATTTTTATCACAAACACATTAACAAGTTTAAAAACACACACATAGCATTATATAATTTTATGTATGTGTTAGTAGCAGCTTTAAATGCAATTTACTCAAAAGAAAGGAAAAAATTTTAAAATCTGTAAATCTGCAAATCGGCTAAAAAAATCCTTCAAATAATATACGTTTGGTCAAAATCGGGATAAAATGGTAGAACAAAACATCAGTCACAAAAACTCAGCTAGCTTATTAATCTTATAGATTATAAACATATATAAGTTGATCACATACACTGATTTCCACCAATAGACAGACGGACACAGACGTTTGGATAGACATCGTTTGGTCTCAGTCACATAGTTCTGGTAATTACAAAGCTAAGCATAAACTCGCTTTATACTGGCCATAGGTTACTAAATGGTACAAAAACGGTATCGTTGTTTTTATATCAGATATTAGAAAATATATTTTATTAGAGTAAAATTTAAAACAACATTAATTATCTTTAAAACCGTATATTATATTTCACATCCCTGAATCTATGGGAAGCACATAGATGACCATAACTACATTTAGAAGGACGTTTTTATACCCTATACCACTATGTGGTTTGGGTATAATGACTTTGTGCTGCTGTTTGTAACAACCAAAAATATTTGACCTAGACCCATCTTTAATTATACCGATCGAATCAGAATCACTTTCTGAGTTGATTTAACAATGTCCGTCCGTCCGTCCGTCCGTCCGTCTGTGTGTCCATGTAAACCTTGTAATCAAACTGCAGGTCGCAAATATGAATATATTTTGATGAGATTTGGTATATAAGCTTTTATCGGCCATGGGATGAACGCTATTGAAATTGGTGAGAATCGGTCCATGTTCAGACCTAGCCCCCATACAAATTACCCCTATGAAATCGACATAAATTGTCATAAGATCCAAATTGTCATATAGATCTTACTCAAATTGGGTTTATATGCGTTCATTACATCCATTTATGAGTAGTCCAAAAATTATCCCTGTGGCCCCATATAGAGCTGCTTCCCGATTTTCACTTAAATCTATTAAAAAACAAAAATATTGCACTGATTCTTCTCAAATTTTGTTTGTATATATTTTTGCAAAATACAAGAGACTTTACCAAACATGATCAGGATCGGTCCATTTTTGGACCTAGTCCCCATATAGATATAACATCCGATATGAACTTTTTCATATCTGCAGCCAAAAAAATTAATAAAAATCCCACTCAAATTTGGTTTTTGCTTATTTTCTATGTCCAGTTAGTTGGGCCTAAGAGATAGGGTTTCTAAACGCATGGTATAGGGTATCGTATAGTCGGTCTAGACCGACTATAATTTTCTTACTTGTTATGGTTTAATAAAATGCTTAAATTTTAGGGGTTTGGCATGGTTGTATTATGAGCTTCAAATTCCAGCTCACATATGTTACTTACTCGTAGTTCTGTTTTAGTGAGGACGTATTTTAGATTTTTTTGATATAGCGGCGAGTTCGCATTTTAGCCGATTTTTCTCAAAGAGGCCTCTTATGTTTGATGGTGGACACAATATGCATAAAATGCATACGGGTACCAATAATTTTATTTTTATACCCTCCACTCCAGTGTGCAGAGGGTATATATAAGTTTGTCATTCCGTTTGTAATAATTAGAAAAAAAATTTTGGACCCCATAAAATATATATATTTGTGATCCTTTTAACAACCGGAGTTGATAAAACGATGTCCGTCTGTCCGTCTGTGGAAATCACGATGATGGCATCAATCGGGCAGCTGGGGTGCTCCTTGACATAAAAAATGATTCAGTAACATCCTGAAAAGTTTGCTATTTCAAATCGTCCAAATCGGTCGATAAGGGCCCGAGATTTGAATGAAGATATAAAAAAAGTCTTGAAAAAATATAATTTTCTATGTTGTTCTTGTCACGATCACGCCCTGAATAGTGCAGCTACAGAGATCATTTTTAGTGAGAATGATTCAACCAAATTCAGAAGAGAAGATTTCTATTTCAAAAATCATTAAAATCGGTGGAACAGGTCCAGGGAAATCTCTGAAAAATAAAAAAAAAAAAATGAAAAATATGATGTTTCTATATTGTTCTTGTTGTTTTTCTAAATGTTGTGTTGTTGTCATAGCTGGACTTGTTGGTTTTGTGGTCGTTGTGGTAATAATATAAAAAAAACTATCCCTTTGTACATTTTTTTATTAACTCTGGTAGAAAAATTTAAAAGTTTCCATTGTTTTGGCATCACACTAAAAATTTGTTAGATCATTTCTGTTATTACAACGAGCCTGCCTGCAAAATTACAGATCGAATGGCTCACGGGAAATTGGTTAAAATCGATCCAAAATTTTTTCGACAAGCAGACAATACGGGTTAATATAAAGGGAGTAAAAATTCACCAACATCTTAAGCAAATAATGCTAAAATACCTAGTTGTTAATAAAAAAAAACAATGTAAATATAGCAAAAAAAAAATTTTATGTATAAATTTATTTATTTATAAATTTATATAAACATATTAAATAATACAAATAATATACATATATTATATATGTATATCCATAACAAATGCATGTTAGAAATAAGTCGGTATATTATTTTATTTCTTTTGTATTAACAGAGTGTCACTTCATTTTGCTCAGCGTGACTATGCCACAGTAGATGGCGCCACAATTTTTGTTTGTTCTAATTAACTTTGATATAGTTATTTCTATTTTAACATGAATGTTAATATTTTCAACTAGATATCATACAGAACAATGATAAGAGTATACACGGGCTGGTCTTTTATTTCATACGTTTTTTCATTATTCTTTTACAAATATGAACATAATTTTGGCATGTTAACTTTTTGTTGTCTTTATAAAATAGAGTTACCGAGTTCATCAATGAGTTTTTTGCTTTCAAAACAGTTCTACATAGTTATATAGAATTATTAGTCTGCTTTACCAACAAAATATCTGATTGCGATTACATCTAATTTTTAAAAATTGTTTATAATTACTAAAGCATTATTATTCACATAAATACAGAATTGCACTTTTTAAATTTTCCATTCAAATTTAAGAAAATATCAATTCAATTATATATTACAATTAATTGAATTTCAGAAAATCATATCAAAACGTCGGAAATAATAATTTTAAATTTAGAAGGCATCAATTGCATCTCTAATATATAAATTTTATTCGTTAAACACAAATTGAAATTCCAAAAAAAAAAACACCAACTATGTTTACATTTAAAAATGTTTACATTTAAAAAAAATATTGCCATTCAGGAGAAATTAATAACTTTTCAGTACCGCGATTCAGTAACTTCTTTTAACGATAGTCGAATCGTTAAAAAAAGAAAATTGCAAAATTATCAGTAAAATTTTTAAACGATATTCGCTATTTTTAAAGTCAGCTGTTATTGTTATCTAAACGACAACCATTTTTGTGTTGTTTATTCAATCGCTAAAAACTTAAATTTTTAGGTTGAAATGTCGTCATACATAAATAAAAATCATAAAATAGTGAAAATATTTTGCTATTATTAAAAAAGTTTTTTACATAAATAAAAAAATTAAATAGCATATTCAATTCATTATTTCATTTTCAAATAAATACACAGAAATATTAGTAAAAAAATAAAGATATTAAACATAAACATAAAATCATCCTGTCAAACACGAAGTAATTTGTTTTTTTTTCTATTCTTCTTTGTGTTTTTCGCTTATTTTGACAGAGATACCACTCGTTTACAATTTAAATAAATAGAAAAATAGATTTGTCGACTGTCGTTAAGATGTATGTACTTAGTGAATCACTTAATCCTTAGTGCAAACAACAATAGCTGTCGATATATTTTGCGATTGTCGGATCGTTGAATTCGCACTACAGAAAACATTAATTTAAATTCAATGAATTTTAGAAAACCTCAAATGATATTTAAGAATTGCGAACATAAAAATTGTTACATAAATAAACGCAATTTGATGAGAATGTTATTTATATATAAATTTTCACAATTTTTTTTGGATGAAAATTTGAAGTTTTTCAGAAAATAAAGATAACAAATTATTTTATTTAAAATGTTTGGGACTTTTGGTTTTTTGCGTTTGGCATCCCTTACTTGATTATTTATTATTATAAATTTATTCTCTATGTTTACAAATATGGCAATATTTTAATAAAAAAATTGAGAGAGTTTTTTTTTTGGTTATTATTTTGTTACTCCATCCGACCTGTATGGCCGCAATGAAGAAATATTTGTCCAGTGAAAAGAAACTATACAGCCATCTCCAATTAGCACGATTTAATGCATATAGCCACCCTACACAACCATTACCTTTGCAATGGAGGTTAGGGCTAGCTATTTAATTAGCAAAAACTAAATTAAACGAGATGTTATGTCATATAACCGGAAACGCATGCATATAGGTATATAACCTAAATACATGCCGATCAGCAACCACGATGACCAAAAAGCAAACACCGAAATAAATCCGAAATAATAGAAAAGACAAAAACCAACCCAAAGAATTTGCTGAAATAATTTGGTATTAAGTTTAACAAATTGTTTACTTTTTCATTTACATTTATTATCAAGACTCAAACCGAGGTGGAGGGTATCAAAGATTCGGCACAGCCGAATTTAACACTCTTACTTGTTATTACTACATGACTAATGTAAATAAAATAAAAGTCATACTCGGATAATTGTAAGCAATGTAAAGCGCATTTCAATTGTATATAATCCCACACAAGTTGCACACAAAAGTGTGTTAAGAAAAGGTTTAACGAATAAAAAGACAAAACGGAAACTAATGTGCTTCTAACCATTTGAAACATAAACCGAAAATACTTGGGGATTATTATAACCAAGTTTGGTATCTTATTTTATCATATTTCAGGCTTCACTCTTTATTTACCGAATATCTATTATATCGCACACAACAATGATGTTTTATTTTTAATTACTAACGAATTACATTTAAAATTTTTTCGTACTAAATTTTTCATATGTATTATGTTTCGAATTTTAAACAAAAACTAAAATCAGTCCGTCTGGCCGTTCTATTCGGTATTTAGACACAAATATGTCATCAATCATTGAAATTTACTCAACTCCCACCTTTCTCAAGTTATACTCAAACGCGATTCTTCCCTGTACATTTCTTATGGGACACATTCACTCAAGCAATTCGAATTCTCATAGCTCCTCTCCTAATGAATGGATCTTGATCGTTTCAGTCTCAGATCAATTAGCGGATCAAGCTCTTTCTTTTGAGCTGTTTAAATTCGTTGAGTCTGAGGAAAGTTATGCGTACACAATCAACTTCACATTGTGCAACACGAAAGTTAACGTACAGATTTCATTACAATAATTGCATAACACATACCCTGTGTTGAATTGTGATTTGCCAAAAATTTGAATACCTTTAGGTGGCATACAAGGTGGCCTTTATTTCTGTGTGTTCAACAAATATTTATAATGAAATAAACTTAATGAATAAAATAGATTAAAAAACATTGAAAGAAATAAATTGAATGATAAAATAAAATTTCCTACAATTTGCACTCGAATTTCTGGGCTGCGCTCTGCTAGTTACATAAATTTAATAGATTTCATACAATATAGAATTTATAATAAAAAATTATAGATTCTTTAATTTTGCTTTCCTGATGTTTGTTTAACTTTGACCACTGCTAGCTTACAATATATAAAAAGTATATAATTTTTTTTTTTAGTTATACAGTTTTCTATTTGGCTTATAAGCTTGAATATTACTCAGCAATAATAAAGTGCAGTTCAGTTAAAATTACAACTCTATGTAGCTATGTTTGCAGCGCCGCTAGCGTAGAAAACAAACTTATTTTAACATATATTTTTTTGACAATAGTTCGTCCATTATTTGACTAAAATTTGTATTAATATTTGCAAAAACTATACGCAATGAAAAAAAAAGTGGCGTGAAAAAGTTTTTCGCAAATTTCTTGAAAATCCGACACGGTTACGTGCAAAGATAACAAAATCACTAAAATAATACACAGTTTTAGAAAGATATGAAGAGACCTTGAGTGTTGTAATCAAAACGGAAAAAGAAACAAGTGGAATGCGTGATCAAAATTTTAAGTAAAAGTTACTGAGATCTCTGAAGGATAATCCTGGGTTATCAGACCAAGATCGTGCCAAAAAGTTTAAAAATAGCAAAAGTACAATTCGTCGAATATGTTTAAAGACAGGAATGACAGCATATAGAGTTATTAAATACCCACACAGAACCGATAAACAAGAATCGGTGACAAAAAGGGGTACCAGATTGTTGTACAACGATGTTCTAACGAATTTCAAAGGTATTTTTATGGATGACGAAATATATGTCAAAGCCGATTTTAGACAACTACCGGGGCAATGTGGCTTCAAATAGAAATATGTAAAACAGGATAAATTTGGCAAAAAACTGTTGACTTGGCAAGCGCTCTGAAGTTATGGGTTAAAGAGTAAAGCATGCCATTAACTAGGCATCACAAATCTCCAACAAGATTTTGGCCGTATCTAGCGGAATGTCACTACTCTAATAACACCACCAGTGGCATAAAGACAAAAACATCAATTTTATACCGAAATGTCTTAATCCACCAAACTGACCAAAACTTCGCCCAATTGAAAAATTCTGGGTAATTGTTAAATATAATTTATCCAAAACGAAGTTTCAATGAGAAAAAAGTGCCATAGGTATGCTGCGGAAGGTGCTATAAAAGTTGTGCAGTGTTTGATGGAAGCATGTCTCTTGATATGCCCGAGAATTCATTCGAAATCAAGAAACCAAAATCTGTTTTGAATTTTGTTTATAGCTGAATATATTTTGTGAGTTGCAATTTTAATTGAACCATTCTTTACATTAAATAAACAGAGTATGGAATTTTAACATACCCTGTCGTTAATATTATAAAATAGTGACAGAATGTAAAAATAAAACGGCTCCGATATTTGGAAAAAGCCACAACATTTAACTTATTTTGAAATAATAATGTTGTATAAATAAAGATAAATAACGACTTAGAAACCGCTTGAAGTTTTCTTGCAAAAATAACTGTATTTTCCATAATCTAAAAAATCATACTATATCTTCTTTGCCGCTTATTACCACATGATTCTCATGCATAACGTATTGACTTAACACCAAGATTGTTCTCCATACCATATATTACCAATTAAATATTCGATAACTATTCAACCATAATGTATATTTTTCATGTTCCTTGTATCTTTTTTTGTTTCATTTGTTGGTAGTACTTGTAGTGTTTATCCACAAAATAAATATGAGGTCATTGGGACATTGAAGCAAATGGAGATGGGTTGGCCAGTCAATAAGAAACAAAAAATAAACACACGCAGCACCAGAACATAAAGATAATTATTGAACATGTAAAGGCAATTTTTATGCCCCACAAGTTAGTTGATGTGCAATGTTAAACGTTTATATTTTTCAATTTCGTTATTTCTTTCATTAAAATGAAACAATAAGCAAACAGTGAATATAAACGTATATGCTCATATATATTTGTACGTAAATAAATAAACGTTTATCGAACATCAACTCTAGATAAAACCGTAAACTAAATACATATGTGAAACAAGAAGTAACTGCTATAAATAAAGAGTCACTATCATCAGTTTATGGATATAATATATTAAAGATTTGTACGTTAATGTTAGTTTAGAAAAAGAATGTGAATGGCTATAAATTATAACAGAGTTTGATAGTCCATAGAAGACAAGAAATTGTAAAGGGCTATGAACATATAATCCAAATATATATAAAATTAATTTTCTGTTTGTTTGTTTGTTTGTTTGACCGCTATACAAATTTTTATTTTTCAACGGATTTCTCTGAAATTTGGTACGCACAATCTCTGTACTCCAGGCAAGGTCGCAATATACCTCTTACCGGCCACGCCTAATTTTGCGCCTACTTCTATGTAAATAAAAATATTTTTTTTCCTTTTATTTATTTCTTTGCTTGATTGCTATACAAACTTTTATTTTTCAACGCCTTTCTCTGAAATTTGGTACACGTGATCCCTGTACTCAAGCGAAGGTCAGATCATATATCTTTCTGGCCATGCCTACCTTTACGCCCACTTTATAATAAAACTCATTTTCTGTTTATTGGTATATTTGTTCGCTATACAAATTTGTATTTTTCAACGGATTTCTGTGCAATTTGATACACACGGGAAAAACTTTACGATGAACTAATCCCCCAAATTTAAGGTCCCCGCAAGAAATGAACAAATCCCCATATTGCTCTCAATATCTGTCCTACAACAGATTTATAATAATAACTGTATTCTTTTCAATAGTGTCATTTCGGTACGCGGAATCGGGGCGTGGACGCGGACGCGACGAGACGCGCTCGCAGAACAGAGCTTAGCTAAAATATCGAAATGATCCGAAAAATATAATTTGGCAATTACAATAAGTTGGGAACAACTGCGCGGCAGCACTGGTGTGGCTGCCAAACGCTCGGAAGCGGCTCGCGGACGCGGATGCGACGCGCTCGCGAACAGAACTCAGCTAAAATATCGGAACGATCCGGAATATATATCTTGGTGATTAAAATAAGTTGACGCTAACTGCGCGGCAGCACGGGAGTAGCTGCCAAACGCGCGGACGCGACTCTCTCGCGGAACACAGCTCAGTGAAAAGTCTTACGATAAATTTTAACTACGTATGTGCAATAATTACCTGTTAATTCCAAATAGGCCAAACATATACTATAAGCAGTTGCTTAAAGCAATTTTTGGCACAACTTTAAACGTCGCATTCATTTTCCATTTTTTAAACTTCTATAAATTTGACGTCTCTGCTCAATGATGATCATTTATTGAATGAATTAATTCAATTTTTCAAACTTCTGATTCCTTAAATTTGCCAACGATTCCGTTATATTTGATGTTTACAATGTAAATAAACTTCAAGCGGGTTCGCAGCTTATTTTTATTGTATTTTTGCTGTAACGTGTTTTAAAAAAACTTCTAAATTAAAAAATCAAAAAATTTTAAATTGAAATATAAAATGAATTTACTCCACAAAAAACGTTAACATTGGGGAACTTTTTTCATCATGAACATATTCCCCAATCCCATACAAATTTTTGGGAACGAAGTTCATTTTTTTTTGTTCATTGGGGACTAAGTACTCAGCACCTGGTAAGCATATTGAACAATTTTTGAAGCCAAAGGCCTTTGGATCCCGGACAAGACCGGGTAAAAACAGCTAGTAATATCTATAAAAACAATATATAAAACATATTTATGTAAAACTATTCGTAGTCAGTTGTATACAAAAGTTTACGTATTTCGATTTGACAACCCTAAAAAAAGTTAGAGGTCAACTCTGTTAGCTTTCTCTACAATGCTTAGGTTTTGAGATAATGTAATATATATACACTAGCAGATTCCAGCCCTCGAAATTTGAGCGCAAATTCTAGGAAATTTTAGTTTTACATTAAATAAAGACATTAAAAGTACGCTAATCAATTATAGCCAATTCACAAATCAACAGAAAAACAAACTCTTTTTTATTACAAACACATTAACAAATTTAATAAACACACACATAGCATTGTACAATTTTATGTATGTGTTGGTAGCAACTTTAAATGCAATTTACTCAAAATAAAGAAAAAAAAAAATTAAAAATCTGTAAATCTGCAAAACGGCTAAAACTAAATACCTTTCAAATAATATACGTTTGTTCAAAATCGGGATAAAACGGTAGAACCAAACATCAGTCACAAGAAATGATTTATTGAAATTTCCAATTTATTAGCTAATATGAAATTTTGTTCGAGTCAGTGATGAGTTGCCTGCCAAAAAATCTGGCTTCTTTTTCCGAATAGCTTAACGTATATGAAGAATAACACTCAAATAATATTTTTTGTAAACAGATTGGTCCGGCGAAAGGAATTTATAATAAACTAGATGTAACCCGGTGCGCTTCGCTACACCCTCCCCCTCCCCCCACCCCCTTCCGAATTGTTACGAAAAGGCTCATGCAAGTCCCAAGGCTCTCACTAACACAGTAATTCAGATATATCACATTTAATATTAAGTTTGTATAGGGGTATCATGCGCATTTGTCCAATCCCGCCCATTTTTTGTCTTACTACTCACGTTAATAATAGATGACCTAAGATAAATTTTCAAAGCTCTCTCTATCATAGTACTTTATATATATGATATTAAAAATTTACTTTGAATGGGAGGTGCCACGCCCACTAAAAATATTAAAAAAAATACAGCCTGTAGCACTTCCGATATCCGCAGTAAGAATCAGTGAAAATTTCAGGAAGATCAGATAAGTCGTTACGGAGATTATTTTTGATATATGAGGTGCCACGCCCACTTATCCCATCCCGCCCAATTTTTATTGGACTACTCATATTAATATCTGAGGGACTCGTCGAGCAAATTGTCGAGCCTTTCCCAGTTATATGATATTAGATATCTACTTTGCATGGGCGGTGCTACGCCCACTGCTTCTATCACGCCCATTTTTTTGTTCGACTAATCACACAAAGAACCTATGGGCTCACGCAAAGCCACAAAGCTGTCTCTTTTACAGTACCCCAAATATTTGACATTTAATAGTTACTTTGCATGGGCAGCTCCACACCCATTGGTGTGAACCCTCCAATTTTTTGTCTGACTACTCATACTAAGATCTGATGGTGTCGTGCAAAGTGTCAAAGCTTCCCTCTTTTAGTACACCAGTTATATGATATCATATATTTACTTTGTACGGGCGGTGCCACGCCCACTGCTCCGATCACGCCCATTTTTTGTCTAACTAATCATATGAATAACTTATGGGTTCACACAAAGTCCCAAGACTCTCACTATAACAGTACTCCAGATATATGGCATTTTATATTTTATTTGTATGGCAGGTGCCACGCCTATTGGTCCGATAGTGCCCTTTTTTTGTCCGACTGCTCACATTAATAATAGGTGCCATCAGACAAATTTTAAAAGCTCTCTCTATCATAGTACTCGAGATATATAACATTGAATTATTACTTGTATGGGAGGTACCACGCCCACTTCTCCGATCCGGCCCATTTCCGGCGCGGCTACTAATATTAACAATAGGTGACCTCACACAAATTTGCAAAGCTCTCCCTGTCATGGTACTCAATATATGTATATGATATTAAAAATTTACTTTGTGTGGGAGGTGCCACGCCCACTAAAAATATTAAAAAAATTATAGCCTATAGCACTTCCCATATCCGAAATAAGACTCTGTGAAAATTTCAGGAAGATCAGATGGCTAGTTACGGAGATTACCCCCTACAAACAAACAAACAAACACACATTACCTCTTTATTATATTGGTATAGATGTATTACAATGTGAAAATCAAAGAATGGTGTTAACTGATTCTTTTGAAATTTAATCTGTTTCAGCAAGATCTTTAATTGGCAATCGATAAATTTTCAGTACCAAATCTTGAACTGATTTGACGTGTTCCCCATCAGTGAAGGATTTTTCACGTCCAGGGCACTCTTTGTCTTCAGGCTTATCCTCGCCACCTTGTGACTGTTTGTACCACTTGCAAATACTATTTCTGATATAGACTGGTCACCGAAGTACTACTACAATATCCTCAACTTTTTTGGAGCAGTAATAGCATTTTGCAGACAAAATTTATTCGACCAATTTTTCAGCAGAGCAACGTCTGAGCTCAAATTGATAAACGCGCGAAGTTTAAATTGAAATTTCAACTTTTAATTTGAGCACAGCATTAAAAAAAAACACACAAAAAAAAAATAATAATTCTAATTCTATAAAATTTTCACCAGCGCGCTGGTGACGCTGCAGCGTCAACATATTCAGCTGGAAGTACGGACTCCAAACGGAATTTATTTTACATTTTTGTATTTAAAAAAAAAAAAACAACAGGCATATTGTAGTAGAAAAAAGCACACACATATCGCACCTGTACCTCTAAAGAGAGTCAACTCAAAATTTTTAAATTTTCAATTTTTGCAAGAAAACGTTACACCATGGTCATATCTGTAAAAATTTACATCGATTTTTCTAGTCTTTGCAAAAAAAAAAATACAGTTGTAACCCTCTTTGTATGATAAGAGTAGCTTCTTTAGAATCCACTAAAAAGACATATTTTGAGTTCCACCCAAAAAACTTGTTATTTTTGCTGATCACTGAAAAAATCGCAAAAACAACTACTGTTGTATACTTTTTATTCGCAATTCTTTACAATAAAACAACTGTTTTAAAATTTTATAGTAAATATTAAAAAAAACTTTTTTTGCCTCTACTGAAAATTTATAAATTTTGAGTTGACTCACTTTAGAGGTACAGGTGCGATATACATATACAAAAAAAAAAAAACACTTATTTCAAAGATGTTCTATATTTAGTTTGTTATATTGGGAAAGGTTTAATAGTATAACTCTGCTTGGATTCTCATTGCGTTGACTTCACAGCAAAGCTATATGAACTAGCTTTTCACGAAACAAATTATCTACTGCTTTTGGTTACTGATGAGGGTTGTCATGCAGAATATAGATCAATTTTTGAAACAAATGTGTCAATGTTTTTTACTTTATTTTAAAGTAAAAACATTTCATCTTGAGCCTGAAAAAATTTCGAACTCAATTATTGAAGAGATCAAAAAAAAATTTTACATATGTATAAATATCAAATTACAAATAATAATTATTATTATTAAATTCTGTGACGTTAAATTTTATTTTCTTTTCACTCTTTTTTTTATATGTGGAGTTATTTATGGAGAACACAATGTCCATTACCTCCTAAATATGTAATTACAAAATGATTACTTAATTTAATATTTGATTTATAACTGGAGTAACTATGAAAATATATCTAGATTTTGGCATTCCATAAAAAAAAAGAAAAAAATTGTTACGACTTTGACAACTCAAGGTTAAATAGACAGCCATACAAAAAATGTTTAGCTGTCATACACTTAACAATTGGATATTTGATTTCATTGTCGCAGTACAGAAAAATACTTTCCACACCCCAAATTCATCCAATCACTAAAAGTACAGGTTGTATGTGCGACTTTAGGATTTTAGGCAAATTAGGTTTTAAATTTTTTTTTCTCCTGTGCCTTGCCCATAATACAAAACGATTGTTGTAAGTCTTCTACAGAAAACTTTTTCCTTCGCTTTGATCTACTGGAATCTATTAACGCCGTTAATAATGGTTACAGTAAATGGTGCTTTCTGGGCCCATTGAATTTCGATGTTTTATTTAGCAAACTGTAAATAAAATATAATTGGAGATACATATGCAGAAAATAAAGCCAATTCAGAAAGCCAATATGACGATTTTAAAAAATTCGAATTAAAATAATTACTATAAATTTTATTCGAAAGCCAATAATTTATTTCTACTTACACTCTGCAACATCCAAAATCGGGATGGGATGAAACCACCGCGGAAGCTTATATCAGTAAAAAAAAGTTATAGGTGTCCCGGTGTCTAGGAATCGAGATATATCGATTTGAACTTAGTAAGTATCGTATAGGGGAATTTGTCACATTTTGGGCCCCTTTGTTGAAAACAGATCATAATTTAGAAAAAGTATTAAAAGAGTCACATATTTCTGTCATCTCATATTATGAACGAAGAAAAAAACTTCAACGACCAATACAAATAAGAATATCAACAGAAAACTTTGAAGATGTAGAAGTTTGCGGTAAATACCTAGAATCCATGCAACCTTAAAATCAGTGAATGAGAAAAGGCTTTTGCGGCTACAGGGTACGCTTAAATGATAAAAGCTTAAATGAATTATTTTATAAGAGCGGTTTCTAGTAAACTAAATTGAATGGAAAGAACGTAATAAACAATTTAAATTGCTTTCTTTTTTAAACTCTTCCTTTTAACTCATACTCTCTATCTGTCTGTCTGTCGTGGGTCAACCCCATTCTCCCTTATACAATTGCTATGAAACTTGGCCAATAGTCTTGTTATGACTACAGATTAATTTTGGGGTAGGCACGCATAGTCACGGAGAGATCTAAATGTCATTTCCCCACATCCGATCGATCTAAAGCTTGTTCCATACACTTGTTATGAAAAAAAGATTAACTTTGACTTAGTCACGCACAGTCACGCATGGTAACGCACAGTCATGGAGACACTTAAAACGGATTTCCCTTTATCCGATCGATCTCAAGCTTGGCCGATAGACTTGCTGTGAAACACGCATAGTCACGCACAGTCACGGAGAGATTAAAACCTCACTTCCCTTCATCCGATCGATCTTAAACATTGTCCATAGACTTGTTGTGGACAAAGATTAATTTTAAGATAGTCATACTCAGTCACTCATAGTCACGCACAGTCACACAGTGATTTAAACCCCATTGCCCCTCATCCGATCGATCTGAAACTTTGTCCATAGTCTTGTTGTGACCAAAGATTAATTTTAAAATAGTCACGCAAAGTCACGCACGGTCACGGAGAGATCCAAAGCTCATATGAATAAGCAAAGAAGGAGTTTTAATAAAAACTTTGTTTTATTGGTTAGATAGTTATTGATAAATTGACAAATTATTTTTTTAAATTAAATTATCGGTAATTTAATTTTCATTAAATTTTAGCAATCATTAGTTGTACTCTCTACTATTGGGCAATATTCCTACAAGAAATATATTCCACTGTTCTGACGTGCTTTAGATTTCGTTTGGTTTATATTCAAATTCTTCTGATAGTACTTCCCATATTAGTTGGTGGCAAACCTCTCCATAAAATATTGGCAGATTTATTTTTTGAGTATAGTTAAACCGAAAAATTTTAAATTCGAAATTCAAGACGTACTTGCAAACAAAAATTATTGGAAAATATATTTTTACTACCATTATTTTAACTCGTATTGTCTGCTTGTCTGCCGAAAAAATTTTGGATCGATTTTATCCCTTTTCCCGTGATCCCATCGGGCTGAAACTTTGCAGGCGACGATGACAAAAAATATTGTAAGAATATATTGCAAAAATATATAATAAGAACTTAGTGCTTTTGGGTTAGTTTTTTTTCAATATTTTTTTTACAGGAAACCCAATAAGGTTTTTTCACACTACTTAAAGGACTTTATAAGATCTTTTCCACAATATATAACACTATAGAGAAATTATCTAAAGGAAATACCGAACTCACACAAAAGTGTGTTTATGATATTCTTTAAGAAACTAAACCAAATCTAAAGCGCTTTTAACCTATAGAACTTAAAACATAATATCTCTGGGTTTTTATACTTCAATAGAAAATTTTGGTAAAACATTTTTTATGGTGTAAGCGATTTAGAAATAGTTTAATATGTATTACTAGCAGTATACCTGCTACGTTGATAGCGTTATTAATATATTAATTATTTAAAACATAAGGATATTTAAAAACAATAAGAAATATATTGTGAGTGATAAAACGATGGCAACTTTTAACAAAATATTTTTTTGACGTCTTGGACGGTAAATACCAAAAAAATTTATCATAAAATTAAAAACTCTTTTATTAATTTAAACATTTGTATGGTTTATTTATTTAACAAAGAAAAAATATTAACATAACTTCTGACAAAAAAAAAAAAAAACAAAACTTTAAAGTATTAATTTTTATTTTGGAAAATAATGGAAAACTTTTATAATTGTTGTTATTTGGCCAATTCATCAATATTGAGTGTATTATTTTATTAAGCTAATATGGCCTAAAGTTTTATGTAATTAAAGTAAATTTTAATACAATTTTGCTCGACATTTCGTCGATTATATGTCGACTTCCTCTGGAGCTCGTCTATTTATTAATAAAAATATGAAAACAATCTAATACAATAATTTATCACCGAAACATTTAAAAACTTACAATGTTGACGTTACTACATTAAAATATAAATATTTTTTTTTTTTTACATTTAATAAATAACAAAAAACATAAAAACACTGACATAATAATAAACACAACTTAATTTAATATCACAGTTTATTTCATGGCAACTCTATAGCTTGCATTTATATTGTTTGTGTCTTCTTTCAAATTTAGTGTTCTCATTATCTGTTGTTGAATTCGTAAATTTTCTTTTGTATACCTTTTCTTTTCATTCTTTTCCTTGTCCAGTATTTTTACTTTTTCAAAGTCAGCTGTGTGACCTGTTTTTAGAATATGTTGTGCCAATGCTGTCGACTCTTTTGCTTTCGTTATGTCTGTTTTATGTTCTAACATCCTTGTGGCTAGTGTTCTCTTTGTTGTGCCTATATAAATTATATCACATTTCTGATTGTCATCTCCCTTGCACGTTATCTCATACACAACGTTGCTTTGTTTTTATACCCTATACCACTATGTGGTTTGGGTATAATGACTTTGTGCTGCTGTTTGTAACAACCAAAAATATTTGACCTAGACCCATCTTTAATTATACCGATCGAATCAGAATCACTTTCTGAGTTGATTTAACAATGTCCGTCCGTCCGTCCGTCCGTCTGTGTGTCCATGTAAAGCTTGTAATCAAACTGCAGGTCGCAAATATGAATATATTTTGATGAAATTTGGTATATAAGCTTTTATCTGCCATGGGATGAACGGTGTCGAAACTGGTGAGAATCGGTCTATGTTCAGACCTAGCCCCCATACAAATTACCCATATGAAATCGACATAAATTGCCATAAGATCCAAATTGTCATATAGATCTTATTCAAATTGGGTTTTGTATGCATTCATTACGTCCATTAATGAGTAGTCCAAAAATGATCCCTTTGGCCCCATATAGAGCTGCTTCCCGATCTTCACTTAAATCTATTAAAAAACAAAAATATTGCACTGATTCTTCTCAGATTTTGTTTGTATATATTTTTGCAAAATACAAGAGACTTTAGTAAACATAATCAGGATCGGTCCATTTTTGGACCTAGTCCCCATATAGATATAGCATCCGATATGAACTTTTTCATATCTTCAGCCAAAAAAATTAATAAAAATCAGACTCAAATTTGGTTTTTGCTTATTTTCTATGTCCAGTTAGTTGGGCCTAAGTGATAGGGCATGGTATAGGGTATCGCATAGTCGGTCTAGACCGACTATAATTTTCTTACTTGTTGTTTCTCTACTGGTGTTTTTACGTTAGTAAATATTACGCTAAGTGTTTGATTTGCTTTATAAGCAAAGCTTATGTTATTCTCCTTCATTGTTGTTCTCATATTCTTATTGTCAGTTAACCCAGGGATGTATTGTACACTGTAAAATTGTTTATCCTCCTTGTTTTTTTTTTTTTAGTGTTGTCACGTTGTTTGTTATATTTTAAATGCTGGGTTATATCGTCGATTAACATTTTAGTATGTTATTTGGAAAACTATTTTCTAAAAGTATCTGTCGTATTTTCTGTTTATTTAATGTGCGAAACTTTTCGTCACTTAGCGTTAAGACTCTTTCGATGAAATTTCTTGCAGTATTAACAATCTGGTTTTTGGGTTGCGTCGCATTAAAATTCATCAATCTACCAGATGCCGTTGCCTTAGAATACCAATTGAACGTGATTTTGTTGCCATCTCTCCATAGTTTCATGTGAATGTATGCAATTTCTTTGTTTTCCTCTACCTCTATCGTAAATTTAAGTTTCGGATGATGTCTGTTTAGTGTATTGAGAATTTCATCCTTGTCATCAAAATGTATTATAGCTATTATGTCATCGACATATTTTGCTATATATTTAATTTTTATATTTTTGTCTTTTAATTCCTTTATCGCATCGTCAAGTAGAACGTCAAGAACTATATCTGCTATGGTATTCCAAATATTTGATTAAAAACCTGATTGTTGTATGTAAAATAATTATTATCAGTCAAACAAAATTTTAAAATTTCAAGAAATTTTGTACTGGGGATTCTTGTCAATTCCTTAATTATTGACCATTTCATCATAATATTCTGTATAGCAGTATGTACGGGGATATTTGTAAATACTAAAATCTCTCCATTTCCAAGTTCGATATTTTTTAAATTGATTTTTAATTCTGTTGAATTTTTAATATTATATGTTTCAGATATTATATGCTTTAGAATTTGCCCAATATGTTTTGAAAGATGGTAACAAGGAACCTGGATTGATGCGACTATAGGTCTGAGTGGCATATCGGTCTTGTGGATTTTGGGTAAGCTGTCGTTTTTGCCATAAGTCTATATGTACATTTTTCTCTAGATTTGATACAATAGTGTTATTTGTTTTTTGTAAAACCTTACTATACAATAACAATGTGGAAAAAATGATGGTCATGGAGGTGGATGATTCTTATACCGAACGACTGTATGAGGTTATTATAGCAAACCCCTCAAAGCGTTTGCTCCTGTGGGGGTTTATGTAATTTTATGGCCGTTTAAATATTTAATTTTTTCGCCAATACTATTTGCCAACAGTATTCTAATTGCAGTTCAAGTTTTCTTTAGCAAGATTAATGCTAGCCAAACGATTTTTCTCTGATATCACAGAACCATAACATCCAAGATCAGCCTCAATTGCTCGTCAGGAAACTTCTTTAAGTAGCATTTTTGGAGATTTTTAAACTCCCATGCTTTTAAATTTTCTTGTCTTTGGCGTGTTTTATGGGGCCTGCGCCCAAAATTAAATTACGGATTTATTCATAGAAAATTTCTCACAAATATTATTTTACTTATTATCAGCACTAAAATCGTCTATTATTCTGGTTTTTATTTTTAACTATTCATAAAACTTTATTCTTGCCATTGTTTTGTAATAATTGAAGGAAAACATCAAAATATACATATAAATATTTAAATAACGGTTAAGTTTTTTTACATTTCCTTTGAAGCCTTCTTTTATTTTTATTGTCTTAATCAACTCTAGTGAAGAACTTTAAAAGTTTCCACTGCATTGGCATCACTAAAAACAGTGCGTTTAAAATAGAGTGCATAATTTTTTAAATAATGGTAAATCTATATATATATAAATGAATCGTGGTTTGTTCGTCCGCTTAAAACTTGAAAACGACATGATCAAAAGGGAAGGTTTAGGAAAAAATAAAAGTACAAAAACTCTCAACAGATAGAGCTGTACACGGTTATTCCATTTTAACATCATAAATATTGAGTACTATGAGAGGGAGAACTTTGTACCTCCCATACAAAATTAATTTTCAACATCATTTATCGTTAGTACTGTTTTAGGGAGAGCTTTGTTTGCAATTTTGTATGAGGTCATCTATTATTGCAGGGAGTTGCTGTAAGTAGCCATTGTAATAATTAGCGTTATCGGAACAGTGGGCGCGGCACCTACAAAAAAATTAATCACTCAATACCAGACTCAATATCATGACAGGAAGAGCTTTGATACTTGGTGTGACGTCATTTGTTATTAGTGTAAGTACACCTGACGAAAATAGGCTGGATCGCATAACTGGGCGGTTTACATGCCCTACAAAGTACTGATTAAATATTATGTACGTATATCCAGTATAATGATAGGGAGAGCTTTGCAAGTTTGTGTGAGTTCATCTATTATTTCTGTGATTAGCCCTGGCGAAAATGAGCGGGATTGGACAAGTGGGCGTGTCATCTACCGTATAAAATAAATTTTAAAAATAATAAATGTATCTTGAATAATATAAAAGAGAAAGTGAAGATAATTTGTGTGAGTTCATAGTTTATTAGTGTGAGTTATTAGTGTGAGTGTGAAGATGTGCGGAATCGGATATATGGGTGGGGTTAGTTCCAAAAAAGTAATTATTGGACTTTAATATATTGGATCGTTTTGAAGGAAAACGTTTAAGACAAATGGCAATTTCAACAGCATAACAAAAATTGCAATTTCCGCAATTTTAATTCAAGTTAATTACTACTGCGGTAGAATAAGATGAAGGAGTGAATTTATCAGAAGACTTCCATCACATAATTTAACAGCAAAGTTGGATCTTAAAATAATATACTTAAATTTAAGCTTACATAAGGGCTTTAGTTTTAAAAAAATGGTCTATTATTGATTACCTGTTTCTTTAAACATATATGTATATTCTTTTTTACTTTCGGATAATTTTATCATTTTTATTACTATGCCAAGAAGAGTTTATGGTAACATTGACCGGCATTCTCAGCAACGAAATGTCGCAACACGTCGAACGGAAGAGGAACGTGCTGTTCGAAGGGGATCAGTTCGATTAGAATGGTTGGAAATCGTGCGCGACAGTCAGAAGAGATCAACTAAGCACACAATGAGCAGCAATGATTGAGAAGAAGAGAAGTTCGTGCTCGGCAAAGTGATGAAACCAGATCACAATGTGCGACTTTTGAACGACAACGTAGGCTAAAACAAATTATTCAGGTGAACATTGAGCATGTACCCTTTCGATATGAGCCCAACATTCAATACAGTTCGCACACACCGGTTCAATTCGGCCAGATGTCTGTCGTTTGTGAGCATTACAGTTAAATTTGAGAAAGAACCGCCTGTGTTGCGTGGGTGGAAAGGTGAAATTACCAAATTGCTTCCAACACCAGAGCCATTATCCACGCTGCTTTACGGGTGAATCTCCTAATTCGAATTAAAGTTGGATCTGTCATCCTTATGCCCCGAATCTATGCAATAAAACCCTACTGATTGTGACGAAATTAATGAGTAATGTGATGGTGGCAAGGATTTTGAAAAGCCGGTTCAAGGGAGATGCTTACTTCCGCGAATTCCCTTGACTTCAACCGATTTGACGTTCCAGTTCAAAGGTATTCAGTTCCCAAAGAAACTTGCATTTGCGATGACAATAAACAAGTCACAAGGACAATCCCTGGAAGTGTGCGGCATAAGTCTGAAAATGTCATGTTTTTCATACGGCCAGCTATATGTTGCGTGTTCCCGAGTTGGAAACCATCCTCACTATTCATTTACGCAGAAAACAAAAAATGTTGTATATCGTGCAGCACCAAATTTATTACAATCATTTTTCTATTCTTTTTTTAATTAATACTTGATTTTATTCCAATTTCGCCAAATGTTGGACGGGACGAAGATCGCCGGGTCAGCTATCCGTATAATTATAAAAAATTGAATTCAACGGAATTCGAAAAATGTTGTATTTAAATTATGTTATTGCGTCATCTATTAAACGGTCGATAACTTATGATAAAAAAAGAATTTCGAAATTATTTCAATCAAAAAATTTCTTTTGGACAAAGCGAAGTTTGCCGGGTCAGCTAGTATCATATAAAATTTGATTTTGAAAAGACCCCCAGTTAAAAATATCTAAAAATTTAATGTGATTTTTTATAATTTGTTATGATAAAAAAAAATTATTTCGTGCGTTTCGTCTTGATATAGAAAAATTTTAATTTTATAAATTCATTTCAAATCATTATAAAGTTTGAAAGTTTTATAACAATAAAATGACATTTGCTGATAGGAATTAATGTTTTTTTTTTATTTGTATCATAAGCAATAATAAAGATTTAAACAGTTAAACATGTATCCAGTATAACTAAAACCATGCAAATTTGATGTCATATAAATAAGTTAAGTTAAAAATTTCATATGATTCCTAGAAATATAAAAATCTATATTTGCATATATATCGACGGCTTCATGTGGAATGGATGTAACTTAAATTTGCATTTCTTTACATGAGAAGGAAAAAGTTTATTAAATTTATACCAACTATTCCTGACCACTTACTGGTATAGGGTATAATGACTTTGAGCTGATATTAAACAAAAATATTCGAGCTAGAACCATATTTTATTATACCGATCGATTAAGAATCACTTCCTGAGTAGATTTAGCGATACCCGCCAGTCCGTCTGTGTAACCCTGGTAATCAAACTACAGATCGCAAATATATATATATCTTGATGAAATTTGGTATATGAGCTTCCATCAGCCATAGAACCAACACTGTTGAAATTTGTGAAAATTGGTGCACGTTCGGACCTAGTCCTCATTCAAGTGACCGCTATGAGATCGAGTTAAATTGGCATCAGACCTAAACTATCATATAGATCTCAGTCAAATTGGGCTTGTGTGTGTTTATTACATCAGTAGTTCAAAAATGAACCCTATAGGACAATTCTTAGTCATAGCCCCTACATAAAGCATCGTCCCGATCTTCATTTAAACCTATAAAAAAATAAATTCCACAGATTTTCCCAAATTCGGTTTGTGTATGTTATTGCAAAAAATATGTTACTTTACCAAATATGGCCAGGATCTGGCCAGTTTTGACCTTGTCCCCATATAAATATAGCATCTAATATGAGCTTTTTCAGATCTGCAGGCAAAAAAAATAATAAAAATTCCACTTAGATTTGGTTTATGCTTTCCAACTAATTGGGTAGTTGGACCTAAGACCAATTCTCTAAGGCATGGCGTAGGCTATCGGTCTATAACGACTATATTTTTTGTAATTGTTTTTAGCAGAAGATGTACTTTCAAATAAAAATTTACCAGCTGAAAAGTACAAGTTTTCCCATTTCTTGGCCGTTTTTACCCCTTAAAGGGTCGAATTAAAACAAATGTTATTCTTGTCCGTTTTTTGTGTCTCTGGTGTAATCAACATATCAAATTTCATATTCTTAAATTAATTTACAAGATACAAAAAGGTTTCCTTTTTACCCCCCTTATCATCCGAATTTCCTCTCATCTGATGTTTATATCTCTGGTGGAATCCACATACTATATTTCGTATTCCCAAATTAGTTTGTTTAGAAGATACAAATTGTACAACTTTTCCCCCTTTTGCCGTTTTTCTTCCCCTAAACGTTAGAATTATCAATAAATTCATCCTTGCTGATGCCCATGTATTCGGTGGAGTCTGTATATCAAAATTCATACATATATATATATGTGTTAAGAAGATGCAAAAACACCAATTTTACACTTTTTGGCCGTTTTTACCCCCTTAACATCCGAATTTCCAAAAGTTTTCCTCTCATCTGATGTTTATATCTCTGGTGGAATCCACAAACTATATTTTATATTCCAATGGTGCGTGTTAAAGAAGATGAAGAAAGCATGTATTTAAAAAATTCATAACTCCACTGTATTCTTAATCGGACCGGTTTCTGGCATTTCAGCCTTCATCAGCGATTTATTGAACATTGTGATAATTGTTATGTTATAATTGAATAGATTCTTTCTAACGGGTGATTTTTTAAGAGCTTGATAACTTTTTTTTAAAAAAAAACGCATAAAATTTGCAAAATCTCATCGGTTCTTTATTTGAAACGTTAGATTGGTCCATGACATTTACTTTTTGAAGATAATTTCATTTAAATGTTGACCGCGGCTGCGTCTTAGGTGGTCCATTCGGAAAGTCCAATTTTGGGCAACTTTTTCGAGCATTTCGGCCGGAATAGCCCGAATTTCTTCGGAAATGTTGTCTTCCAAAGCTGGAATAGTTACTGGCTTATTTCTGTAGACTTTAGACTTGACGTAGCCCCACAAAAAATAGTCTAAAGGCGTCAAATCGCATGATCTTGGTGGCCAACTTACCGGTCCATTTCTTGAGATGAATTGTTCTCCGAAGTTTTCCCTCAAAATGGCCATAGAATCGCGAGCTGTGTGGCATGTAGCGCCATCTTGTTGAAACCACATGTCAACCAAGTTCAGTTCTTCCATTTTTGGCAACAAAAAGTTTGTTAGCATCGAACGATAGCGATCGCCATTCACCGTAACGTTGCGTCCAACAGCATCTTTGAAAAAATACGGTCCAATGATTCCACCAGCGTACAAACCACACCAAACAGTGCATTTTTCGGGATGCATGGGCAGTTCTTGAACGGCTTCTGGTTGCTCTTCACTCCAAATACGGCAATTTTGCTTATTTACGAAGCCATTCAACCAGAAATGAGCCTCATCGCTGAACAAAATTTGTCGATAAAAAAGCGGATTTTCTGCCAACTTTTCTAGGGCCCATTCACTGAAAATTAGACGTTGTGGCAGATCGTTCGGCTTCAGTTCTTGCACGAGCTGTATTTTATACGGTTTTACACCAAGATCTTTGCGTAAAATCTTCCATGTGGTCGAATAACACAAACCCAATTGCTGCGAACGGCGACGAATCGACATTTCACGGTCTTCAGTAACACTCTCAGAATCAGACGCAATATTCTCTTCTGTACGCACTGTACGCATTCGTGTGGTTGGTTTAATGTCCAATAAAGTAAACTGAGTGCGAAACTTGGTCACAATCGCATTAATTGTTTGCTCACTTGGTCGATTATGTAGACCATAAATCGGACGTAAAGCGCGAAACACATTTCGAACCGAACACTGATTTTGGTAATAAAATTCAATGATTTGCAAGCGTTGCTCGTTAGTAAGTCTATTCATGATGAAATGTCAAAGCATACTGAGCATCTTTCTCTTTGACACCATGTCTGAAATCCCACGTGATCTGTCAAATACTAATGCATGAAAATCCTAACCTCAAAAAAATCACCCGTTATATGAAATTATTCTACTTAGAGCGGCCGTGAAGTTTGAACGGTGAACCTTCGCATACACTCGTACCTGCATTTTTGGTATTATATTCTTTCATTTAGAAGATACCAAATGTATAATTTTTCCACTTTTTGGACGTTTTTCCTCCCCAAGAAGTTAGAATTAGCAATAAATTCATACTGGAATGGAGTCTGTATACCAAACGTCATATATATAGATAAATATGTTAAGAAGGTTCAAGAAGGTACCATTTTTACCTTTTTGGCTGTTTTTACCCCCCCTTAATATCCTAAATTCCAAAAGTTTTCCTCTTATCGGATGTTTCTATCTATAGTGGAATCCACAAACAATATTTTATACTCGTTTATTTAGAAGATCCCAAATGTACACTTTTTGCCATTTTTGGCCGTTTTTCGTCCCTAGACGTAAGAATTACAAATAAATTCATACTTTAATAATGACCACGTATTCGGTGGAGACTGTACATTAGGGTGGCCCTTCGTTACATGGAGGAAAAAAAGTGTTCAAACTGTCGGTCTCACCCCCTAGAAATATGTGAATAGCAAAAAAACTGAGAAATACAAAGTTTTGGGCCAATAAAAAAAACGTTTAGTCGTGGCGCAAAGCGATTGAAAATTTCAAGTGTGTTTATATGGAGAAAATATGACTTTTTTTCAGATTTTACGAAAATTTCATTCTATAGTTTATTTTTTCCGACAAGCTGTTATATAGTTCTGGATTAGCATTAAATTATCCTTTGAAAAGGCTATAAAACTTCAACATCGAATGAAACCTCGCCAAGAAATAGCAAATGCCCCAGACCACTTTTGTGCCAAAAAAAACTAGGTCATGGAATTTGATGGCATTTTTTTCAATTTTGAGAAATTGATTAAAGCCATTACTCTTTTTTGGTCTCTATACATATAAGTACTCAGATATGAAGTATTGTTTTATTACCACGTTGTTAACCTATTGCGCATTGAGACCGAAAATTGGAAATTTTTTTGATAAAATTTTTAAAACTCCCTTTTCAAGTTTGAAAAAATTTTCTTTAACAAAATTTACAAAAATGAATCTATCACTTTAAGGTTGTATTAAATACATGTTGCAAATTAACTGTGTGCATTCTTAAGTAAATCCCTCTGCCAGAATTTTTTTGACAAGGATTTTATTTTTGCGGATTTCTAGAAAAATTTGATTTTTGTGAAACATTCTGTAAATGTACCCTTTCTAAATACTTTGTATCAAAAGTTCATCACTTTTCTACTTTCAAATGTTATATTTTATCTTAACAGCCTAGGGTTTCGGAAAAAATAATATGACTACATTAACCCTTTGGGAATTGGGGTCACATATGACCACAAGCTAATAAAAGACAATTTATTCAAAAAATCCAAATATTTTGTAAGTGCTGTCCAGTTTTTAGATGCGACGCTTAAAATATAATAACCAAATGTGTAGAAGTTTCGTTCCAAATATTTGGGATAAACCCGAGAACGTTAACCCATTATTTGCCAAGGCCAGCTTTGGATTTTAAGAAATTTTTAAGTAAAAATTACGGAGAACGAGTTTTTCTATTAAACTCGATGAAACCACTATTTCGAATTTAGGAAAAATAATTCGGTTATTTTTTATTTATTTAAGGCTTCAGTGCTCCTGGGATCAAAATAATCCATTGTGATATATCTTTGGTGCAATTATCTGCTTATTGCTCGCGAATATAAATTAAAACAACTTTTAACCAATTTTGTTTTAAAATTATTTTATGTATAAAAACTATCTATATTTTTTTAAATAAAATAAGAAGACCCACAAATGACCCAAAGCTAATAAATGACATTTTATTCAAAAGAATATGAAATATAAAATTAATATAATAATATAAAATTTCATCGCGTTTACTAGAAAAACTTGTTTTCGGTAATTTTTATATTAAAATATCTTAAAATCCAAAGCTGGCCTTGGCAAATAATGGGTTAACGTCCTCGGGTTTATCCCCAATTTTTGGAACGAAACTTCTACACATTTGGTTATTGTATTTTAAGCGTCGCATCTAAAAACTGGACAGCACTTACAAAATATTTGAATTGTTTGAATAAATTGTCTTTTATTAGCTTGGGGTCATATGTGACTCCAATTCCAAAAGGTTTAAAAGTAGAAAAGTGATGAATTTTTGATACAAAGTATTTAGAAAGAGTACATTTACAGAATATTTCACAAAAATCCAATTTTTCTCGAAATCCGCAAAAATAAAATCCTTGTCAAAAAATTGAGGCAGAGGGATTTACTTAAAAATTCACACAGTTAATCTGCAACATGCATTGAATAAAACCTTGAAGTGACAGATTCATTTTTTTAAATTTTGTTAAAGAAAATTTTTTCAAACTCGAAAAAGGAGTTTTAAAAATTTTATCAAAAAAATTTTCGGTCTCAATGCGCAATAGGTTAACAACATGGTAATAAGACAATACTTCATATCTGAGTACTTATAAGTATAGAGACCAAAAAAGAATGATGGCTTTAATCAATTTCTCAATGTTGAAAAAAATGACATCAAATTTCATGACCTAGTTTTTTTTGGCACAAAAGTGGTCTGGGGCATTTGCTATTTCTTGGCGAGGTTTTATTCGATTTTGAAGTTTTATAGCCTTTTCATAGGACAATTTAATGCTAATCCCGAACTATATAACAGCTTGTCGGAAAAATTAAACTATAGAATGAAATTTTCGTAAAATCGGAAAAAAAAGTCATATTTTCTCCATATAAACACACTTGAAATTTTCAATCGCTTTGCGCCACGACTAAACATTTTTTGATTGGCCCAAAACTTTGTATTTCTCATTTTGCTATTCGCATATTTCTAGGGGGTGAGACCGACGGTTTGAACACTTTTTTAATTAAGGGCCACCCTACTGTACATATATTTAGATTAATATGTGAAGAAAATGCAGAAAGGTACAATCTTTACTCTTCTTGGCCGAATTTCGAATAAATTAGCTCTGAGCCCACATTTGTTTCTCGGATGGAGTCTGCACACCAAATTTCATATTCCTAGATTAATTTGTTACCATTTTCCCCCTTTTTGTCCACTTTTACCCCATTAATGTAAAAGATTTTAAAAATCCGTTCTTAGTGGACTTCTGCGCCGATAGAGGAACCTACAGTCCAAATTTCAAGCTTCTGGGTTGAATGGTTTGGGCTCTGGGCGATGACGATCATCCTCGCAATTCTTTTATATACATATGTATATCGATTTTTCGAATTTTAAAAAAGCTAAATTAACATTGTTAAGAGGTGCCAATGTATTTTACTGCTGTAAGACTTGAGTGTACTTTTGTAATTTAAGTTTTTTTCTCTGCTATTTTGCTATTACTTTCTTGTAAAATCTAATGTCTAAAGGTATTGTAACATTTATAGTATTTATTTTTTGTTTTTGTTAAATCAATTTTTTTTTATTTATTGTAAATTCACCGCTACCTCCGAAGAAATGAAATAAATGAAAAGTGAAATTAGAATATATTTGACTTTTTTATTATAGAGAAAATCTTTATTTTTTTTTAAATAAAAAAAATATTTTTAGTAATAACATAATTCAGAAATGCTACCGATCACATTAAATCTTATTTTTTTTAATGTCACGATTTTAATTTTAAAAACGAAATTAAATAATTTTAATAATTTTCAAACTACATATAATTTATAATAAATATCTTTTGTACTGTGTACATATATAAAATAAAAATTAAAAAAAAAAAAAATAAGTGCGAATGTTAAATTCGTCTATATCGAATATTTGATACCCTCCACCTGGATTTTTGAATAAAAAATTTGAAATAATATTAAATTATTACAATAAAAACAAGGAATTTCTTAAATTTTAGGAGGTGTCTTCATATTTAAGTTCAACTCTTTGCTTCTAAGCTTGCTTAGGTAAATGGTTTATTATGTGAATGAGCGTGATTTTAAAATACAGATGGATTAATAATATATATACTTGATGGGGTCGAGAATTCATTTTTCTGTACGTTACAGACGAAAAGGCACAGTGGTGTGGAGGGTATTAAAATAATAAATTTTTTATTCTGCTAAGAAATACTGATCACTTATCTTTTCCTCTTCTATAACATATCCAAGTTTCATCTTTATCTGATGATACTGCACATGGGAACCCGCCGTATAAAAATCATGCCTTCTGTATGCAGGTTCTTGAAAGTACTCGATTAAAATGAAAATAAGTAATTCCCAGACCAAAGGAAATAAGCCAAAACAGGAGTGTGCTGTATCAGACTAGATCAGTGTGACTCCAAGTTCCGAAAGAAACGTAAATTGGTTTCGAAATTATTCGCAAGTTTCTGATCTCGCTATGGAGAGCAGAGCAAGTTGAATTATGCGGTAGATTTCAGGAGCGATTTTCTAAACGTTGGGAATATGAAGCCAAGCGCAAAAAAGATTTCCAATAATATCATGCCCATATGATCAACGATGACCTATTTACCTTGAGATTTGCAAAAACACTCTTATCACCAGGAGCTCGGAATAATATTTTAGGTCTATCTTTCAAAAAAAAGGCAGTGGCAAATAACTTTCTAACCAAAATGAACGATTTACTAACTAGGTCAGGGCATATTAGATCTTAATTTTTATGAGGAGGGATCGACGGAGTAGCATACCATAAACTAGCTTACCGAATGATCAGTTGGCGATATTGCTTCGAACAGTATAATGAAGTTTAAGTGGGTGAAGATGTTTTTCAATATGGCGAATTCAGTTCTAACCTGTCCATGTATTAGATTGTTAGTGATATATTTATACATACATCAAGTTCTGAACGAGTTATCTCTGGAGCTGACTGCATTTCAGCACGATGGGTAAGATTGCCCTAAACTTTAAATTGCACTTTGCATCGTGAGACCTAATTACCTATAGGTTTTTCTGTAAGCAAGCATTTCTAAATTCTATAGAAACAAGTTTGTTTCTTAGTACAGCTTCAAAAATGCGAAAATAGAACCATTTAATCAAAACTATTCTAAAAGTGTAATGATTACTTTAAAATTTAGACAGATACTGCAACAGTTTTAGTTTTTATAGTTAAGCGTTTCCTAGAAATTAAAAAAAAAATTTGTACCTTATATAATACATTCTCAGTATATTATATCCCTTGAATTCTTGATTTTAAAAAACCACTCCTACGTAAAGTCAATTAGTTGTAACCAATTTTCTAAACTTAAAATTAGTTTTTCGAAAGCTCCTGAAACTAATTTGAGTTGTTTTAATAATCTATTAGCCAAACAGCCACTAAAAGCAACCAAACTTTTTTTTCTTCTGAAACTCTTAATTTACAAAACAAGAAGAAAAAGAAATATAAAACCAAATCATTGTACTCGTCATTGCCCAAAGACCAAATCAATGGCTGGCCTTAGCGCGATGTTGTGTAAACCATCATCAGCAGCAGAAAAGTTAGTTCGAGCAACAACATCAAATCAGTTTCATCAAAAATATACAAATAAAATTTTTAAGAAGAACTTTCAAGTTGTACTTTTGCTGTTTGCTTTTCTCAAATATAGAACAAAACCTTGAACGAAAAATTAGCCATGAAAATGAAGATACAAAAAACAGCTACAACATTAAAAACAATTCTACTGCAAACATGACCGCGAAATTAAACTTTCTCAAGTGCTGTGATAACATCATGAAGATGATGTTGATGATGTTGAAGATAAGACCAAAAACTTGCCATGCTGTAACATGCTGTACATTGTCGACAGATAGTTGTACAAAGTCTAATATTTCTATCATATAGTTTTCAAAAGTTGAACTGTTCTGACAATACGGAATTTTAGTGGATTTAACCCTATATGGAGATGTATCGATAGGTATCCATGTGAAGTTTTTTAACAAATTTAGTGCTCAACTTTCTCCATGTTGATGCATTTAAATATATTTAAAAATATGTAGTAGTTGTTTAGCTATAAAAGCTATCTCTAACACCTTTTCAAAGACAATTTTGTTTCACACTTCAACAGATAATGTAAAATTCCTAATTGAAATTATGATGGATTATTAAAACCAAATAACTGCTCATTGAATGCCACGGCATAAAAACTAATAAATGGGACCGAAAGACTGCATTACATTCATACGCATGAATGTTAAACAAAAAATTATTCCTCTTTATTTTATTTTCTTTTTTTTATAAAAAGTGCTATTTCATAAGAGATAACTTTTTTTTAAGGTATTTTTTTTATAAAACGCTATTTTTTAATAAAAGGTACTTTTTTTTTTGTTAAAACTTACTTAATTTATAAAACGAACTTTTTTTTATAAAACGGATTTTTTTATAAAAAATCTTTTTTATAAAAGTTACTTTTTTATGAAATATATTTTTTTAGAAAGCACTGTACCCTATGCGTTCCGCTACACCTATCGTAACGAAATATATAACAAAGAATAAATTTAGTAGAAAACTATATAAATATTTTTTTTTTTTTTTTGATTTTTGATTCCATTGGTTTTTGTTTTGCGATTTTACATTCTGGCGATTTGTGACTTTGGCGATTTTTGTTTTATTTACGATTTCTAATGTTGGCGTTTTTTAATTTTTTTTGGCGGTTTTTGTGATTTTAGTTATATCGAATTTCGGTTTTGGGTGATTTTTGATTTAGTGATTTTTGATTTAGACAGGCGATTTTTGATTTAGACATTTTTGTTACTAGCGATTTTTTTTTTTTTTTTTTTTTTGATATTTTTGTCACTCGGGATTTTCGGTTTTGGCGTTGTTTTGTGATTATTGATTTTGGCGATTTGTGATTTTACGACTTCGGTAATTTTTGATTTCGGCGATTTTTGGATTTAGCTATTTTTAATTTTTGCGATTTTAGATTTTGGCCATTTTTGATTTTAGCGATTTTTGGTTATTCGCGATTTTCGGCACTAGCAATATTAGTTTTTGACGATTTAGAAAATTTGCTATTTTCGGTTTCCGCGATTTTTGACTTTAACGATTTTTGTTTTTTTTTTTGTGATTTTGGCGATTTTTTGTTTTTTGCGATTTTTGTTTTTTGTACTTTTTGTTATTCGCGATTTTCGGTTTTAGCAATTTTTAATTTTGGCGATGTTTAATTTTGGTGATTTTTAGTTTTGGAGTTTTTTAATTTTGGCGATCCCGGCCATATTTTCCACGTCTACTCACATTAATTAATCAAAAGTTTCAAGACTGTCATTTTCATAGTATGTACTTCATTTTTTTTTGTATAGGGGGTGCATCGCTCTTTGGTCCGATCCCGCCCATTTCTTGGACTTCTTCTCAAAATATTAACTTATTAATTCAGATATTAAATATGATGATATTAAATATTTACTTTGTATGGAGGTGACATGCTTATTGGTCCGATCCCGCCCCTTTTACGACTATTCTCTTTAATAACTTATGAACTCATAGAAAGCCCTACTACAGTACTCCACAAATTATGACATTAACTATTTACTTTTGATGGAGTGCCACGCCAATTAGTCCAATTCCGCCCATTTTTTCTCCAACTACTCACATTAATATCCCATGAACTCACAATAAGTTCCAATGCCTTCTCTATTACAGTACTCTATATATGACATTAAATATTTATTTTGTATGGTGGGTGCCACGCCCATTGGTCCGATCCCGCCCATTTTTTGCAACTCTGCAAATTCTTTTAATATGTTCATTTATATGCATTCATTTATATAGTTATATTATGTGTAAAAATTCACTTTATATGGGAGGTGCCACGCCCACTTGAAAAACCAAAAAAATATAGCCTATTTTTCTGCCCGGATCGGCAGTTACCTACTGTAAAAATTTCAAGCGATCGATCCAATGGTGTAGCCTCCTATAAACATCCTATAAGGTGCTTTTTATAAAATGTACTTTTATGAAGTTTACTTTTTATAAAAGATACTTTTTTATAAATTAGGTACTATTTTTAAAAGGTTTTTTTTATAACAGATTCTTTTTTGTAAAAGGAATGAAAGGTACTATGAAAGGTACGTTTCTATATAAGGTACTTTTTTCTATAAAATTTAATTTTTTATAGTAGGCACTTTTTTGTAAAAGGTACTTTTTATAAAAGTTTCTTTTTATAAAAGATACTTTCTTATAAAGATAATTTTTTATAAAAGGTACTTATTTTTAAAAGGTATTTCTTTTTTAAAGGTATTTTTTTTTTAAAGGCTCTTTTTTTTTAAAGGTACTTTTCTTTAAAAGATACTTTTTCATAAAGTACTTTTTTATAAACCCTACTTTGCACCTTTGTCAACTATATTTATTTTATATACATTTTTTATTCATAAGTTTCTGCTAATTACTAATTGAGTGACATATAACATGAACATCATTGGTGATAGAGGAGAAGTAATAAGTCAACTATTATTTTGTCAAAAATTTAAGGCTTTTTTTGTTTTTCTGTTTTTACCAAATTAAGGTCACTGCGCTATTTGCCATATTTATTCTTTATGTAAGTCAGTCTGTCGTTCGTTTATTTGTTTGGTTAGCTCATTCATTCATTCAGTTATACATTACTCAAATATAAAAGTGAAATGAATGTGGTTTTTCTGTTGATGTAGCTGCTGTTGTTTTTGGTATTGGTGTTGCTGTTTAAGTTTTTGCATTTTATGCTTATCAGTGCGACTTTGAGGTTACGGTCTATAAGCCATACTTTATGTTAGTAAATTTTACTGTGACTGCAAAATAGGATGCTCTGAGTTGATTTCATGGAAATCACTTATATTGCAGGGATTTGGGTTAGCTGGTTAATTCTACTGTAGCACACTATGTTTACTGTACACTGAATTATTTTCCATTAACAAGCCTTGTGAAATATAATGGAATAGTTACACTATGATATATAAAGTTGTTTTATAGTATATCTTGCAATTGTCAATTTTCGATTTAAGTTTAAATATTGGATATTGTTACTACTTTCAGTTAAAGGAATTATTGAAAGAACAATTTCTGATATTGAATAATAATGCAGGTTATTTTTTAAACACGGGTAGAGTTTTCAAAGTGCTTAAAATTTTTGTTTAGCATTCGATTCAAAGAGAAAGTATTATTTTGCAACATTGACACATCCGCTTTTCACTATTAGTTTCATAAGAGCAGCAGGTGCTATTTTCTTTTCAAAATATTTAAAGAAAAACAAAAACCTGTCGTCGATTTTTTTGATTTTAATTAATGTCACACCATCCATAGATCCTACACGCATCACTCACAGCATCACCTCCTACTTTCAAAGACTTACAAATGCGTACAATTTCATCCAGACAAAAGGTATTTTTATCTTCAATCATTTTTGTAGTTTATGCGCCGCTAGAACTCTGATGTTGCTTTTTAGCTGTATTGCAGCAAATTTCACAACTTTTCAAAAACCATCATAACTAGCAGAGAAGGAGGTGGTGTACATTGAATAGAGCCAGCCAATGTATGTTATTATCTCTAGCACGATCAGAAATAATAATTTTTAATCAAAAATATATTGCAATAAAAATAATCCATAGGAAGGCGATATTAAATCATGAAACATCTAGAACTTGTTTAACATGGCTCTTTTCTAACATACATAAGGGAGCCATAAAACGAGATGTTGGTGTATAATCTTGCATGATGCAAGAGGAAATCAAACAGTATAACATGCATATATTTTTTTTTATTTTATGCTAGAAATATTGCTGAAACTAAACATGTTCATAATTACAACAAACACTAAATAGCCACTGCAACCTGCAAACCAACAAAGATTGTAGAGAAGGCGTTTTCATAACATAAATATATTTTGACCGAATTACAGTTTTTTGAAAAATATTTCCAAAGCGCGTGAGAAATCGTTTATTTTAACCTGCACTATGGTCAACCAGTAGTTTCTAAGAAATGTGTCGAAGTCACTGTTTCTATTAAAAAAGGAGCGTTATGCCAGCTCTTAAGTTTTTCATATCTATATATAACTATAACATGTATCTAACTTAAAAAAGTTCTTGGATGTTTTTGGAAGGATGTCTTTCCATGCGATTATATGTTACATGCGATGAATAATGATAAAATCCTGATTAAATATTGTATGGTCATTTAATTTAATGTTTAAAGTTTCACTGCTAGTCGCAAAGATGGTCAAAATTCAATTAAAAAATGAGCATCAACAATCGCTGTGAAAAATTATCAAAAAAATTATGCATTATTATTCACGATAGGTGAATGCTGAAAATTTGATAGTTAGCCAGGAAGTTGGAGAAAATTCAACCACAAAAATCCGTATCGAACAAACGAACAAACAAATAATAGCATGTACATAGCATGTAAAAATGCGAAAGAAACTAGACCCGAGAAATAGTCTTAGGTCCAACTTTGATGAGGTCATAATTGGATATAAATAATAAGCATAAGATACGATGGATTGTATTGGAAGAGATTGGACGTGTTGTTTTTAACCTCCGGACATATTTTTGCAAAATAATACTTACAAGGAGAGTCGTGGCCCCAAAAGCGGATAATTTCATTTTAAAAGTTTTGCGTAAACCGTGTTGATGTTGAAAAAAGAGAAAACAGAACATAAACAGTAACATCAGCTGGCCTTGTTGTTCATACTTATTGATGTTAGAACAACGATACATTTATCGATAACATATAACACTATAGAGTGGGCTTACACAGCACAAGAATATAAATTGGTTCGTGAAAAGATAACAAACACTGCAGTATGCAAAGAACTCCACCTAAAAGTAATAACAGATCATCGAAAAGGGTTTTTTCTGATACAGAAAACACAGTAGAAGCGCAAAAAATATGGATCCTGATCTCCTTATACAAGTAATTAAAGATACCATCAATAAAAACCTAGATGAAAAGTTAAAGATGTTAGCAACAAAGAATGATCTGGAAAAATTAAAGGTAGATAAAACGGCTGTAAACACCGAAATAACAACATTGCAGCAAGAAAATCAAGATTTAACGGAAGAACTAAACAAGGTTAAGAAGGAAAATAAAGACAAAGATATATATATATAAAGGGATATACGCTGGCTGCAGCGACGTATACAGGATTTTGAAAAGGGGGGGGGCCCAAAAATTTTTTTAAGTATATAACTTATAATATACAAAACAAATTTATATGCACACAAATGCTTTTCGAAAATTTAATAAAAATACTATATTTTAATGCTGAAATTACGAGATCAGTTCATTTTATTAATAAATTAATAATTTTATAGCAAAAAATAAATATATATATACACATTAGAATGGATAAGAATATTTGGTAAAAATGCAATTTACTTAAAAATAAATGTAAAATATTCCCCTGAATTTAAATATGCATTAAAATTGAATTTGGTTATTTTGTAAATAATTTGAATTTTACTGAAAAAAAAAACAAATTTTTTTCAAAAATTTTGGCGTACACTAAAACACAGAGACAAAAATTCTCATATGCTATTTCTTCTGGTTTTTGAAAAAAACTTAGATATAACTTCTTCTATATCGACTTTATTTCTATAAATGGACATAAGAGCAAGTGAAGATAGTCTCTCTTCTTCCATTCGATTTCTTAAATATGATTTAACTCTTTTAAGCGTCGAAAAGCTTCGCTCTGCCGAAGACGTTGTTACAGGAATTGTAATTAATATTTGAAGAAGGATGTATATATTGGGATACAATTCGATGTTGCAAATTGCAATAATCTCTTATGGATTCAGTGGTTTCTCATTTTTATTCTTCCAGTATTCTATCCAAACACCAACACAGCTCTTGGTGAACATTTAAAATCGTTTTGATAAAACGTAACTATATTTTTGAAATGTTTGGGGCTTAGGTCAACAACTCGAATGGGAACCAAATTGTACAGATCCTTTATAATATCTTTGTGTTCAGAAAATCTGTTTGATAAGTTACATAATATTTCATCCAAAGAATAAAAATTGTTGCTCTATAATATAGCTTAGGATCTGCAGTTTCTATATTCGATCTGAATTTTTGAGTGCCAAGTCTTCGTGGAAGTTCTGGAAAAATTCCAAAACGTTGACCAAGATCAGAACTTTCTTCGCAAAGTGCTTCAAAATCTGTATCTGCATTAGTTCGCATATCATTCAATTTTTGTTTTACAATATTAATTTGATCATAAGCTTTAATAACGTCCATATTGACAGTTTGTAAATATTTTGATAAGCTATGTGTGATAATCAAAATGAAGCTGCATATACCTACGCTAATAATGAATTCAAATTTGTAAATTCTATTATGAAACCCAATTCCATTGCTACAACCTAGAATTAAAAATTTTATAATTTTCAATAAGATATTAGTTATTTAAATAGACTTTTATCTTACCTGTTTCTGACAAGACCTCCAAGGCTTCTATAATTTCGGGAATCGATTCGTAAAACAATTCTACGTAATTGTGGCGATCCACCCAACGTGTCTCACAATATGACTTTAAAAGTTTAACATTTTTTCCACTTTTATCAAAAATGTTGGTTAAAATTGCGGTTCTTTTTGCTGAACATCGAAAATAATTGCATATTTCGGACAAGGTTGCCAACGTGTTACGAACTTCTACGATTTTCGATGACGCATTTACACACAGGTTAAGCACATGGGAAGCGCAGTGCACAAACACAGCATTATGCTGTACTTTTTTTATATGTGCTTGTACGACATTGTACTTTCCTGACATGTTGGTTGCTCCATCATAACCTTGTCCTCTAAGGTTGTTTACGTCTAGCCCAAGTCTGGTTAATTCTGCTAATAAGGAAGATGAAATTTATCTTCCTGTTGTTTCATTTAGCTAAATGAAGCTAAGGAAACACTCCTCTACTCGGAATGCTTTCTTATTGAAAAACCGAATGCATACTGTAAGCTGTTCTCTTCCAGTAATGTCTGTGGTTTCATCTGCCAGTAAAGAGAAAAATCCAGAGAAATTTATGTCATTGACAATATTTTGTTGAATTTGTGAGCCTATTATTTCTATAATTTCATTTTGGATAATTGGACTTAAGTATGATGCGTTTTTCGGAGCATTTGCTATGTTTTTTTTTTATTTTTCATCTCCTTCGGATCGGTATCGCAATAGCGCTCTAAAATTACCATCATTTTCTGACGGTTCTTCTAATGACAAATTTCCATAATCTTTAGAGCCACGCAATGCCAAATCTTGGCGTCCACATAACAGAATTGTTTCAATTATTAATTTTATTTTATATTTTTGATCATCCATGACTTCGTTTGTTTGTTTGTTAATTTGATTTTCAACGCCTTTTTTGAACATTATCAAAGGTTTCTAAAAAATGTTGGGCCTTAACAGTAGCCTCTTTGTGGTATACGTTGGTACAGTGTTTATTGAATATTTCAATGGCGTCCTTCCAATTCGTAAACGATTGGATAACCAATGATTTGCATAGAGTTTGTTTGCTCTTAGTACAAAATAAAGTGCATGTCTTGCAAAAAGTTCCTTTGGAATGAGCCGAATAAGCCAGCCAAGAAAATCTCTCAATCCATTGAATTCGAAAAAAAACGTTTTTTTTTGCCATTTTTTCCTATTTGTGACTCAAAATTATGTTTGGGGTTTGGAGTCCATGTATGGCGCAGCAACTTTTCTTTTACATCATATATATCATCATATTATATTTTTGTTAATATACTGACCAATATCATATGCATGAAATTGTGAAGACACTTCTTGAACACTGGATGACGATGTCGCCATTTCATCACACGTGATTTTAGTTTTCGGACTTGCTTGAATTATAGGGTGTGGTTGCGATATAGGGAGATTTGGTCTGAAGCTTCGGCAGTTATCTCCGAGATAATTTCTTCATTATTTTCTGGATTCTAAAATTATTTATAATCAATGAAAAATAATTTATTCTAGTTCGAGGTCGTTTATTTTCCCCATTATGAATTAACTTAACAATTACTTATGTTTACTCTACTTTCTTTATTAGGATATTCTCCCAACAAATACTCATAGAGTTATACTTTCAAAAAAGTTGGTAATTTTCAGGATTGAATTGACAATTGTTTCGGGGATTTTCCAATTATTCCCCATCATCAGAATTCTTTAGAAAATTGTGGTAATACTGATGTCCAAAATAAAATATTCATATTCTCAATTACTTCAACCTAGTGTGACCTAATTTTCTATAGAATTCTGATGACGGGGAATAATTGGGAAATCCCCGAAACAATTGTCAACATAAATCGTAAATGTACTTAACATTGAAAAAATTTTGAATCCAATTTCGTCAAAAAAATAACATTTAACTTCAAATAACAAAATCCTATTAGAATTTTTTTAACTATATAAATATTGTTTTGACTTACCTTCACTTTTTTGATAAAGAAATTATCGATTGTATTGTTGTGTATTCTTTTCATTTTTAGCACTATTGAATACTTTGCTATAATTTTAGACGCACTTCCCACTCTACTCACAATTCAACTTTATGAAAAACTAATATAAGTTGATATTTTTGGCAAAGCCTACTATTATTGTTTTTGGCTTCATCATAATTCAAATTTATGCAAATTATTGCCAGATTTAACGCTGTAACAATGTAAAATACCCTCTGTTACCAGATGCTAATTCATTACAAAGTAACAAAATCATACTTTTTTCACATATTCTCAGGAGCTTGCAGCATACTGCGCCTAGGTGCATGTAAAATTTTATTTAAATATTAATTTAAATATTTGTTTAAAACGCAAAAGTAAAATTAGGAAAAAGTGAGAATCTTACACATTGTTTTAAATTTTTAACAAGTTTGTTTAATTTTAATTAAAAATAAAAATTAAATTTTGGATTAAAAAAATGTATCTAATTGGCCATATATTGATTTTTTTGATGATTATAAAAACACTAAATCAAAAGGGGGGGGGGGGGGCACGGCCCCCAGTGCCCCCCTCTGTATACGTCCATGGCTGGCTGGAAAGTCAAATAAAGTCTACTAAATTATTTATCAAAGGATTATCAACGTCCAAAAATCCTATGGCAGAAGTGAGGAATATGTTTAAAGAGAAATTGGACATAAGCCCTAACATAACCTCTGCAAGAAAAATGTAAATATAAATTCAGATTATGGTGCTAACTTTAAGGAAATTATGTCAAAAAAATTAGAAAAGTCTGTCGGGAAGAAATATATTATAAGTAAATCAAAAATAAAACAAATTATCTATAATATTTCAATATATATATTTTCAATTATATAAATCGTAATGACATTTTTGTGCTGCTGGAAACACATTTTATGAAAAACAAATTTGAAAATGTTAGAAAGTATTTTCCTGGATTTAATCTATATTTCCAAGCAGCTAAAAGATTTTATGGTTTTGGAAGAGCAAGTGGTGGTATGATGTGCGGCATAAATAAAAAGTTACAAAATATGGATATAACTTACGTGATCAAAGATATAAGTAATATAATGTTCATCATATCTAATACAAAAATTATAAAATTCACATTAGTTCCTATTTACTTAAGGCCAGCAAACTGGAGTGAAGAATTTAATAATTTGAAAGGGTTCTTTGAAAATAATGATATTACCAATACGATTTTAATTGGAGATCTCAATGTGAGAATTGGAGAGTAAAATCAGGATATCGATCAAATTTACCAAGAAATTTTTGCAGCAGGACTTGAGAAAAGAAAATCTAAAGATAAAACAGTAAATTCTCAAGCAAAGCAACTTATTGATATTTGTACTGATAACTTATTGATATTAAATGGAAGAACTAAAGGTGATGAAAAAGGTTCTCTGACATATCTTAGATCCACGGAAGAATCCATCAATGATATTTGTGCTATTTCGCAAGATATCTTACAATACACAGGGGATTTTACTATCGTAAATCACATTTGGTCAGATCACATGCCAATAAGGTTGGGATTGTAGGTAGTAAATATGGATGATAAAATTAAGAAATTGAACTTAATCCCTAAATTATATTGGAAGGATAATACAAAAGATGAGTACAAGCGAAAACTGAATGTCAATTTAGAAAGATTAAGTTTAGTACACGTAGAGCCGAGCCTCAAAACGCTGTGTGATATAATAAAAAAATCTTCACATACAACTGGTAAGCAAAACCGAAGTTTTGAACCAAAAGATAGTTGGTATAACTACAAATGCAACGCTGTGACATACAGAAAAAATATTTGCCAACCGAATTGTTCTAAAGTGGAACAACTGCATTTTCGATTGTATCAACAGAATTTTAATATCATCAGCAAATTTTCTGTTATGCTAAAATTTTTACTGTTAAGGCAATAGAATTGAAATCATAATGAACCCAAAATTCGGTTATTAGCATTATCGCAATTCGGTTGGCAATAAATTCGGTAGCCACAATGAATCTGTTTTCTGTGTGCAGAGAAAAATCTTTCAATTTTTTAAATATTTTTAGAAACACAAATTGTCTACAAGATAAAGATAACTATCTAAAAACTCAAAATGAATATAAACATACATGCAAAGAAAGCAAACATAAATACTACCAACAGCTAGAAAAAAAAGATAAATAGCATACACGATAGTAGACAGTGTTGGAGAATTGCAACGGAAATTCGAAATCATAACTATAAAATTTGTCCAATTATATCTGCGGAATCTTTTAAAACTTATTTTGATGAACTATTAAACCCACAACAAAATACAGTTGAGTCTCAATACGCACCTTTACTTAATTTCGATTCTTTTTTGGATTGCCCAATAATGATGATAGAACTGAAAAATATACTAAGAAATGTAAAAGTAAACAAAGCTCCTGGTGAAGACCGTGTGCCATACGAATTTATCGTAAATGCAACCAATAATTTTCTACAACATCTTTTGCAAATATATAATAAAATATTTAAAACCGGCCAAATTGATTATTCCTTTTCAAGGACTATAATCTTTCCAATTCATAAAAAGGGAGATGTAATCCAGCCTTCGAACTACAGGGGTATATCTTTCATGAATTCTGTTGTTAAAATAATGATGTGTATTCTCAATGAACGTTTATTTAACTGGGTGGAATGCAATAAAATAATGATGAAGTATCAGGCGGGCTTTCGCAGAAATTATTCAACAGCTGACAACATCTATAATCTTTCGGCTATAGTTAGTCTCAAATTAGCAGAGAAGAAAAAAGTATACGCATTCTTCGTTGATTTTAAAGCAGCATTTGATAAAGTTGCAAGAAGTGCATTAGTATACAAAGTTTTTACGATTGGGATTTCATATAAATTTGTCAGACTTATTGAAGGCATATATAAGGATACTAGGTCAGCAGATTGGACGGGTGATGATATGTCTGAATACTTCGAAACTAAATCCGGAGTGAAACAAGGTTGTTTGATGTCGCCATTGTTATTTGCGCTATATATTAATGATTTAAACGATTACTTGGAAGGTGGACTTTTTGTCGATGATCTGAATATACGTTTATTATTATATGCCGACGATATAGTCATACTTGCAGATGAAGCTGATATACTTACAAGAATGATACTTAACCTAGAAAAATACTGTAATTTATGTAGCTTAGAAGTTAACTTAAGTAAATCTGAAATTTTAGTCTTTCGCAGTGGTGGTCGACTCGCACGAAGAGGAAAGTGGTATTTTAAAGGAGATCCGATAAAAATATCGTCAGAATATAACTACTTAGGAGTAGTGTTAACAACTAAACTCTCATTTAACAACCATGTTGCAAAACGAAACAACCAAGCAAAAAATGCCATAAATACAACCTGGAAAAATTTCCTCGGAAAGAATGATATTAATTTAAAAATGAAATGGAAACTTTTTTTTTAGCTGTATGTAGATCTTTACAATCATATGCAGCACAAATATGGGGTTTTAGTTATTTTGATGCAGTTGATAATCTCCAAAGATACTTCATGAAGAAAGTTCTCAAACTTCCAAGCAATACACCAAACTACTTCTTAATGCTAGAAACATCTACTGAAGAAAGTCACATCTACACGTTAGCCCTTCACTTAAATACATTATAGTATTATGGAGAAAGTAGGCTGCCGCATTAATTGACAAAAATCTTGTTGAGAAGAGAGCTGTTTTGGGTAAAGATTTTAAAAGAAATTAATTTAAGCATACTTTGGCCGGGGTCAACTTCAACAGAAGAGCAGTGGAACTTGTTAAGTACAGAACTTTTGAGCAGTATTAAAACACACAATATACAGTATAACTTGCAAGAGAAATTAAAAAGCAACACTAGACTACACAAATACCTCGATCACAAGAAAGCAGAACATTATCTTAAGGATTATATTAAAATGGAAGACACAACACTGATCATGAAGGCACGCAGCGGGATGATATTTCTTAATGGTAATAGATTTGCTGTAGGAGAAGATCAAAAGCTATGTACTTTATGTAACATTCGAGAAAAGGAAACACTTCAACGCTTTCTGGGAATTTGTCCAGTTGTTAAAGAATTTAGAATCCGTTGTTTTCGCCAACCCTTATTAAATGAAACCGAAATGATATTCATTCTTGATAGCAGCGCAGAGGATGACTGGTTCAACCTATTAAATTTCTTGAAATATGCATTACAATTTAGACAGCTAATGATATCTGAATACAATTAATTAAAGTTGATTACATAATTAGACCGACAGACGTTTTAAATAGACATTGTCAATTATTATAATATTTATCTTTTGTTGATTAAAATTTATATGAAAAAGAAAAATTTTAATTATAGAAAATATCTTTGTATATTGCAATTAAATTAAATTTTGTCAATAAGGATTATTTTTGTTATTATTATTATTATTATTATTATTATTATTATTATTATTAATGAAAGTGTATTTTGATATGGGGACTAGATGAAACCCGGATTTAGTAAACTCGCTTATTATTCTCAAAACCTTACGAATATAGAAACCAAATTTGGATGCTGAATAATGGGTGTAATATACAAACACAAACCAAAATATAACCGATATGCAAACGATAATCTGGGTCTTAAGGTAATTTAAGCTGAGTTCTTAGGCATTATTTGTTTCGTCGGAATACGCAGGGTTTATTGGACTAATAGCCAGACAGAAGGGCGGACGAATAAATATCGCTAATCAGAATGTGGTTATGCGTCGACCAATATAATTACAATTGCTCAGACATTTCTGATATTTGCAAATATCATCATAAACGTGTTATGTCCTCATCACAGACTAGTGTATTGTATAATTATTTGGAGTTGGTTAGTGATGATATTACTGATGAACCACTGAACCAATTTAGATCATATTTACATCATTTACTCGTTATGCTCCCATGACTTCATTATGGCAGACATGTGGACCTTCTATATTTGCCAATAAAATATTGTGAATATAACAAAATAAATTGCGAAACCTTCATTCGATCTACAGATTTTCTTATTTGCTTGTTATGGTATGGGTATAGTTTGATTTGATTTTGTATAGTGCGCATGGTATATCCAGTAAATATTTTTCGTAAAATATCTGGAGTGTGGGTGTCTTAAAATTCTGCCTTATTCCATTGGTAAACAAACATAATCGGAATTGGAATAGTGGGCGTGGCATCTGACATATAAAGTAAATATATATCATCAAATATCTGGAGTACTGTGAAAGGGAGAATGCTGATGGTATGCGAGTTTATCAGTAGTAAATGTGCATAGTTAATCCAAGCATAGGCGGTGTCACATAATGCGTGTGGCACCTCCCATATGTATTAAATATTTGTCATTAAATAGTTAGAGTACTACGAGAGCTATAGTTTTGAAACATTGTTCCAACCAGCAAATTATAAATGGGCGGTATCATAGTAGTGGGCGTGGCATATACCGTACAAGGTGTGTTTAATATAATGCGATAACTCTGAAAGCCTTAAACCTTTGTGAGAGTCCATAGGTTCTTAATGTTATCGGGCATGGTCATGGTTATTTTTAGACAAAGTAGTAGTATCATCTATGTAGACTTAATGTATTATTAATATCATTACGCAAATATTGTTGTTATGTTCCACGCAAAAAATTATTAATTTACGAATGGAGGCCATTTCGAAACAACTTTAGACAGGATCCGCTGGTATTTATAGAAAAAGTTATCATTAACAAATTTTAGATTTTAAGTACGTATGAGTTGGTAAGGTTTGTTATATAAGACGTCTCAGTTTCGATCCCTAGTAGTTATGATCAGTATTACCGTTGCTACTTTCTTTAAGACTCTTTAATTTTGAATTGAATTTGAGATCAAATAGAAAGGCTGAAACTAGATCTCCCAAACAAAAGTATACAAGTAAAAGGTACTATTTGTACAAGCTCAGAATTTGAGACCGAATCAAAAAAAACCCTATATTTGCGTCCCAAAGACGCAACGTTATGCGATGAATGGCTGAAGCAAAATGTGGAGACAAAGCACCCCTTTGGCCTTGCTTGTAAACAACTTTTGGCTAATCAAAAAAATTCATCTTCGACATGCAGAATCAAAAAAATATATTGCTAAATTAAATCCAGTTTCTGAAAATAGTAAAAATGTAGCGATTACGTGTTATGTATTATAATTATAAATCAATCCGGCAGCCGTACAATATCTAATGAAACTGCACAGTTTCACGAAAGTGATGGTCTGTAAAATGCCAAAAAATTATGTCGATGGGACACCTGACATATCCACTGATAAGTAGTTCTGAGGCAATTTAACGTAGATTGAGGTAAGATTGAAGATACTATTTTTCAATTAGTACAACCAGAAAATGGGAAAAGGCAAAATAGAGCCGAACGAAAATAAAAATACTCACCAAAGAGTAAAAGTAAACAACAATTTCATTCAGTCTTATGAAAACTTTTGAACAAAGCATGTCTATGTCGCATTGCTTTTTGAAATTCATATACATTTTTTTTTTAATAGGAACACAGAGAATATTTGTTTAAAAGAAACCCAAAATGTTGAGAAAATTTCGAAGACCTGATAAACTATAAATTAAACATTTTCTATAAATAACATACGTCGCCTCCATTTGAGAACATTATAGCTGTCTTTTATGCATTTTTTTTTTTTAATTTAAAAAATATCTAGTTACTGGTAATTTTTTTAGTTTTTGGTAACATACCACCTTTGAAATTTCTTATCTTTTTAAGTTTTGCTATTTTGTGTTTTTTTTTTTTTTTGTTTTTTAAAGAAATAAATTACTTATAATTACTTATTTGATTTAATAAACTTCAAACTTATGGATAAAAGAGATTAAATGTTCTTCACATTTTGTTTTACCTATTCAGAATGTAAGATATAAAATTTTAAAACAAAATATATTTAAAATTTTACCATATTCTTAGTGAACTCAACTATTTGCCCTTTTACGCATTCATATAAACATTCATACAAAATCTACACAAACCCATTTAATATCGGCGTTGTGTTACGTCCATGGATTTCGATCAGTGTAGTACAACTAACACATGCTCATAAACACTATTACCAAGGTTCAGAAAATACACACATGAAACACACAATGTTCTGTTCAAAAGCAGCCAACACATATCTTTATTTTCATATCAATTATGTGCGTTTCTAAATTTTCTACGGTGCCCAACACAACCATGACTGTGTTCGTTTTAATATTTCGTTATTTACACGAACATTTTTGTATCACATACTTTTTGTTTCAATCACACATAAAGCACACATTTTTGAGTGTTGCTTTATTTGAAGTTCATGTTCTGCTACGTGTAGTGAAAAAAAACACAGAACATGTACAATAAACAGGTTCGAGTTCAGTTATATTTTAAGTCGTGTTTAAAATATAACTGAACTCGAACCTGTTTATTGTACATGTTGTGTTTTTTCTTACTACACGAGCCACAACACGACTTAAAATATAACTGAACTCGAACCTGTTTATTGTACATGTTCTGTGTTTTTTTCACTACACGTAGCAGAACATGAACTTCAAATAAAGCAACACTCAAAAATGTGTGCTTTATGTGTGATTGAAACAAAAAGTATGTGATACAAAAATGTTCGTGTATATAACGAAATATTAAAACGAACACAGTCATGGTTGTGTTGGGCACCGTAGAAAATTTAGAAACGCACATAATTGATATGAAAATAAAAATATGTGTGTGTTGGTCTAAGTTATGTTTGTTTACATATATGTACGAGTTTTTTATTCAGTGTGTGTTTTTTTCTGAACTCTGACTATTACTAACTCAATTCTCTCGATGGCCACCACTGCTCAAAAGTAACAAAATTTCATTACATTATTATTTCATCACGTTTGCGACTGAGAACGATTCCACTGTATTTAAAAGAAACAATGGAGTGTCCAGTTTATTAAAAGAAAGTTCTCCATTTGTTCATCTTGGCTGTATTTGTCACTCTGTGAGTCTTATGAACATTTCAGCATTATATTGTACACCTGAAGACGTAGATATGTTATCAAAGTAAATTTTTTTACGTTTTTAGAAGCTCAAATAAGCAAGTAGATTTTACGTTATTTCAAATAAGCTTCATGGACTTTCGGATACTATGCAGATGGCTTTCATTCGAGTCGGTGAAAATAGAATCTGAAAACAATAGACTGTACTATAGTACAATTTAATTTGAAAGCAATTTGAAGAAAGGTGTGCAAAAACGTTGAGTAAAATACGTGTAACTCAAGATGCTATGTCATCTACAAATCTCATTTATTTAAAATTTGTAGTGTATATTCTTGGTATTATGAATATAATTAACAAATACTTTCAGAACGATTCATTTCATTATATAACTGATATCTTATACGAAGGAGATTGTACTCCAAATAATACAAAATATTCTGAAGAAATAATACATTCTGCCACAAAGTTAGAAATAGTGGATTGTAGAGATACGTTAAACATCAAAGATGAAACTGCAACAATTGCTGAAAATATATCTAATTTTGAACGCACAGCGATCAAACAAAAAATTTTACCAAAAACTGTAACGAAATTTTGTCGAAATTTTGTCATTAGTGATTAAAAACTGAGTATTTAACGATTTTTATAACCATTGATCTCTGAATTTAATTATTCTATAAGCGAATCCGAATACAAGCTAATAGAAAATAAAGCTAAGGATAAATTATACCAAAAAATATTTAAAACCAAAATGCTGAAAATGTTTGGCATATAGTAGGAGTCTAAAAAATTCGTTAAACTAACCGTTGTACCTAATTTTATATAAATTGGCCGTTCAGAAGTGCGAGTGCGGAAATAATTTTTCCTAAATTAAGATTTATGAAAACTAAAATAACCAATAAATAAAAAGTAAGTATTTGCGATTCCTTGCTAAGTATCAACCCTAAATTTGCTAACTACAGAAATATAAGTAAAGTAACGAACTTTTAAAAAATCAAATCAAAACCTTGCCCCATAGTGATCTTCTAAAAATGTTGTTTCCTGTTTGAAAGTCTTCCATCTCTTGATAGCTCGTTCAATTTGCTGAACTCATCACGCACGCGTATTGTAAATAATTTATTTCATAAAAATCTTTAAAAGATTGTAATCAAGCTTTAAAAACGTTAATATTTTCTATAAAGCGGCATACATGCTCCGCTTTCCAAGTTAAATCAACCAAATTGCTTGTTAAAGATTATAGTTTTAGTGATAACATATTTTTTTTTTTCATTTTCAAATATGGGTGGAGGTTGGCAATATTTATTAACATTTAAGGATAAATTACTCGTACTATACAAAGCACCAGTAAAGCAATTGCATTTATTTTGGCATGACTGTAGTAAGTAATATACAACAAGTGTTTCTTTTAGCTTGAGTTTTGTTTTTTTGTTGCTTTACATTAAAAAAAATTTTAATTAAAGTTTTATTTTTTTTTTCATATATTTCTTGATTAAAATAATATAGGGGCATGTTTATAGTGGGTAATTTATAAACAAGGTGGTTTAATGTAAATATTTCTGCCATCGAGATTAAAAACAAAAATTAAATATTTGATTAAGAGAATTAAATATTTGTTATGAAGATGAACTGAAATCTTTAAATAAGTTTACGAATTTTAGGGCGTAGAAAATTGCGTGGATTTTATATTTATAATAAGTTTTCTAAAAAAATTTGAGGATTTCAGAGTAAATTGCTTAGAAGGAATAAAGAATCAATCTCACTCATCTAAACTTTTATGAAATATTAGTTTTTATGTATTGTCGATCTTGTGTTGTAATAATAATTAGTTATTTATAGTTCGGTTCGAGATCATGTATACATTTTCTAATACTAGAAAAGATAATACTTTTATGCAATGTAAGAGAAATTTGGAAAAAATTGAAGACAGCGCTAGATGGAGTAGCTACTTTCGAACAAAGCGACTTGTTCATCTTCAGCATCCTTCTGCCCATTGCTTCAACTCATGCTTAATCAACTATTTAACTCAACATTAGAAAGAAAAGAACATGAGAAATGTTTTTTCTTTTCTTTTCATACGAGAGTTAGAACGAACAAGCAGAGTTCCTTCCAATTTATAGCTTTCTCTACATTAACATCGCTTTGATCAATTACAAATCTCGTAATGTGAAAAAAGCTCTTTTTGTTTTGCCAAACGTCCCATAGATGGGAACTGTAATGACATGTGAAATCTTAACAGATTTATCACAATTGCTTTGGACCGTATGTTTTGTATGTTAGTTTTTATGTATTGTCGATCTCGTGTTGTAATAATAATTAGTTATTTATAGTTCGGTTCGAGATCATGTATACATTTTCTAATACTAGAAAAGATAATACTTTTATGCAATGTAAGAGAAGAGTTCTAACTCTCGTATGAAAAGAAAAGAAAAAACATTTCTCATGTTCTTTTCTTTCTAATGTTGAGTTAAATAGTTGATTAAGCATGAGTTGAAGCAATGGGCAGAAGGATGCTGAAGGTGAACAAGTCGCTTTGTTCGAAAGTAGCTACTCCATCTAGCGCTGTCTTCAATTTTTTCCAAATTTCTCTTACATTGCATAAAAGTATTATCTTTTCTAGTATTAGAAAATGTACATGATCTCGAACCGAACTATAAATAACTAATTACTTTTATGAAATATTTTATTAAAATAAAATTTCAGAAAGTAGTAAAAAAGAACATTATTTAGTGTAAGGGATTTTTATCGATATATAAGATAAAATATATTTGATCAAATTTAGCTGTAATATCGGTATTTTTGTGAAATATCATCTACCGGTATTTATACCCTATACCACTATGTGGTTTGGGTATAATGACTTTGTGCTGCTGTTTGTAACAACCAAAAATATTTGACCTACACCCATCTTTAATTATACCGATCGAATCAGAGTCACTCTCTGATTCGATTTAACGATGTCCGTCCGTCCGTCCGTCTGTGTGTCCATGTAAAGCTTGTAATCAAATTGCAGGTCGCAAATATGAACATATTTTGATGAAATTTGGTATTTGATCTTTTATCGTCCATGGGATGAACGCTGTTGAAACTGGTGAGAATCGGTCCATGTTCAGACCTAGCCCCCATACAAATGACCCCTATGAAATCAACATATATTGTCATAAGATCCAAGTTATCATACAAATCTTAGTCAAATTGGGTTTGTATGTATATATTAGATCCATTCATCAGTAGTCCAGAAATGATCCCTATTGGACAACTCTTAGTCATAGGCCCCATATAGAGCTGTTTCCCGATCTTCACTTAAATCTTTAAAAAAAAACAAAAATATTGCACTGATTCTTCTCAAATTTTGTTTGTATATATTTTTAGAAAATACAAGAGACTTCACCAAACATGGTCAGGATCGGTCCATTTTTCGGCCTAGTCCCCATATAGATATAGCATCCGATATGAACTTTTTCATATCTGCAGCCAAAAAAATTAATAAAAATCTCACTCAAATTTGGTTTATGCTTATTTTCTATATCCAGTTAGTTGGGTCTGAGAGATAGGGTATATAAACGCATGGTATAGGGTATCGTATAGTCGGTCTAGACCGACTATAATTTTCTTACTTGTTTTTTAATAAACATATTGTTTTGATGTGGGTTTTTATACATAGAATATAAAGACTTGCTTTGAAAACCGTATTTGTTGGTAATAAAGTATATAAGTTGCCAATATATCAAACGAATAAAACCCCTTCGCTATGTAAACGCGTTTTGCAAAAATATTAATTAGATATGCCTCTTTGCTGAGAAAGTTACTAAATTCTTCAAGAAAAACAATCTCAGTTAAGTTGGCTGGTCTACACCGACTATATTATAATGAAAATTTGAGTTGCATTGTTGTTAATTTTTTTAGCTGCAGATATGAAAAAAGTTCATATCGGGTGAAATATATATGTATATATGATGTATTTGGTAAAGTCACTTATATTTTAAAAAAAAATATACGAACCAAATTTGAGAAAAAACTGTGCAATATTTTTGTTTTTTGAAAATCGGGAGGCACCTTTATATGGGGGCTATGACAACGAATTGCCATATGGGATTTATTTTTGGATAACTGATAAATAGATGTAATAAACACACACAAACCCGATCTGAGCGAGATCTATATGATTATTTGTATCTTATGGAAATTTAAGTCGATTTCATAGGGGTCATTTGTATGGAGACTAGACCGAATTTCAGCAATTTCAATAGCGTCCATTTTATGGCCGATAAAAGCTTATATACAAAATTTCATTAAATTATATTCATATTTGCGACCTGTAGTTTGATTACAAGGTTTACATGGACACACAGACACACATACGGACAGACGGACATAGCTAAATCGACTCAGAATTACTTTCTGAGTCGTTCGGTATAGTAAAAGATGGGTCTAGGTCAAATATTTTTGGTAGTTTACAAACAGCAGCACAAAGTCATTATACCCAAACCACGTAGTGGTATAGGGTATGAATAGTAAGAACATGTTTTCTGTCCAATATGTTTAGACTGCCACTGTACGTCCATTTAAAGCGGTAATTCCACAAAGCAGTGTTTTAGGCCCTGAACTGTATACTACATTAATATCGGATATGCCTAATAGCAACAAGAGAAGAAACAGATATTGCTTCAGCAACGATCAAGCTCAACTTAGCGACATTGGGTAATGGCTACGTTACCCTTGTAACGTTTACTTTAAGAAAAGTAGATTAGAACTCAAATTCCAAAACAAATTAAATTTAAATACATATTTTGGTCTTCACCTTGAACGCAGACTTCCATGGAAAAATCACATAAAGACACCAATTAAAAATAAAATGGAAAATGTATTGGTTTCTTAATCCAACTTCAAAGCATGCTATGAGGAATGAATTTCTTATTTACAATAGAATATTAAAACTAGCTTGGAACTATCGAATAAAGCTTTGGGGAACTGCTAGCAGTGCTAATAGTGAATAAAAAAAAGAAATTTTTACAAAGACAGATTTCTACAGTTAAGGATGACGTTATAGACATAGTTCAAGATAGACAAACAATCTTAGTAACTACAGTAACCTCATAGCAATATGCTTATTATGAGGAAATAAGTAGACTGAAATGACACATTAAAAGAGTCATTAGATTTACCTTATAGAAAATGATATCTATTTTGCAAAACTGTAAATAAATTAATTAATTTCAGTTTCACAAATTTGCTTATTGCTGTATTTAAAACAGATTGTAAATAAAAGAATTGAAAAAAGACCAAATTTAAAATTGGTGCAACATAATGAGCTAAAGCTAAACCAAGTAAATATATAGGGATCCATCGTAGGTTTACACAAAATAAATTAAATTATTTTCTGAGCACTCTTCGGCGGATACTTGATTATTTTTAGCGCATTAACAATAGCCTTCAACGCTGAAAGTAGTTATCAAATCTGAAAGTGCCTCTTCTTCAAAAGCCGTATAATATCTCGATTGAGGAAGCGTGCTGAATTCTGTTTCGAAGAACGTTTCGTTATCCGCAAAAGCGCAGTAATTTGTTGTTTCTTGAATACTAGATATTGATTGCCACACCATTTTTTCCAATAAAATCTACTGCTCAAAAACTATCCATGGAATGTCTGAAAATATAAACTAAACACATCTCTAACAGATTAATAGATTTTTTTTTATAAAATGTTTCATTTAATTTTTACTAGTTTTGCTTTGAATTTTACGAAAATATAAGTAAACACTACTAAGATGACGGCATTGTTTTTTAATTAATTACAATTTATATTTTTTTCCTTGTCTTGAAAAAGATTGAAGTGATTATCGGGATATGGCATTATATGGGGCCAATGGCTGTCAATCGAGTGATGACATAAAATAAATATAAATCATTATCTCGGTATAAGAGTCAATTAAATATAATTTAGTTCTGACATTTATACACGTAAATGGTATGAATAATCACCAATGAAATCAGATGTATCGAATAATCAAATATTTGTTATGACAGAGAGGTGCGTAGGAAAACGGATTTGTTGTGGCGACCAAATTTAGTGTCAACCGCATGATATAATTGAAAATTTAGTTGTTAAGCTTTAGAACAATTCGGTTGGCGAATTTTTTTTCTGTGTGTACAATCACCTGGTTGAAAATTTTCTAAAGACGTTTTTAGTATCTTTATAGTGACATGCCTAAATCACTGCTCTCCCTGGCTGTGAGTTCTCTTGAATAAGGACGTCAGCACGCTAGTTTTATGAGTTTTCCTGAACCTAGGTTAAGGAATTTCGCATAAAATTTTATATTTAGTAGTATAGCCCAGCACTCGAAATTCTCCCAAAGGGTTTAGATAGCTATTTCTTCAGTATTTCGGAAAAAATACTTTAAAAAAAAAAAAATTTGTAGACTTTTTTTTTTTGCTAAATTAAAGCATTTTTTGCCTTTTCTTTCAAAAAGGGCATTTTTTTTTTTTTTTTTTATTTTTTCATAAGAAAGCTTAGGATTTTTCCTTTAAGAGCTTTTTGGTCGCTTAGTGGGATGGGAGTGGGATATCTATCAAAATAAATGTTTTGTAACTCAAGACAACGGTTTTTCAATTTTTCACAAATGCACTATTTTGAATTTTTTCCTATTTTTGCCTAAAACCTTACAAATAAAATTTATATTGAGAAACTAGACAAATTAAACTTTCCGAAGGTATATAACTAAAATTTTATACCCTCGATACTGTAATACTCAGAATATGTTAACCTCAGGAAAAAATCGCTTTTTTTCTATAGAAATGTTGAAAAATTATTATTTTTTATTTATTTTTAATAATAATTAAATTAATGTATAATAATAATAATATTAAAAATAAAAAGATAAATAATTTATTAAAATTTAATCTTAATTGCATTAGATCCATTTATAACATAACTATTTTTATACTTAATTTATTGTAGCTGATGAAGTATTTAAGTCTTGTAAATTTTTAAATACCCAGTCTTTCATCCAGCTTTTTTGTCGCCTTTATTTACTGCGTTTTTTTGTCAATCCTTTCTTGGCGTTACTACAGGCATTGAATACAGGCTGAAAACTTTTTCAACTTGGGTCTTCCATCGACAAGCGGTATAAAAGCATGGTATTGAGCGGTGCCATCGATTGTTACCGAATCTGCTCTTCAGCGTTTTCAATGTTTCCTGATGATCCTCTTTGCTACTAAAAACTATTTTAGTTTCTTTACAATACCTCTTTGCCCAATGGAATAAAGCAGTCGCATCTAAGATGCGATCTTGATGAGAGAACTGGAGGCTATACTTCGCTGCATTTCTTTTAAGGTTTGCTCCAATACCATCACATGCTCCTTTACCATGAGCAGTAGGATGCAAATGCCACTCAGCTGGCATTCCAAAATCTTTTTCATGGGCCATAAGATTTGCCAAGCTACTTTTGTTTTTAAAATGTTGACGAGCTCCGTCCGAAACGTAGTATACCTTCTTTACTGTAAATTTAGATTTTAGAAATTTTAGTATTCTCTTCTGGTACTCATAAACTGCAACGGTATCATGTTTTAAATCGTCGGATATGATTGCCATACTTTTGTGTTCCAGTTTTTCATCTTTCATGTAGTAAATAACTACTGTGAATATAGTTGCTTGGTCGTTATTGAAGTGGAATGCTTGTATGGCATCCTGAAGAACATATTTATAGTTTTCTGCGAAATCATATGAAATAACGAATTCACCAGACTTCAAATGTATCTTCAAATCCTTGAAGAATGACCATTGCTCTATGACTAAAAAGTCATGGTTTCTCAAGTTTAGCAATCCTGTACACATTTCTTCCACAAAATCATCCATATTTAAAATGATTGTTTTCAATGTGCATCTGTCAGTCTGAATCCAAGAATCAAATTTGACCTCCGCTATATATTCTCGATCTAAAGAGTTGATTAAATTTTCTTTGATGAATGTGATTTTCGGGCAATTGGTACATTCACCAAAGTGGCAAGAAGTTGTTGCATTAGGACACATAGTCAATTTAACGCAATCGCGGTAATCGTGTAAATCTTCTGCCGAATCATCTGTTAAATACTTTAAGTTGATTTCCTTCAACTTCAGTTTAACATTTTCATGGTAAATGCAAACGCATACTGTGTGACTTCCGCTGCTTCCTGCCAAAACGCAATGTTTTGGCCTCATTTGGGTAAATTTCGTGAAGCCAATTTTAACATCCTCGTGTTCAGATTGAAATGTTGCAAATAACTCTTCCAGGTTACAGAGAACCATTCTCTTCTGTTATGTTATGAAGGTATGTTACATACCTTCGGAAAGACTAATTTGTCTAGTTTCTAAGTATGAGTTTTATTTGTAAGGTTTTTCTCACAAATAGGAAAAAATTCAAAATAGTGCATTTGTGAAAAATTGAAAAACCTTTGTCTTGAGTTACAAAACATTTATTTTGATAGATATCCACTCCCATCCCACTAAGCAACCAAAAAGCTCTTAAAGGAAAAATCCTAAGCTTTCTTATGAAAAAAAAATGCCATTTTTGAAAAAAAGGCAAAAAATGCTTTGATTTAGCAAAAAAAAAGTAAAAAAAAAAAATTTTTTTTTTTTAAATATTTTTTTCCGAAATATTTATGAAATAGCTATCTAAACTAATTGGGAGAAAATTTTCTAAGAACAATAGGTAATAAGTTACATGGATGAGAAAAACACCTATTTGGCCAAAATGTCAAATTTTGATACCCTCTAACTCAGAGAGATCTTGATCTTGACTATACAATAGGACTAACCTTGGTGCAAATTTCATCCCGATCGGAAGACATCGGTTTCAAAAGTTGGTGCACTTGACATGAAATCCCCCATATATAAAAAATTTATGAATATTTAAATGAGCCTAAAGGTATGTTAGTCAATTTTAGCAATTCACAATTCAATACAGAGCGTCTGATATATAATTTAAATCATTCGCATTAACAGGTTGTAAAGAATTGTTATAAATATTTTATATAATTAAATTTAATATATTTTTAAGCCAGATTAAAAATTTTATCATCGTCAGCTTCTCCTCCATATGAGATAAAACTATGCCAATTTTCACACTCCTCCGTGCCCGCATATTGCTTAAAAAGGAAACTTAAAGTTTACCTTCACGTATTAATGTATAGATTTCACGCAAAATTTCTTCAAATAATACCACTGAAAGCATTTCGCAGGCAGGCAATTTTGTGGTGCTTAAACCAGTTCGCTCAAAATCTGCAAAGTGGTTATGGAATGACAGTTATATAAAATTATAAAGGCAAAAAAACATCAGTGACATGAACATTGTTAGAACAACTGTTGATTCCTCATACTTCAATTTCACGACTCTGCCAGCCGTTCGGCAGGCAAATCATCAACAGAATGACGTCTATCATTTAAAACAAATTCAGAACCGAAAATCGAAGAACAGCACACTTTAACCGAACTAAGGATACTAGAAGATTGATAATTTCTATTGATATTTCAAATCTTCGAAGAAAAAATTCTCTCAAATTGATTGGGTCATTTTTATGGCTGCAACATTTCGCAACAAATTTTGCACCCTTGCGATACACTACGGTATCAATATTTATAGATGACAACGCTAAATCACTCTCAAATCAATAGAACGTCTTATACTAATTTTTATTATAATTACTACAGAAAAATT
>OY821518.1:211073226-211165726 GCA_963682025.1 Cordilura impudica | reverse complement strand
TTAAAAATTAAAAATTAAAAATTAAAAATTAAAAATTAAAAATTAAAAATTAAAAATTAAAAATTAAAAATTAAAAATTAAAAATTAAAAATTAAAAATTAAAAATTAAAAATTAAAAATTAAAAATTAAAAATTAAAAATTAAAAATTAAAAATTAAAAATTAAAAATTAAAAATTAAAAATTAAATATTAAAAGTTTTAATTTCTATATAGTTTCTTACCTGTTATAATGTATTTTTTTTTTTATTATATCGCACCTGTACCGCTAAAGTGAGTCACCTCAAAATTTACAAGTTTGCAGTAGAGGCAAAAACGATTTTTTTTAATATTTACTATAAAATTTAAAAACAGTTGTTTCCTTGAAAAATAACAAGTTTTTTGGGTGCAACTCAAAATATGTCTTTTTAGTGGATTCTAAAGAAGCCACTCTTATAACACAAATAGGGTTACAACTGTATTTTTTTTTTTGTGAATGACTACAAACACCGATGTTAAATTTTTACAGTGGATAGATATGACCACTGTGTATCGTTTTCTTGCAAAAAGTGAAAATTGAAAAATTTTGAGTTGACTCAATTTAGAGGTACAGGTGCGATATGTAATACAGATAAAAATAAAAAATAATTCAGATAAAAATATTTTAAAATTAGCTTATTTTTAATGTTAATAATTTTTAGCCAAAAATCATTTGAATTTTGGTAATCGGAATTAATGTTTCAGTATCGGCAACAGTTTTAAACTGGTAGCCGTACTCAACATTGGGTGTAATATTGAATTTAAGACGCAGGTGGAGGTTTCAAAAAATTCGGTACAGCCGAATTTAACACTCTTACTTGTTATTTTTTTATTTAGTTTTTAGAATAAAGAAATTTAGAAAATATATTTTTAGCTTAAATACAAATTGAAATATTCTTAGATATTTCCAGTTAGTTTAGTTCTTGTATTCTTACGTACCTACCATATTTCGTTTTATAACATCCAGTAGCATTTAATACTTAAGTTGAGAAAAAAAAATTTGCTTTTTTTAAAATGTTTTTTTTTTCACAATATTTTCCATTTTACTCGATTTTGTTATGTATCTGCTAATGGCCTGAGCTACCTGCTATTCCTTAGAAAATACTTATTCAATGCCGAGGGAGTTGTAGTAACTAATCTTTGTTCTTCGTATTGTTTATGCTGTTTTTTTTTTATAAGTATGCTACCCAACGAAAAGTTTTAAACATTTTTCATGTATTTCACACAAACCTGGATAAAGTTTTTTGATTTCAGGTATAGCATACGATCGCTTGAATGTAGCAATAATCACCAATGAGACATAAAAACAATCTATAAATTGCCCACCGTAAGCACTTCAAACTCGTTTTCAAGATATTTTTATTATTTTATTGTTACAACTTTTGTTGGTTAGTGAAAACTGACAGCAGGCACCAAAGCCATTACAGAGAGGCTGTAATTTGTGTGCAGTATTAATTAAATAATTGTTGAACATTTTGTTCATTTCTGCACTTTTTTTCTTATGTTTTTTTAAAGTCTTAATTAAACGATTTTGTTACATTAGAACAATTTTATTTAAAACTGCATTTATCATTTTGAAAAAATTTAACTTCTCATCAAGTTAAATAAAGAAATTATTAAACCTTTTAGCGAAAAAGCATAATCACTTTAACAACTACTCATACATACCTAATATAAATATTTAACATTTTAATTCTCTTTGAAGAAAGAAAAAAGACATAATCTTAATTCCATAAAATTTCACTTTAAATTTGTTTTACTTAAGAGCTTCGTCCTTATATATATATTATTTTTTTAAGATATTCCACTTTATGTTTTTTTGTAACTTATAAATATTATTTAGCACCTGAAAAAGGGGGGTGAAATTTAATGAATACAAGCATTCATCTAAAAAAAATCGTTAAAACATCTCTCCAAAAAACACTCACATGCACTTCCATGAAGTGATGTACTTAAAAAATAATCAGCACGTTATAAGTATTCTAGATGTAAAACTAAAAAGTTGTTTGAACTGGTACACTTTTAACAGAATTAAAAAGAAGGATGTAGCATTTCATAATGACAAACATTTATTTAAATAGAAATGAAATGCTTTGACTGGTAAATAAAAATATGAAATAAAAAAATCAGAATAGATTGGAGCCGATAGCAAAAGATTTTTTGTCCACTGAGTTGAAATTTTTTAATTTATTTAGATATTTTTCTTAAATTTAAATGTTTCAATCTGGAACTTTATGATGCAAAGTTAGGTGAGGTTAGATTGATAAGAGGAGGTATGTGTACACATAGCTGTTTTTCAATCTACATCTCCATATTCATCCGGTTATCTAGCTAACCCTATATTAACTTAGAAATTCGGGTTTGTCAGCAAATTTCCTGGGTGCTTTCGAGCGTACCACGTAAGACCTACCAGGTAAGATGTCGTTGGATAGATGTCTGACCCTTGTTCTCGCAAATGGAGGACAGTAAGAAAGGTAGAAGTTTAAGGTTTCATTTTCCTCAACGAAAGCTCTGCATGTGGCCGATTTCGCCCGTCCTGTACGGTATAGGAGAGCCCTCAGTTCAGAGTACCCAATGAGAATGCTAAAATCCCTACTAAGTTCCCTTCTACTCAGGCAAGGATTTCCCTAGTCTTCGAAGTGTTGGAAGTGCTCCATAATATCATCGTAATCCTACCCACGTCAGTTCCCTCCCAAATTGGGTTTTCCAAAATCATTCCCTCCAGGAAAGAGCCCTTCCTGGGCCCTTCTGGTGAAGCCTGAAATCCCCTCCTTACACTTGAGGACAGTCTTTGATCTGTTTTTGTCCGACGATATCGCCCTAATAGCCGCTAGACTGTTCGTAAATATGTTGACGTCTCCGGGACTTGCGATTCCCCATGCGCCAATAGATCTTATGTACTCCATTATCGCGACCAATTCAGCGTCAAATACAGACTGGTCCGGAAGTCCAGTAGAATGGACCTTATCATAAAAATCTATGCCAGTCTTACCATGCAAACTAGATCCGTCCGTTTAGAAGTGTGACCCTGGAAGGTTTTGTAGAATATTCCCGTTCATCAAGCTCTCCCTATTAGGTATCCGTATACTGCAGGGTTTGGTTGTCGATCACAGCTTATATCAACTGTGTTGAATCGCGGTATTTGGTCCAAAATTTTTTGGTGTCTGATCATATGATCGGTAACGCATTCCCCTGTTACCCTTAATCGTAGCATGGTCAGAGTTGCCTCATATTTAATTCTAATCTCGATCGGGTGTATAGATAGAATGGTCTAATTCCTATGCTAATTCCTATGCAGCCGAGGCGCTGTATCTTTCGGAATGGTTTACTGTAGCATTTACTGTTCATGCGTAAGTTAGAAATGGTCTAACGACACTTGTGTATAGATAATGTGTCATCCTCGGTTTTAAACCTCATTTCGAACCTATACGTCTTCCATATATGGTGACCTTTTGCATCCTGCTCTCTATTTGGCTCTGCCAAGTGAGCTTTTTAACGAGAATCACCCCAAGGTATTTCACCGTTTGTGTGATCCTAATTGTTTTACTCTGGAAGGGCGATTCATCAAAGTTCGATTATTTCCGTCTTCCATATAAGGAAACACATTTCAGTCTTCTCCCGGTTCACATTTAAGCCCCTTGGCTGTGCCCAGTTATATGGTATTTTGAGTGCATCTGATGCCCTCCTACATAGATTTCTGCTTAGCAGAGAGATTGGAAACCCTTCTGGTCAGAATCTTTAACAGGATGTTTATATTGGCCACCCAAAGAAGGGGCGATAAAATTCCCCCTTGAGGTGTCTCACAACAAACCTTGTCTCTTATTCTAATGGCCCAACCTCGCAACTTATCCATCTATGCCCTAGCATGTGACTGATCCAGGCTTTAATATCCCGGTCCATGTCGAATTGGTCTAGATATTGGAGTAGCGTATTGTTGATACATTATTGAAAGCTCCATCTATATCAATAAATATTAGCTAGGATGAAGATTTTCAAATCAAAAGACCTTTCGATGTGGTGAACTGCTTCATGAAGCGCAGCTTCCACGGTGCGGCCCTTTAAATAAACTTGTTGTTTGAACCTCAACAGCTCATTCGGGATTTGAGATTTAACTATGTTAAGACTTGTCGGTCGATAGGCTTTGGGTTCGCGTATCTATCCTTTCCCGGCTTAAGTATGAAGACAACTTTTGCCTCCTACCATGCCCTGGGTATACGCCAATTTTACACAAGCAAGGAATATGCCAGCCAGACTACTACCAATTAAGACCCCGCCCTTTTGTAATAGAGCAAGAAAGATTTCGTCGGGGCCTGCTGCCTTAAAGGGGGCAAATCTTTGCATTGTCATTTTTACCGTCGTTTCGGTTCTTTTGTTATTTCTCTCCTCTCAATATTGTTCCCCATTAGGTCCATCATATTGTTCCTCATCGGGTACTGTCCGTTGTTCCACGTTGGGTCCAGTTTGTCGGGGCACATTGGTACCAATTACTGGGTTCCTATTCGGTACATGTTCCTCGATAACAAAGTGTGCTTCCATCATTATTCTTAAAGACTGTTCCATTGAGTCCGCCCGAATCCCGTCTGAAGCTAAAAATTTTATTGTTTATGGCATAAACTTCAACAAATCCATTTTTCCAATGTAAGACTACGACAACTATCAGAATTAGCAAAATGTTCAGTCCATTGGAGACTTACAAGGCTAAAATACATAATAATTGTATTAGTGGACACCAGACAGATTCCAAATCAGATGGTTTTTCAATTTAGCGATATGTGTGGCAGCAGCATTGTCAGAAATTAATGTCGTCGATTTCACACTTTTGGTGCTTTAAACCCGGTTACTAATAGAAGATTTATATAAAATCAAGCAGTTTGGTTGCGCCTTTGCATGTTTTCATTTTTTCTCTTGTACTATTGTGTAATGTAACGATTTAACAACAAATCGGTTTTGATATAAAAAATACTCTTGAGGTACAGTATTGCCATTTTGCATATTAGGACTTCTTGGTTATTTACAGTTCCAGTTTGTTAGCTGAGATAATTTAAAAATTGTGTAATTTTGATATCTCAAGTAACCACAAAAATACCACAAATTCAAGAGTAAAATATAATGTTAATTGCGATGCGCCATTTATATAATGTAAAAACAAATTTTTTGGGTAATTTTGCTTCTTAAGAAAATGTACTTTTCTGAGAAAAGGCTGAGTTTTAAGAACAGGTACTTTTCAAAGAAATTATACTTTTTATACAAAAATTATTATTAAGATATGAAAGTTTTTTTTTACAGAAAATCTCTTCTTTAAAAAAAACAAGTAAGAAAATTATAGTCGGTCTCGATACCGTATACCATGCGTTTAGAGACCCTATCACTTAGGCCCAACTAACTGGATATAGAAAATAAGCATAAACCAAATTTGAGTGGGATTTTATTAATTTTTTTGGCTGCAGATATGAAAAAGTTCATATCGGATGCTATATCTATATGGAGACTAGGCCCAAAAATGGAACGATCCTGACTATGTTTGGTAAAGTCTCTTGTATTTTGCAAAAAATATATACAAACAAAATTTGAGAAGAATCAGTGCAATATATTTGTTTTTTGATAGATTTAAGTGAAGATCGGGAAGCAGCTCTATATGGGGCCTATGACTAAGAGTTGTCCCAGGTATTATTTTTAGACTACTCATTAATGGATGTAATAAACGCATACAAACCCAATTTGAGTAAGATCTATATGACAATTTGGATCTTATGGCAATTTATGTCGATTTCATAGGGGTCGTTTGTATGGGGGCTAGGTCTGAACATAGACCGATTCTTACCAATTTCAACAGCGTTCATCCCATGGCTGATAAAAAATCAAATACCAAATTTCATCAAAATATATTTATATCTGCGACCTGCAGTTTGATTACAAGCTTTACATGGACACACAGACGGACGGACGGACGGACGGACGGACAGCGTTAAATCGAATCAGATAGTGATTCTGATTCGATCGGTATAATTAAAGATGGGTGTATGTCAAATATTTTTGGTTGTTACAAACAGCAGCACAAAGTCATTATACCCAAACCACATAGTGGTATAGGGTATAATTACTTTTTGAAAAATATACTTTGTTAAAGAATTTACTTTTTTAAGAAAAGTTACGCTTTCAAGAAATGGTACTCTTCAAAAATAGCAAATTTCTTAAGAAAAGGTATTTTTATAAGAAAAGGTACTTTATAGATCAAACGGTCCTTTTAAAACATTTACTATTTATACCCTATACCACTATGTGGTTTGGGTATAATGACTTTGTGCTGCTGTTTGTAACAACCAAAAATATTCGTCCCAGACCCATCTTTAGTTATACCGATCGACTCAGAATCACTTTTTGAGTCGAAGTAGCAATGTCCGTCCGTCCGTCCGTCCGTCTGTGTGTCCATATAAACCTTGTATTCAAACTACAGGTCGCAAATATGAATATATTTTGATGAAATTTGGTATATAAGCTTTCATCGGCCATGGGATGAACGCTGTTGAAATTGGTTAGAATCGGTACATGTTCAGACCTAGTCCCCATACAACTGACCCCTATGAAATCGACATAAATTGCCATAAGCTCCAATTATCATATAGATCTCAGTCAAATTGGGTTTGTATGTGTTTATTACATCCATTAATCAGTAGTTCAAAAATAACCCCTTTAGGAAACTTCTTAGTCATAGGCCCCATATAGAGCTACTTCCCCATGTTTACTTAAATCTATTTAAAAACAGAAATATCGCACAGATTTTTCTCAAATTTGGCCTGTATATATTTTTTCAAAGTGTAAGTGACTTTTCCAAATATGGTCAGGATCGGTTCATTTTTCGACCTAGTCCCCATATAAATATAGCACCCGATATGAACTTTTTCATATCTGCAGCGAAAAAAATTAATAAAAATCGCACTCAAATTTGGTTTATGCTTATTTGCTATATCCAAATAGTTGGACGGAAGAGATTGGGTCTCTAAACCATGGTATAGGGTATCCTATAGTCGGGCTAGACCGACTATAATTTTCTTACTTGTTTAATAATTAGCTCTCTTTCTAGAAAAGGTAATTTTTTTAAGAAAATTTACTTTTTTTAAGAAGGCTACTTTTGAAAGAAAGGTGCTTTTTTAGAAAAGGTAAGGTTATTATTTATTTTTTTTTATTATTTTATTTAGTCTATGGATTAAATGCTTTCAGACTTTATAACATATTTAAAATTTGCAATAGTATTTAAAATTATGTAGGTATTTCAAAACAGAATTATATTACGTTTAATAACATCAATATTTAAAGAATAATCTATGAAATTATAAAGATCATTAAAATTTTCAGATAATCTTCAAAACGGATCAGCATTTGCTTAGTTTGAGCGGAAATACTGGATGGACAGAGGATTGAATTAACGGGTGGGACGTTGAGGAATACTAAAAATAACATTATTCAGCAGGAATTCAGAGCCTACGTCGCCATTTATTAATTTCATTAAAAATTTCACATTTAGCATTTTTCTTCGGCTTTTTAGGCAGACAATTTAATTTGAGCTAACTTTGAACTATACGATGGTAGATTAATAGAAGGATTTAGATATAAATTTCGCAAGCAGAATAATAAAAATTTTATTTTGAACAGACTCAATGTGATCGCTATGAACGGCATAATGTGGATCCCAAACAACAGAACTGTATTCCAAAATCGGTCTGACATGTGATGTATACAATTGCTTTGTTATGATTGGGTCGCAAAATTGTTTGGCCCAACTTTTGATAAAAGCAAGTACTCTACGAGCTTTAGTAGCTGTCATAGCAATATGTTGATATAATGTTAGTTTTGTATCTAACCAAACTCCAAGATCAAGAATGACGTTCACATACTCTAATTGATAACCGTCAAGAGAATATTTACCCAAACATCCTTGTTTTCTTCAAAAACGCATTATTTACATTTTTTTAAATTTAAATCCAAGTAAATTTAAATGCATGTAAGTTACGCCATACATAAAAATTTTTTAAATCATTTTGCAGTAAGGCTTGCTCACAGGAATCGTTATATGTAAGGAAGATTTTTACATTATCAGCATACATTAAAACGTTAGAAAAATTTATATAGTTGGAACATCATAATTAAAAAGAGAAAATGAAATTGGCCCAAGATAAAGTGCTTTTTAAAGCTAAAGTAATTTTTTGGAAAGGTCCTTTTCAAAAATGGTACTTCTTCAAGCAAATATACTTTTTAGGAAAAGGTACTTTTTGAAGAAAACATGCTTTCTTAGGAAAATGTACTTTTTTAAGAAAAGGTATGTTTGTTAAATGTATGCGATGGTTTTGTTATATAAATATTTAGGCGAATGTGTAATAATATTATATAATTCAATATTAGTCATACGGAGTTCACCGTAACATTATATTAATGTCTTAAATTCCGCTAAAATTAAAATCATTCTATACCTGGCAACAATCATTAATTTGTATACCATCAACAAGTAGGTAAAAAGTAGAGAGTTAATTCATATTAATTGATATGAAATCTAAAAAATCTAAAAAAATCAAAAAAAAAATTGTATATTTAAGAAATTTGTCACCATATTAATTTGATACTAGAATATCTTACGATAAAATTAATTTCAGTCCATACTGATTTTATATGTATCATTCATAACATGTGCAGATTTGTTAATCTGTTTATTTTTATATAGTAATGAAAAAAACTGTACGATTAAATCACATGCAAATGCATATGCACATATTTATATCTTTATTCATTCACTTTACATATTTGTTGCTCATACATATATATTAGGGTGACAGCCATTTTTTTCTTTTTGAAATTTAAGGACGTGCTGGTCTGCTTATTGTGACACTGTATCTAAAACTTTGGTGGGCAAAATTTGAACCAAATCGGACAATGCTTTCTAGACGCGCATTGAGTTCAAGATTTAAATATGCATTTATATGTAAAAATTACCAAAAAAATAAATTTTCACCAAAAATTTTGATATTAATAACTGCGTTTCAATTAAATTAAATAATAAACTATAATTTAGAGTAAATTATATCTCTAATAGATTAACAAAATCTATTATCGGTTGAAAAACAGCCTAGTTATAGCAAGTTCCCCAGGCAATAAATGCGCTACAGACCACTTCATTAAGAAAATCGAGCTCACATTTTTAAGGACATTGAAATAATTTACAACAATAACATTTTTACATTCTCTTGATCCGAAGATGATCTCATGTAAAGTATATTGCATCTCGTCTATTTTTATGCCGTTCCAAATTAATGTCGAAGCGGTAGGTTTTTTTTAGCGCTATTTCAAAATCTCCAATTTTACTTTTTCAAAAATTTTATTCAAGAAAATTTCCGAAATAAACGATTGGACTTTAAGGTCTCATTAACCAAATATATAAGTATTATTTTACAGAATTATTAAAATATATATTATTTTGTTAGATTTATAGTCATTTTTCAGACATATTGCTATTACTACTGTAATTAATATGCAAATTTTAATTTTGTTTAAATGGTGCGTGGTAAAGAAGAAGAAAGCATATATTTCAAAAATTCAGAACTGCACTGTATTCTTAATCGGACCGGTTTCTGGCATTTCAGCCTTCATCAGCGATTTATTGAACATTGTGATAATTGTTATGTTTTAATTGAATAGATTGTTTCTATATGAAAATTTTTTCTACTTAGGGCAGCCGTGAGGTCTTGAACCATGAACCTTCACATACACTCGTATTTGCACTTTTTGGTCAGCGCTTTAACACACTCACCTAAAGTCAGGCCTACGAGCAGTGTGGTTAGATTCAGTTTTCGTACCATACAGCTTTACTTTGTATTAATTTCAGAAGATACAACTCTGTCCAAACAAACAATCGTTATTTTTGAATTTTGAATATTATTTTGATATTTTGGTTTAAGAAAATATAAATCTCCTTAAAATTGACTTTTGACTTTAAAGAGGGACAATTTATAGTTTTTCAATATAAACTTAATTTAAGAGATTGAGAACTCATATCAAGTAGTATAATATTTTGATAAAATATATTTGATACTAGCTGAGTCCGGTCCGCGTTGCTGGCCCGAAGAAAACATCTGGATTTTATATTGCATCTAAATTTTAGCACCGAGTGTCGGGCAAAAGTAAAGCACGATTTAATAATATTATGAATATGACTGAAAAAAAATATACGTTTTCTTGAATATTTTAACACCAGCGCCACCTACAGGTGAAAAACTTTGTCAGCAACTTTAGTTTTATGTACATAATATATGTTGCGAATTTGAGCTAAATTGGACCGTAAATAAATTTTTTGGGAAAATCTCGACCCCAGCGCCACCTATCAGGTACAAAAACAAGTTATGCAAATTGGAGAACCAAAGGAACATATGGTATGAATACGAAGTCGCTAGCATTAGTGGTTCAACAGTTATTAGAGTACCAACATACGCACCAACGTTTTTATATATTAAGAAGAAGATATGAGAACACCAAAAAGTTGTAGCCTAAAAATTGCAAAGGTATGAAAAATCAAATTTTTCTTCAAATCCGCTGATATAAAAACACTGCCCTCGCCAAATTAAGAGCAAGCATAACTACAATATTTTGCACTTTTAATCACATTTATTTGGTTAATAAGACTTAAAAGTCCAATCGTTGCTTTCGGAAAATTTCTTGAACAAAATTTTTGAAAAAATAAAATTGGAGATTTGAAATTGTGCTAAAAAATACATACCGTTTTGGCATTAATTTAGAACGGTATAACAATAGAGGAGATGCAAAATAAAATCATTTTAGGATCAGGAGAATGCAAGAATGTTGTTTGTTGTAGATTATTTCGATGTCTTTAAAAATGTGAACTCGATTTTCTTAATCGAGTGGTCTGCGGGGCGTTTATTGCCTGGGTAACTTGATATAACTGGCTGTTTTCCAACCGATAATGGATTTTGACATTTTATTAGAAAGATAGGTTACTCTAGATTATGGTTTATTTATGAATTTAATTAAAACACAATTATAAATATCAAAATTTTTGTGAAAAATGATTTTTTTTTTTTTGATAATTTTTACATGTAAATGCATATATGAAATTTGAACTTAAAGCGCGTCCAGAAAGCATTGTCCGCTTTGGCTCAAATTTAGCGCACTAATGTCTTAGATCCGGTGTCACAATAATCCGACCCGCACTCCTCAAAATTCGACCAACAATTTTTTCTCATACAAACCGCTCTCACCCTAATATACAAATTATTTAATTTTTTTGTTCACATCTTGTACATTGTTGTAAAAATGTCAGTTTTAATTAAATTTCAATCGCATCCATGTCCTTAGTTGTGGAATTTGTTGAAATATTCATTGATATATCTTTACATTATTGTATATTATTTTTTTTGTTTTTCAAATATCAAAATATTTTTGGTATGTATATTTGTTTTTTTTTTTTTATATATTGCAATTTTTTCGTTATAAGTCTGTCCTTTATATTTCGAATTTTCCAATGTAAAATTGTGTTCAACTTAATATGGTTTAATTGTTTTTATGTGTTCAATTATTGGAAAAAGATACAGCAAAAATATTTAAAACTTCAAAAATTTTATATTCTTAAATACTTCGAAAGTAAAAAAAACAAGTAAGAGTGTTAAATTCGGCTGTGCCGAATCTTTGATACCCTCCACCTCGGTTTGAGTCTTGATAATAAATGTAAATGAAAAAGTAAACAATTTGTTAAACTTAATACCAAATTATTTCAACAAATTCTTTGGGTTGGTTTTCTTCTTTTCATTATTTCGGATTTATTTCGGTGTTTGCTTTTTGGTCATCGTGGTTGCTGATCGGCATGCATTTTGGTTATACACCTATATGCATGCGTTTCCGGTTATATGACATAACTTCTCGTTTAATTTAGTTTTTGCTAATTAAATAGCTCGCCCTAACCTCCATTGCAAAGGTAATGGTTGTGTAGAGTGGCTATATGCATTAAATCGTGCTAATTGGAGATGGGTGGATAGTTTCTTTTAACTGGCCAAATATTTCTTCATTGTGGCCATATAGGTCTCTCAACTTTTTTTTAAAATATTGCCATATTTTGAAAATATAGAGAATAAATTTATAATAATAAATAATCAAATTAGGGATGAAAAACGCAAAAAACGAAAAGTCCCAAACATTTTAAATAAAATAATTTAATGTTATCTTTATTTTCTGAAAAACTTCAAATTTTCATCCAAAAAAAATTGTGAAAATTTATATATAAAAAATAACATTCTCATAAAATTACGTTTACTTATGTAACAATTTTTATGTTAGCAATTCTTAAATATCATTTGAGGTTTTCTTAAATTCATTGAATTTAAATTAATATCGACAAATCTGTTTTTCTATTTATTTAAATTGTAAAGGAGTGGCATCTCTGTCAAAATAAGCGAAAAACACAAAGAATAGAAAAAAACAAATTACTTCGTGTTTGACAGGATGATTTTATGTTTATGTTTAATATCTTTATTTTTTTTACTAATATTTCTGTTTATTTATTTGAAAATGAAATAATGAATTGAATATGCTATTTAATTTTTTTATTTATATAAAAAAGTTTTTTAATTAAAGCAAAATATTTTCACTATTTCATGATTTTTATTTATGTATGACGACATTTCAACCTAAAAATTTAAGTTTTTATCGATTGGATAAACAACACAAAAATGGTTGTCGTTTAGATAACAACAACAGCTGACTTTAACAATAGCGAATATCGTTTCAAAATTTTACTGATAATTTTGCAATTTTCTTTTTTTTACAATTCGACTATCGTTAAAAGAAGTTACTGAATCGCGGTACTGAAAAGTTATTAATATCTCCTGAATGGCAATATTTTTTTTAAATGTAAACATTTTTAAATGTAAAGATATTTCTAAATTTAAAATTATTATTTCCGACGTTTTGATATGATTTTCTGAAACTCAATTAATATTTTCTAATTTATAATTGGAAATTTTATTTTCAGTTTTTATTATAATTGATATTTTCTTAAATTTGAATGGAAAATTTAAAAAGTGAAATTTTGTATTAATGTGAATAATAATGCTTTATTAATTATAAACAATTTTTAAAAATTAGATGTAATCGCAATCAGATATTTTATAGGTAAAGCAGAATAATAATTCTATATAACTATGTAGAACTGTTTTGTAAGCAAAAAACTCATTGACGAACTCGGTAACTCTATTTTGTAAAGACAACAAAAAGTTAACCCCCCAATCTCACATCACACTGAAATTGTAAAATCGTTGTGTACGTATTATCAACGAAAAATTGTTCGAATTAGTCGAATCCATCGCCATTAATTTTTATGCTCAAACATCTGACTGCAATCTCATTTTTAAAATGTTGTCGAAGCGTAAACTTGAAAAAATTTGTATACTTCTCTCTCTTATTTTATTTTAAGTAGAGTTACCAAGTTTATTATACAGGCACATGTTTGAGGGAAAATGTTTACATTTATTATTATTAGTATTATTTTAATAATAGTTAATAATATTTATGCTCTATAATTAACAAACTTGCGTTTTTGTATGCGCATTTCAAAAAATAAATCATTATAATAGATTTAACAAGTTAAAACTTTAATAACAATTTTACAGAATCCAGTAAATTTGCATTAAATTTATAACAGGGTAACATTAATCATCGTTAGTGTCTGCCACTATTCGCACGAAAAATTTGGTGCCATTAGTGTGACCACTGCGGAAAATGTGTGTATTAGTAAAAAAAATGTGAGTGTATTAAGTTTTTCGAACTTGCAGTGTGATGTGAGATTGGTGGGTAATATGCCAAACTTATGTTCATATTTGTAAAAGAATAATGAAAAAAACGTATGAAATAAAAGACCAACCAGTGTATACTCTTAACATTGTTCTGTATGATATCTAGTTGAAAATATTAACATTCATGTTAAAATAGAAATAACTATTGCAAAGCTAATTAGAACAAACAAAAATTATGGCGGCATCTACTGTGGCATAGTCACGCTGAGCAAAATGAAGTGACACTCTGTTAATACAAAAGAAATGTATTTTCCCCACAACAAAATACTGCAGAATTTTATGTAAATAAAATAACCGATTTATTTCTAACATGCAGTTACTATGAATATACATACATACATATATATAATATATGTACATTATTTGTATTATTCATTATGTGTATGTATGTATATTTAAATATTACACACAAAAAATACAACATCAAACGTTATTTTTGTGTTTTTCTCTTTAAATAAATTAATACATAAATTTTTTTGCTAAATTTACATTTGGGCAATTCACAACAGGTGTTGTATATTGTATGTTGTATTGAAATACACAATACAATCATTTGTTGTGAACACTCAGTTGTATTTTCATATTGTAAAACGCTTTCTTTAGTAATTTTCGATCCAACGAGGAAAGATCGCTTCGTCGCTTCTGCTATTTTGTATAAGAGAAAACACTTGTCAGTGTTTGCTTTTTGGTCGTGAGATATACCCTGGAGTTTTAGTTACGTACCTCTTGCATTTTAATTTATAATGAAAAAAAAAAAAATGTTAAATGTTTTGGTTGGTACTGAAAGAGAAAATATGTACATACTAAAAATATAAACATTAATTTTTATATAAATAAACTTATCGATGTATTTGCGTTATATGCATTATTTGCCATATTTTATTTTATAATTATTTATGCTGATAATATTCTATGTATTTGTTTTTTCTTTTTCATAAAAACTGGCATTCACTTGGAACTGATATGTTATGATACAATATACAACATTTACTAAACATAGCAAATGAAGTTGGATCGTGTATCAGATTTTTCAGTGAAAATTACCGACAACAATTTTACACTATTGTAAAGTGATACACGATACAAGAGATACAACGATACATTACCCATTGTGAATTGCCCAATTGTTTTTTTTATTAACAACTAGGTATTTTAGCATTATTTGCTTTAGATGTTGGTGAATTTTTACTCCCTTTATATTAACTCGTAGTGTCTGCTTGTCGAAAAAATTTTGGATCGATTTTAACCACTTTCCCGTGACCCAATCGATCTGAAATTTTGCAGGCAGGCTTGTGGCAATGACAGAAATAATCTAACATATTTTTTTAGTGATGCCAAAACAATGGAAACTTTTAAATTTTTCTACCAGAGTTGATAAAAAAATGTACAAAGGGTTTGTTTTTGTTATATTATTACCATAACGACCACAAAAACAACAAGTCCAGCTATGAAAACAATGCAACATTTAGAATAACAACAAGAACAATATAGAAATATCATGTTTTTCATTTTTTTTTTACTTTTTCAGAGATTTCCCTGGACCTGTTCCACCGATTTTAATGATTTTTGAAGTAGAAATCTTTCCATGAATTTGGTGAATCATTCTCACTAAAAATGATCACTGTAGCTGCACTATTGAGGGCGTGATCGTGACAAGAAGAACATAGAAAATTATTTTTTTTTTCAAGACTTTTTTAGTTCTTCATTCAAATCTCGGGCCCTAATCGACCGATTTGGACGATTTTAAATAGCAAACTTCTCAGGATGTTAGTGAATCATTTTTATTTCAACGAGTACCCTAGCTGCCGGATTGATGCCGTCATCGTGATTTCCACAGGCGGACAGACGGACAGACGGACATCGCTATATCAACTCCGGTTGTTATAAGGATCACAAATATATAAATTTTATGGGGTCCAAAATTTTTTTTCTAATTATTACAAACGGAATGACAAACTTATATATACCCTCTGCACACTGGAGTGGAGGGTATAACAACTCTACAACAGCAACAATGACAGTAATATGTTTTTCAAATAGGAAAAAACTGTTTATGTGTTAGTTTCGGTCATTCCCCAGTATGCATTGAAATATTATTTCTCCAATGTTGTGAGAAAAGTTAAGTTCTTAAATTGATGTCAAATGTAATTCTCAACTTGGGTTGAACAATTTTTCTCCTTGTTTGCTTTCAACTTGACATCAAGTTGAGACTTAACATTTTTTCCAATCTTTGAGAAACATTTTTACTCTCAATTGGATATCCAACACTTTTCTCCACTTGAGACCAAACATTTATTCAACTTGAATACGATTTGTGTTAAGTCTGAGATATTATTTAAATATGTCATAAATAATAAATTAAATTAAAAAATGCCAAAAAAAGTACAATTAAATCATTGATATATTTTTAATTATTTCTGCTTCTTGTCGAATTTTTCAAAAAATGTACAACTAATTAATTCATTTATTTTTAATTCTAGATTTTAAAAAATGTACATAATATGTACATTTAATGTTAAATATGTACATAGTAATGTTAAATATATAATGAAATTAAATTGAAACATTAAAAAAAGTACATTGTTTTCATTTCTAAAATTAGTATAATATTTTTTAATATGGCAATTCCGTACCTTCCATTTGATACCGATTGGAAATATTTCTTTGCTATCAAGTTGAGAATCACAAATTTCTCAATTTGATAACTATGAAAATCGCCATATAAAAAATGTGAATTTTAAGTTGAGAAGACTATATTCGAACTACGGGGGGCATTTGAGAATTAACGTTGGAGATTTGAAAAATGTATTTGATCTCAAATGCACCTCAAGTTGATAGCAAACAAAAATGTTTATTGGGACATTTATTGTAGGGTCGTTTGCACACACACAAAAAATAGAAAATAAATTGTCAATAAGCAAAGCAAGTGGCTTCGAAATTCGATGATGCCAGTTAATCATTTTTTGTTCACGCGGAATTTATAATTGGAGGAATTTTTTTCTCGAGAAATGTATTTTCCGTGAGAAAGAAATTCCTTGAGAATATTCATAATTGGGATGAATAACTTTTAATTGGAACTTTTTAGTCAGAATAAATCATAATTCGAGTTAGATATTGGTTAATATTTAATTAGAAAAAATATTGTGGTGGCATCTACGCAATTATTGAGGCAGTCACGGAAAAATTAAATGCAAGTCTGTTTTTTTTAATATACCAAAAATGGATTTTCCCTTTAACAAAATATGGCAGAATTCTTTATAAATGAAATGCAAAATGGAAAATCAATTTTGTGCTAATTCTTAACAAAATTAATAAAATATATATATGTATTATTATATTTATTAATATTTGTAATTTTATTTGACACAATTTCACACACAGTTTTACAGATCAACTGTTTTAATTAGAAAAAATATTGTGGTGGCATCTACGCAACTATTGAGGCAGTCATGGAAAAATTAAATGCAAGTCTGTTTTTTTTTAATATAACAAAAATGGATTTTCCCTTTAACAAAATATGGCAGAATTCTTTATAAATGAAATGCAAAATGGAAAATCAATTTTGTGCTAATTCTTAACAAAATTAATAAAATATATATATATGTATTATTATATTTATTAATATTTGTAATTTTATTTGACACAATTTCACACACAGTTCTACAGATCAACTGTTTTCAACTGATTTAGAAGTTTTCTGTTTTTGAAACAGTAGTGCCAATTTGTAACATTTTGTGATGTAATGAAAATCGCAGAATATAAGTTAATACACAATAAAAAATATTAAATTTTTAAGTTTTATATACATATTGCAATAAAAAAAACTTTGGTAAATTTACATTGAAGATGGTCAGAAATGAATGAGAAAAAATATATAGACATTTTAGAAAAGCACATTTAATGTTAAACTTTATGCACAAAATATATGGGTTTTTGTTGTTTCGAATTTAACTGTGGCACTAAGTAAAAAGTTTTAGACCGATCGTATATTACATCTTGAGGATCCTCACCTAATATTTTCAAATATTTTAAATTCTTTTTAACTCATTTAACCTCATTACGAAAATAGTAAAACAGTAAATATGGAAAATCCACGCACTTCAAAAAATTGTTTTCTATGAAATAAATTAAAGACATTTCATATTATACAATTTTCTTTCAAAAATGTATCAATTATTGCAAATTTGAAATTTGACATATAGTATTTGTACATATATTTGTATAGATTTCGCAGTATGAAAAGAACTATTACTTCTTTATTTAGAATATATGTAAGTATTGCTGGCAAAAAAATGCAACATCATGAATGAAACACATAGACGACTGCTGGCAGCAGCATTTGTAGTCGTATAGTCAGCTACTTGATTTTTCTGAATACGACAGCAACATATAATACAAATGCATTTTTATTTAAATATACAATTACTTTTACTTATTTAAAATGCATTAGTACAACGTAAAAATAAATAAATTAGTTTAACGCCTTTTGATTATTAATGGAATTATAGCCTTTCATTTTGCGATTTTTTTTTTAAACAAAATAAAATATTTCATAGCACTAACTTCTTTTACATATTTTGTTATATTGTAAACACTATTTTTGTTTTGTAGCCAACAAAACACACTTGCAGTTTTTTTTTCTATTTGAAGAACATATGACTGCCATTGTTGATGTTGTAGAGTTGTTTTTTTTTTATTTTGTTTCGTTAACTCTTTTGTATTAAAGCACCTCCAATATATGTATCCATTTTAGTTTGCAAATTCAGTATATTTATAATTTATTACTTACAGAAAAAAATAATAGAAACAATTTTATCAGTTATGCTTACGAAACTATATAAATAGACTTGAAGTTGGCTGCAAAAGCAGTAGCCTGTGTAAAGAACAAGTTAGCGACATGTAACTGTTACGTAACGTGTCAGCCTTTTTTTCACATGAAAAGTATTGGGACGTTCCGGTTACGTTCGGTAACTGTTTTAAATGATTTTCATGTAAAAAAAAACAACTGACTCGTTACGGTTACGGTTAGAAAACATTGACCTTTTATATGTATTATAATGCTATGAATGCATTTATCTTTATTTTATTTTATTTATATATTCTTTTTTTTTGTATTGTATATTATTTTTTTTTTTATTATTATTACTATTTCATTTAATTATTTTTTTCTTTAAATAAATTAATACATAAAAATTTGTTTTTTAAATTATTGGTGAACTTTTACTCCCTTTATTTACTGCCTTTATATTAACTGGTAGTGTCTGCTTGTCGACAAAATTTTGGATCGATTTTTAGCCCCTTTCCCGTGAGCCAATCGATCTGAAATTTTGCATGCAGGCTCGTGGCAATGACAGAAATGATCTAACAAATTTTTTTAGTGATGCCAAAACAATGGAAACTTTTAAAATTTTCTACCAGAGTTCACAAAAAAATGTACAAAGGGTTTGTTTTTATTATATTATTACCACAACGACCACAAAAACAACAAGTCCAGCTATGACAACAATGCAACATTTAGAATAACAACAGGAACAATATGGAAACATCATGTTTTTCATTTTTTTTTAATTTTTCATAGATTTACCTGGACCTGTTCCACCGATTTTAATGATTTTTGAAGTAGGAATCTTCCCATGAATTTGGTGAATCATTCTCACTAAAAATTATCACCCTAGCTATCCTATTGAGGGCGTGATCGTGACAAGAACAACATAGAAAATTATATTTTTTCAAGACTTTTTTTAGTTCTTCATTCAAATCTCGGGCCCTAATCGACCGATTTGGACGATTTTAAATAGCAAACTTTTCAGGATGTTAATGAATCATTTTTTATGCCAACGAGCACCCTAGCTGCCCGATTGATGCCGTTATCGTGATTTCCACAGACGGACAGACGGACAGACGGACAGACGGACAGACGGACAGACGGACAGACGGACAGACGGACATCGCTATATCAACTCCGGTTGTTATAAGGATCACAAATATATATATTTTATGGGGTCCAAATTTTTTTTTCTAATTATTACAAACGGAATGACAAACTTATATATACCCTCTGCACACTGGAGTGGAGGGTATAAAAAACGTTCATAGTATGCTGAGGTTGTTATCTCATAACCTTATGTTAATAGTTTTTATTAAATCATGTTTTCGTAAAACTGGCTTCGAATTTATAAGAGTAACTTTTTGCACGATTTTGTTGGTTGTTGGAGTGATGGCCTTGCTTTACTCAGCAGTCAAGCGATATTAATATTACACAGGTATAGATTTGATGCACCATGGCTACCTAAGTACATGGCTTTAAGTAAAATTAAAATTTATTATAGACGTTTCTCCACATAACTAATGATAACTCCAAAAGGGTTAGTCCGATAACACTGTGGAACAAATTCAGGTTAGGTCGATTCTGAGAGTGGGGGTGAAAATAGAGGCTAAATTAGAAGACCCGTATCGCGGCGTTTGTTTATGTTAGTTCGAATTATTTTTTTAATCGACCTTCGAACTTTGCAGTCAAATGCCGATTTTCAGCATATTGTTTATACGGTTTTTTGGTTACAACTCGTCGACTAATTGATATTTTTACAATCTTTAAAAGCCAAATTATTGCTAGAGACCTGTGAAACAATTAAAATTTTTAAAAAAAATTGATTTAGAAAAGTTTTGTGGTGCTTATGAAGCAAAATGTTGGAAATATTATTTTTTTTTTCATGCTCTTTGAAAATATTTTCCACAAAACTAAGTCTTTTTTGCTTTCTGTTTGATCTCTAATATGCTTCTCTTCAATAACTTTCATTTGAAAAGAAAGCAATCATTATACAAAACTTGCGTTTTCCAGCTTAATATTAATTTACTTCTCATTTTTTATGTACCAATTTTGTCCAGTGTTGGTTTTGGAAAAATATTTATTTTTGAAGTGTTAGTTAAGAAAAGTTTTAAGTAAAAAAATTAAATAAATTAAATTAATAATTTGGCCAGTTGCCGTTTAGCAGGCGGCTGTGGATCAACATCACTGTTCTCACTAATATCTTGGTCATCGTCATCATCATCAGAAAGGTCGATAATTTCGTCCAACAGATATTTTGAAATTTCATCTTTGTCTTCCCCTTCTTCCTCTTTTTCCTAGTCTTCCTCTTCTTCAAAGGTGTTTTTATACCACCAACAAATTTCAGCGAGTATTGCATCGGGAGGTTTCTTTCCTCTGTACCTGAAACGAAAATAGTTTTCAATCGTTAACATGTTTAAATTGTGCACTCTGACAAAGATATTAGAAAAATCTAGGAATTCAAAATATGCACACTATATAGTTACCTTATTTCAAATGGAAGCGCAGTTTGGTGATAACGTTCGCCTTGCTCATCAGATTCAGTTGGCAACTGTTGAGCGAGTTGATGAAGATGCTGATGCAAGAGATGAATTTGGTACGACATATTAACCCCAATTTCATCGAAAGCTGCCAACATGTTTGCAACAGATTGCCTGTAGTTGTCTTTGCGTTCTTTACCCAAAAGTCCCTAATGACTGCTTTCAATGCGAGCCATGCATTTAATTCTCGGTCCGTCGGAACTTGGTCAAAATCTTGACGACTCATGAGTTTCCGTATGTCGGGACCATTAACAACCCCTTCCTGAATTTTGGAGTTACTTAGTCTTGGGAAAATATATTTTAAGGTTGAATACTGCTGGTGTTTTGCGATACATTTCAAAAAAATTTTCGCAATGCCAAGTTTAATGTGGAGCAACGGCAACAAAATTTTCATTTCAGGAACTAGACTTTCATGTAGCCTATTGTCGTTAGGCCATTTCCGTCCAATGCGACTATTCCAGTTATGCTGTTTGTACTGGTTTCTTCCTTTAATACCTTCTCCGTATCGTGAATCCCAATCGCACAAAAAACACGGATATTTTGGACGGCCAGATGCTGTTAAGCCTGTAATCAATGAAACTATTTTGAGGTCGTAGGAAATGCGCCACTGGTGTTCGTTATATTTGACTACTTGCAGAATGTGTTTCAAATTATCGAGATTTTCACTAGTGTCAGTGCTATACGCAATCGGAACAGAAGGCATTCTATTTTTCTTGTGCAAAAGCACAACTTTTAAGCTGATTAGTGAACTATCGATGAATAAACGCCAATCATCTTTTTTTTATAGATTAACCCAATCGTCTCCATTAACTTTTCAATATCGTTGCAATAAGCGAAACTTTTTGCATCATTCACATTGAAGAACTTTTCTCTTTTTGGCGTTTTCGATATGCTGTTACTTTGGTACCTTTCGCCAGCAAATTATTTCCTTTCAAAAATGAAGCCAGTAGTTCTGAATTTATCTGAGTCAAACACAAATTTGCAACAATTCCATTCAATTGGTTTTGTATGATTGGGATTGGGTCCTTTGATGTCTCATAGGGTGTACCTTCACCAGGGTCTATTCTGAGAAGAAATCCATGGATGTAGCAGAGGCGGTTGTAGTACTGATATCTGCTTGAAGCTCAATACTTCAGTATGTTTGTACTGGAACGAATTCTGAGTGCGGTAATGGTAATTGACACTTGACACTGCTACATAAGTTTTATGCTTTGCTTTCTTCTATTCACAGTTTTATGGTAGTTAATACATCCATAGCAATTTTCTTCTTGATGCGGGCTGTTGTCTAACCACATCATTGGTATACCAAAAGGCATAGTTTCTTCTTTTCACTTTTCCATTGCATAAGAGTTGAATAGCAATTAAAGCAAACTTTTTTAGGGGCATAAATTACGTCAGTGATAAACTCTTGCGAGAAAAATTGTTTATAGGCTTCCAAAAAAAAAAAAATCACTCACATTGCCAAATTTTTCATCGCTTGCTATGAAACGTCCACAAACATTACAAAAATGGTCCATTTTACATTTTTGTTCCGAAATTTTTAATACAATATATATTATACAAGGTTTTTTTTTATGAAACCGATGCACTTAAATTAAATCACTCACAAAATAAAATAAGTTCCAAAAAAGTTAATAGCGAAAGCGAATTTTATCACGACCGAGCGAAAATTAAAAGACATCAGCTTCGGCTGAGTTTCGAGTCTTAACTGATTCTTCATTTTTGAAATTAGTTCGCTTGTACGAAATAAAAAAAATCGCTACCTGTGCGGTGGTTGAAAACAAAAAAGTTTTTTTACTAATTCCCAATTCTTGGAACTTCCCTTTTTAATTACTTCTACCTAAATCGCTATTTATTTATTGGGTTTTGGGATTTTTAACGCAAATTATCGACTAAGACCATTTTCTTTTCAAATGAAATTTACTGAAGAAACTGAGAAGCATATTTTAGATCAAACAGAAAGTAAAAAAGACTTAGTTTTGTGGAAAATATTTTCAAAAAGCATGAAAAAAAAATAATTTTTCCAACATTTTGCTTCATAAGCACCACAAAAATTTTCTAAATCAATTTTTGAAAAAATTTTAATTGTTTCGCAGGTCTCTAGCAATAACTTGGCTTTTACAGATTGTAAAAATATCAATTAGTGGACGAGTTGTAGCCAAAAAACCATATAAACAATATGCTGAAAATCGGCAGTCAAATGCAAAGTTCGAAGGTCGTTAAAAAAAAAAATTCGAACTAACATAAACAAACGCCGCGATACGGGTCTTCTAATTTAGCCTCTATTTTCACCCCTCACTCTCAGAATCGACCTAACTTTTGCTAAACTGAATTTGTTCCACAGTATTTTATATTAGCAACTAGGTAGTTGAGCATTATTTGCTTTTTGATGTTAGTAATTTTTTTATTCTCACCATACGTACACACTTATGAAGCAACTGATGCAAACATACCGATCACAAAAACAACAAAAGTACAAGTATGACAAATAATAAAAACAGGTATGACACTGGTGTGGAGGGTATAAAAACATGAATAATTTTAATTTAAATTACCTCTAAGTTTTGCTAATATTATTATATACTCAACAATTTCGAAGATATTCAAAATGAAATGATGAAAAAATAAGTATATATGTTATTTATAAATAATAGATTGTAGATTCTTATTTAAATTTTGTAATAGTTTATTTATAAATTAGCAACTAATGCCTCCATAGTATTTTCTATTATCCAAAATAAAATGGTTTACTGAATTAACTAAGTTTTCTAAAACTTTTAACGAAATAATCAAATAGGTCACCTAACTGATTAACATTAAAATATTGCTTCCCAATAGTAAACTCTTTGCGAGCCAGAATGATTTGCTATATATGTTTTGTGACGACTCCTACAACCAAAGGCCCTACCTGTTAGGAAATCATGTTACATTTTACCGACCATGCTCAGGGAAAATAGGGTGGTGTTTTTGTCTCCTTCGAGGTAGATTGAGATTCGAAAATAATAAAAAAAGGTAGCTAATACATAAAAAAACTCGAAAATTGACAAGAGAAAAGATAAAGTATAAAAACAAAAATATTGGTAAGGAAACGAAATTGAAGTAAACGTGAAGCTAGAGAAGAGGTTATGATAAAAGTAAACCACCTTATTCTTTACTCGCCCATGCCCTATGCTATTCGTCAAATTTTCTGTTTACCGAACAGGCCACTCTTAACCGTAACCGTAAGTACCTATATGTTTCGTGAAGTAAGAAAATTATTTAACAATCCATGTTAATATTTATAATAACTAGTTGATTGTGTGGGGCCTAGGCGCCCGTTTAAAAATTATGAATAAAACAGTTTAAATTTAAATACTCGAAAAATTTATAATAAATTATATTTCTTTTAATATAGTAGTAAATTGAAAATTATATTGTTACATATGTGCATGTGAAAAAAGATTGTGTCTGTATAAAATATATACATAAGTATCAAAGTAGTTAAGAAATTTTGGCAAAAAAGTTTTTCAATTTAGAACCTCTTGAAAAACTATATTTCGTGTGAAATATCGTTGGTCATTTAATAGTTTTCCTTGCTGTGGGTTCGATTAAATACGTATCTTAACTTGGTTTGCAACTTTTGATCGTCACAAAGCCACATACAGTTGGCCGTGTGAAATTACCGCGGTCTCCAAATTAATGCCAACTCAAATGACTGGCCTTGAGCCTTGTTTATGGTAATTGCGTATGCAGGAATTACTGGAAACTGGCGGCGTTTTAATATGAAAGGTAATGTGGTGTCGGTTGGGGCGAAATCAATCCTAGGAATTAGAACTGTATCGTTTTGGCCAGCGTTACAGAATTTGTCAGTCACTGAATCAGGGATCAGCGTAAATATATTTAAGATATTACCCGGCCTTCACACGTTAAATTTTTGGCTTTCAGGTTTTAAAGCACTCACACTTTTCTACTCCTTTTTACTAAACAATCATACGTTTCAATTCTCTCTTTCAATTTTTTAATGGGACAGTTGCTTAACAATTTTTTGACTATTGGATGTGTGATCATTTTGACTTGAACATGGGAAGGCCGGGTAAAGTGAGGAGATTGTAGATTCACAAAATTATTAAAATTTAATACAATGGAGTTCGCTTATAACGAACCCTGGTTGTAATAAATTTTTGTTTATAGCGAAGAATTTCTTCGGTCCCAAGAGTTTTAATCACATTTTTCATACAAATTGCTTCTCTTATAGCGAACAGTGGTTATATCAAACTTTTGACTTTAACAAACAAATTTTTTTTTCCATTTCAGAATTTTCGTATATTTTATATATTTAAAAAAAATTTATTTCAATTTAATTTCATTTTATTTTCATTTAATTTTAATACAAAACAAAGACTTCGATTTTCAAATGAAGTTTTGTAAAAGGTCCTTTTATGAATATTTTCGTAGCCAACTTTTGCCAGTAGCCAACCTTTGCTTTGCACTTTCTGCTTCTATACATAAGGAGTTTTTCATATTATATGATTTAAAAAAAATATTTTATTTTGATAGAAACTCGGTAATTTTAGTCTTATTACGACAAACAATTAATATGTATATTTTTAGTAATTTAATTTATGTTTTATAACTTAATAAAATGCCCCAAAATAAATAAACTTATTCAACTAAAAAAACTTTCTAAACCTTTCGGAAAAATCAAAAAAATACTACGGTTATAACGAACTTAGTCTATAAGGAACAAATTTGGTCGGTCCTACCGAGTTCGCTATAACCTAACTCCACTTTATTGTAGAAAAAAAGAATAGCATAGAAAAAAAAAAACGTTTTAGAGCAAGGTTCCTAAAAGTTTCTTAAGGGGGTAAGGTTTTAAAAGTTAAAAAATTCGTATTTTCATAATTCTTTTTTGAAGACATGAATAATGTTGGATTACTTATTTCATATATACGTTATAGCATTGTATTTGAAGAATCTTTGAAAAAAATTTCAATTAAAAATTTTATTAAATAATTCTGTGACAGCGAATCTCTGGGGGCGTTCTTGTTTTGCGGTGAACATCATAACTCGTTACCGGATCATGTGAAATAAAAAAATCGAAACGCGTTTAAAAGGTGACATGTTTTCCGTTAAATTTTTTTTTTTTTTTTTTTTTTTTTGCAGCATTTTGAAGTGAAAAACGATGTTTGCTATAAAATTTCGGGAATTTGTTGTTAAAAACTGGGAAAGAAAATGGAATTAAAAAACCCTTCGTGGTTACCTGATGATTTATGTGTCGATATAGTGTCTAAAATTGCAAAAGAATCGGTCAAGTAGATTTTGAGTTATGATGTTGACGGACTTTGAATTTATATACTATGATTTATATACTATATACCGTATTAGGCCGGTCGCTGAAAACGCTGTATCTTCTTAAGTTTTGCTCTGATTTATTTCAAATTTTGATACAACACTCTCGATATGTTGTGCATTCAGAAAGAGAAATGCAAAAAAAGGTTTTAAAACCTACCACCCCTTAAGGAAGTGCAAACACCAATGCACCTACAAAAAAGAGAAAAAAATATTTCATATGCCATCATAAATGTGAACTGTAAAAAGCGAATATTTTTTCCAGTTATCTATAAATCCAAAAAAAAAAAAAAAAATAAGGGCGTATTAGTTTAACTTAAAAAACAAAATTATTATTCCAAATCGCCTTTAATTCTTCAATGATAATTTCAATATACATATGTATTATTCAAATTAAAATCTTAAATATACCTATTTACGTAATTTATGTTTGTCAAAATTTTTTTAAAAGCAAATCATACAAAAATTAATATGAGTGAAAAAAAATTATTTTCCCACCACTCTTCTGAAATTACAATGTAATTTAATTAAGCAAAGTCAGAATAATTTATATTTAAAACTTAATATTGCACTATTTTTTCAAGTGCTTTTCAATACAGAGCTTTAAACGAAATCATACGTTGGACAACAACAAAATCCACATTGAAGATCTCTTTTTTCTCAAATATTTGTCAAAAAAGCATACTCTTTGGTAAGTACTGGCAATCAGAGAATCTGAGCGAAAGCACTCTTAACAATTCAAAACAATTTTGAGATGAAAAACAAAACAGGCAAAGTTTAGTTTGATAAAAAAAGTATGTATGCATAAAAATGTTTAAAATTTCATTCATTACTTTTTTTGCAGAATTTTTTTATTGACCAACAAAGGGAATTTAAAGAAGAATTTGAATCGATATTAGTTTTTTTTATGCATTTTTTGCGTTCAAATTATTTCATATGTAACACGAAATCTGCATATCTAGTGCTATTGTCGTTAGTAGTGCTTCTAATTTTTACAACTTATTTTAATTTCGACGATTTTTCAATTTGTTAAAATGATTTCTTAAATTTGTTAAAATGATGTTTGAAGATTTTAAATTTTCAGTAGTATAAAAATTGGGATTTCAAGGGTTAATAATTAATGGGGCGTAAATCGAAAATTGATAGTTTTAGTTCAGTGTAAATGTAAATTACAAAATATGTATAGATTTAATTCTGGGTCAAGTCGTTTCAAAACGGAAACACCTTGAATAGCATCTCCATTTAAGATTTAAGTTTTAATTACGGCTAAACTTTAAACCTATATTATATGTTTGAGCTATAGATACATATCAATAAAATTATTTAGTTGATTGCTGTGTTAAATTTTTTTCAAGGTTGGTAACCGAAACGAATAACGGTATCGGTATCGGTATTGCTATCAGTTTTTTTTTTCGGTATAGGTATCGGTAACGGTATTTTTTATAATAACGGTATCGGTATACCGATACCGAAACTCAAATACCGGTATATACCGGTATTTTAATAAAAATTTTCCAGAACATGCAAAAATTAAAAATTCAAATTTTAAAGCTTTTTTAATTCATTTAATAACAAAAATAAATAAAAAATTATTTGAATTCAACATATAAATAGTTTTACAGGTAATAAGGAACAACAAAAACTATTTATAATAAACAAAAAAATAATTACAAATATTTAATATTTGTATAGAGATCACAAAAATTCATTAAGTGTACATAAAAAATAAAGTTTTTAAAAAACTAATTCACTTTACAAATCAAAATGCTATGTTTTTAAGCTCTATTGATTAAGTGTTGTTTGCATAAAAATGTATTTTAAAAAAGTACGAAAGTGGTGATTGTTCAAAACAATTCCGTGTTGGATCGAATGACAATAACTGCATTTAAACTATCCTCATCTAACCTATTGCGGTTAGGGTTCATAATAAATTTTACTCCTGAAAATAACCTCTCCATACTAACCTGTGTGGCTGGTACAGCCAACATAACTTTTGCAATGGCATATAACTCTGGCTTGGATTTTTTATTTTCTTTCCACCAGCTTAGATCGTTAACTTGTCTTTGTACTCGTTTCTGACTTCGAAAAGCATTTAGCAATTCACGTATCTTTTCATTAGTTGAGGAAACTGATTCATTTTCTTTTTCCATACTTCTAAGTATTTCTTCTACACTGTCAACAGATGAGTTTGTGATGCAGCTTACGTTTTTATCATCGTCATCAATTGTTACGCAATAGTTATTGGAAATTGTGTCCATTTTCTTACTTACTTTTATGATATGATCAATTACACGTTCAACAGAAGGACCCTTAAAAACCACATTCCAGCGTGGATCCAAGGAATGCTTCATTTTCGAAAAGAATTTCTTCTTTCTTTTTGATTTCCTCAAGTAAGTTATATGAAAAAATGTTCTTAACTTTTTGTAGTTCAATTTTACATGTAAACCAGGCATCGAAAGCGTCTCCAAATGTTAACTGTTCCTTTTGAAGGATTTTCGTTGCTATATTAGCTGGTCGCAAAGCTTCCACAGCCTCAATTATTTTTTGCCACATTTCATCGGATATTAAAAAATCATTGTTAACATTGAATAAATTTTCACAAAACTTCCTCATTTTATCGTCTACAAGAGAGGAAAGCATATCAAAAGTAGAAGACCAACGAGTTGCACAATCAGTTATAGGTTTTGTTAGATCCTGATTTTTTAATAAAATGTTTATATTTGGTGTTCTTAATTTTTTTACAACACTTCTAGCTTTTTCAATAACTTCCAGCATTTCACGTTCTTTTAAAAGGGCATTTATTGCTAGCTGTAGGGTGTGGGCTGCACAACGAATACCTTTGTAACATGTTAAAAATTAAAATACTGCTTACAGTTAAAAATTTAATAAAGCTTACCTATACATTTTGTGTTCAAAGTAAAATTTTCCAAACTTGAATCAAATTCTACATTTGTGTTACCTTCCCAATCATTTTCAATATCATCAGCAAATTCATTGATCAATGATATACATTTTAGCATGTTTCGTCCATTATCAGTTGTACAAGTGTAAATCTGGTCTGTTGTAATCTTATATATGTGAAGTGTGTTTATTATAATGTCCAGTATGACGATCAAATAGTTCAGCCACAGCCAATGTTCTTAAAACTATTTTATCACTTTCAATAAATTGGGCATTTATACCTTAAAAAAATTGTACAAATAAAATTTTTTTGCAAAAATGTAAATCTTCTTTATATCTTACCTAAAAAGGAGCGATTTGAATGTGTAAGTCCATCTATTTTTAATGAAATTAATTTACCTTCCATTTCCGCAGAAATTCTTGATGTAATTTCTTTGTATTTTTTTAATACTTCATCCTTAATAATTTTACGGGTTATTGCGAAACTACCAAAACCTTTCAAAATCGGTTCTATAATTTTACGGAAACCTGAATCCTCAACAACTGAAAAAGGTCTTCCGTTTACAGTGCACATCTCAACGCAAGATTTAAGCAATGTCTCTTTTGACATTGTGATGTTTAATTTTATCATGTTTAATATGGTTTTGTTAGGATTTTTACTTGGCGTCGGTTGATTATTTTTTTTAACTTTGCTTCTTAAATTTTCCGAAATTTTTTCCCAAATGTGTCTATGGTCATTCTGTGTGCATTCGAAATGAAAAGAATTTTAAGAAAGATGAACAATGTACTAAAAAATAGTATAGTCAATTTAGGTACTTACATTAAGAATTTTTCCACATTGCTTTTCATTTTCCATTACAATACATTTGTTTGTTTTCTTCACACTATCCAGCTCAAAGAACTTTCTACAAACATTTTGCTTTGGTCGAGGCATTTTAAAATAACACTCACAATCGCTTTAGTATTTTATTTATTTATTTTTTGTTAAAAATCTTATTTGGTTTTCCTTGATCACTTACCCGCGTCTCTTTTAAAGCCAATATAGTTAACGAACACTTAGTTACAAAACACAAGGAAGGCTAATGACCAAAAAACCAAAAATTGGCATACAAATATAATTGATTCTCTTCTGGAAAAAAAAAGTTGTGGTTCTTGGTCATTGTTGTCGTTCTTTGTTAAATAACAAAACAAAACAAAAAACAATGTTACAACTGCTTCGATCACGCCAAGACGATTTTCAATCAACATAATGTTACACACAGTCTACAACTGCCATAAAATTGATGGTATAATAAGAAAAATAAAAGCATGCTAATATAAAAACAAGCAATTTTCATGTCTAATATTGGCACCGAGTAATGCTGTTGTTAAGCCGCTGCTGTTTTTTATAACATGAAAATTAATGGCAGTTGCAAATTAGGAGTAACATAACACATTTTTATTATTTTTTTTTATAAAACCGAAACGATACCGGTATAATACCGGTATCATGGTAAACGGTTTTTAAATACCGGTATTTTACGTAGTCAAGAGTTTCGGTATCGGTATCAGTATCGGTTTTCAATTTTAATCGGTATTTCATGTGTACCGGTATTAATTACGGTATCGGTTGCCAACCTTGATTTTTTTCGTTGAAATTTCATCACTAATACATTTTTATATATAGAAATAACCAATGCTGTAATAATATTCGTAATATGAATGATAAAAAGAAATTTTATTGCTTCCTTTTGTAATATTTTTTCGAGTTTTATAAGCGGTAATATTAATTTTTAAATAATTTTCTTGTCAATTTCTTGTTTTAAAAATGACAATTTTGGCGATTTAGGTTCCAAAATTGTAGATTTTTAGAAGGTCGGTAACAAAGAAGAGAGAAAATTGTGTGTGGGTTTTTATAAAATAAGAAAGATTAAATTTTGTTTGTGTATTTCCCATAGCTTTTTAGGGAGTGTGGGTACTATATCAGCGTTACAGAATCAGTCAGTGAGTCAGGGATCAGCGTAGATATATATAAGATAATATTTTATAAAAGTTTTGAATAAAACTAAATTATCTTCAAAATATGTCACCAAAAAAAAAAAAAAAAATAGAAATTTTAATTAAAATTTATGAATATATAAAATAAAAGTAAAAATTAAAAATTAAAAATTAAATATGAAATATTGTGTAAATTTTATGAGCGCATATGAAATGTTATTAACATTTTTTTTGAAAACAATATAAAAAAATATTATGTTAACAACATTCTGTTAACAACATAGCAATATAAGGAAACAAAACAAATTATATGATTATAATATTTGAAATTAACTCAAATTTAAAACCATAATGAAATAAAATCAAAACAAAACATTCTGGTGTACTAATAATGTTAAATTACGTTATTAACATTTAAATTCATATATTTCATTGATGTTTTGTTTGTTCTACTTTCTTTAGCTAATTTATATTTTAATATATGGGATTTTTGACTGTTAATAATAAAATAAAATTAACAAAATTTGCGATATTGTTTAATTTTAGATATTCTTATACGTATAAACAATTATTTTATAATAGACTCACCATTTTATACTCCCTCGACGACTGCAGGTCTGAATCTTTTAAGTTGTTTTAATTTTTTCTGAAGTTATGTTAATATTTCTTCTTTGTTTAAATTAATAAAATAGTTTTTAATTTTATTAGTCGTAAAAAAAACATTTTGTTAAAAGTTTCCATCGTATTATCATTCACGCCATAGTTATTATTGTTTTTAAATATTATTATAGCTTAAATAATTTATATAATAATTACGCTTACAACGTAGCGGGTATAAGGATTCTAAAACTTTTCAGTTTGAGTCATCACATTTTTATATGCTATTAATGCCAAGATCGTTACTACAAGATAGTAACTGCATTCTATTTAGCTTTAAATATATCAGTGTTTATTTATATTTTTTGCGTAACAATCTGTAATTTATTTATGCCAATTCTTTAATTGTTTTAAAAATCACCACTAGAATAGATATTTTAAAAATTAGTATTAAAATTGTGTATTAACGTGATGAGTAACAGGTGCTTCTTAACATGGAATTAATTATAAAGACTACTTTATACCCAGTTATGAAAACATAATATTAAATTTTTCCGTGCTTATGGCAAAAAATAACAACAGCAGATCAGTATTTGTTGTTATTTTGCTGCATTTCAGTAATCCCTTTTTTCATAGGACAAATTTTGTTCATTTAGCTGGCAGAATATTTTAATAATTTGAATCTCTGCCCCTGTTCCTATGAAAATTGAGAAAACAAAATATTTTCACCGTTGATATGAAAATGTGTTTTTCCAACACTATCAAAGGGGAATAAAACGTGCCAGGATTTACGTTTTATCGGCCTTCTAGTTCTTTGTAACAAGCATTTTAGTGCCGATAAAATAACTTACAAATTTTTAATATTAGAATTTCGAGAACTTAAATGACACAACAATTTGTAGCAAAATTTAATCAAAATCTTTAAATTTAAAAGCATTAACTCATTTTTATTCACTGTATATAGCTTCGTAGAAACAACTATATAGTACATTTTGTAAATGACCAAACACCAAAGATAAAACACAATTAATTTTTTTTAAATTTATATGCAAAAAGTTTGTAAAAAACTGGCTCATAACTAAATTCAGTTCTTTAAAAAAAAAAAATAAAAAACAAGAGTTATATAGAAAAGTATCTTTCACTCAATTACTAATAAAACTAATATATATGGACTAATACATCATGATACTAGCACACTTTTTTTTTTAGAAAACAACATATTTCATTTATTTTACAATATAATTTAATTACATAATTTATGATTTATTTCGAATTCTATTTGTATGTTTATATTATTTTGCAAATTAATTAAACATCACTCATACGCCATATGCTTATATTTTTTTTTCTCCATAATTGTTATTGTTTTGTACTTTTCTAACAAGTTAATAAATTTTATATTTAATGTTCAATATAAGGCTCTTCATAATAAATGATGAGTGTCATGTTTAATATGTATAAGTGATATATAACATACAATGACACATGAACACACTCAAATGATAACACATTTCTAAGCATATTAACATATGTACATACATACACACACACACAGAGAAATGTATAGACAACAATAAACATAGTTGTAAATATTTAACTTGTTATAAAATGGACAATATGGCGTTTCAAATTCATAAAAATATACAGTAGAAGGGCATTTAAAGAGGCATCATGTTATTTTTTATATACGTATCATATCAGAACTATGTATAACAATACTATATTAATTTTATTTAATTCCTAACTCATAAATATCAATTTTGTTTATAAAACGGGCTATAATAATTTGCACATTGTTGGTTGATCTTTTGTTTCTCCAAGTAACTATGAAAATAGAAATTTCTTTGAAAAAGCAAAAATTTTGATTATACAAATGAAAGTACATTTGAAACCCTAGTATCCCTTTGCATAGCTCATACCGTACGTAGCTCGAACGTACACGTAGAGCTCAACATACAAATAACTGGCATACTAATGTTTTTGTTATATAACAGTCGCACTTCCATACATCAACATCAATCAATATAATTTATAATGATTATGTTGCGCTAAAAATGTTACCATACCTATGAAAATAGGAACAATAACAACAATTGCAACAGAAAAACTATTATGAAGGGTTTTGAATAAAATTCAAAGGAAAAACTACTAAAAATACAAAATTTGATGAAACTGAAACAGATGGTAACCTACACCACATTAATTTTACTTTACATACATATTTATATATTAGTTAGTAAGGAATTATTTCTCGAACAGTGTCGAAAATTGTTCCAGTGATATAACATGTTATAAATTTAATTTGTTTTTATACAGGGACACTTGAGTTATACCTTCGTCTAACATTATTTGCAATACAAATATATTTTTTGAATATCCCTGCAGGAGCTTGGGGTTAAGTGTCCAAAGTCACCACTTTTGTCTACTACATATTTTGTTGACATTGTCAACTAAGCGTCTATACTATTTACTTTGCTTTATCTGTCAAACAAATTTTCCATGGAGAAGTTGGAAGTTCTGCTTTCTTCTTGATTTCTATAATTTTGTTTGAAAAACACTTGGTTGGATGAAAAACTAAAGTTTTAAAACAAGATATAGAAAAATTGAATATGAAAGGTAAATAAAAATTATATTATAAAAAATCAAAGAAAAAAACATTAGAAATAAACGAAGTTATAAAAGAAATGTGAAAGAACAATCAAATTTGGTTCCAATGTCTACATATGGTCCCATGAGAACTACTTAGTTACTACCTAATCAACAGTACCAATGTCACAAGTGATTTGCAAAGACACGTACATGTTAAATGTCTATAGAAAACTACATTGTATGGGATATAGTTGGTCAGTAGTACTGGTGACAAAGTCGATTAGTACTGTTTCACTATTGACATTTCCTGCAGGGATACTATAGGAAACATCTGATACACATCGTAATGTGAGGAATTCCTCTGTTGATAATTTTACTGTTTATCCTGCCAAATATAAAAGTTTAAACTCTAAAATTCAAACCGAAGCAGATACGTTGTTAGCGTAATTATTATATTCATTATTTAAACCATAATAATAATTAAAAACAATAACAAACAATACGATGGGGAATTTTAACAAAATATATTTTTGACAATGCCAAAATATTTGATCAAAATATTAAAAACTCTTTTAGTAATTTGAACATGAAACCTTAGAAAAAAAGTAATGAAACTTTCATGTTTATGCTGTTGACAAAACAATGGAAACCTGTACTATACAATAACACTATGGTATAAATGCTGGCCATGGTCTTTGTGGTGGATAATAATCCACCCGCAAGATTGTATTAGGTTATTATAATAAAACCCCCAAAGCGTCTGGTCCTGCATGGGTATAGGCAAATTTTATGCTCGTTCAAATATTACATTTTTTCGGCAACACTACTCGTCAACAATAGTCTAATTCCAGTTAAAGTGTCCTTTAGCAAGATTAGCCAGACGATTTATCTCTGATATCAGCTGCTCGTCGGGAAACAGTTCGAGCATATAGTTTTATTTTCAGATTATTACTGACCTCTTTAAGTAGCATTTCTGGACATTTTAAAAGTATCTTGCTGTTAAGTTATTCTTTCTTTGACTCGTTTAAGGAGGCTGCATCATAAAATAAAATTATGGACTATTTCATAGAATATTTATCACAAATATCCTTTTGCATACGACCAGCACCCAAATCATCTTTTGTTCTGGTTTTTAACTCTTCACAAAACTTTATTATTGCCATTTTTTTAATAATTGAAAAAAATGTCAGAATCTATAAATATTTGAAGAACGGCACTTGCACAACATGTACTTTCAACAGGCCACACACCTGATCTCGAACAAGTGAGGATAATAGATAAAGAAAGAATAGAAAGAAAACGATTTACTAACGAAAGCTTACACATCCAAAAGCAAATGAACAGAATCATGAACTTAAAGGAAGATACTAGCAACATCAACGCTAGCTACATGGTTGCAATAAAATAGACTGTGATTTTAAATTAGGAGGTGTTTTTTTTTATTATTTTCGTGTTTTATATGTTCAGTGTTATATGTTAAATGTAATATATCTTGTATTTAAATGTAATATTGAAAATTGTAAGTTTTAATGTTTTTGGTAAAATATTTCTGTAATAATATAATGTTTTTTATAATTAAATAGACAACCTCAGAAGAAATCGACAAAAAATCGAAGAAACGTCGGGAAAAATTGTAATGAAATTGAAGTTTTAATTACAACAAGAAATTTTAGGTCTTACTAGCTAAATAAAAATAAATGGAACGGTTGGGATATTTTACATTTTCTTTCACACCTTTTTCTATTTCTAATGTTTTAATCAACTCTGGTAAAGAAGTTTAAAAGTTCCCTCTATTTTGGCATTACTAAAAAAAATATTTCTTCTTTCGTTTACCAATTTTTTGAATGGTATTTTTGTAACAAATTTGTTATCTTTTATATAGAACACATCAAAGAGTGATATTGCAAAAAAACTCATTTTAGGACTTTACGCAAAATTATTTTAAAAAAAAAATGGCAAATTTAGAGTTTTCTAAAAGTTTCCAATGTTTTGCTACTACTCTATTTGGGTGCCAATTGTTTATTCATATTAGGTTCGAAAATAACAAAATTATAAAAATCAAAAATAAGATTTATTTGTGAAAAAAAAAATTAATTGTATATTAAAAAAATTAATATACAGGATACATATGAAAACAATTTAATATCAAATTAAAATAATATGGACAATATATATATAACATATATAACATAATCACGGATATTCGTAAACAATATAATAGACTAAATTATTTTTTAGATGATGGTAAATATCATGTAAAACTTGATTTTGAAAAGAACTGCAGATAAAAATATCTGAAAAATTTAATGCGATTTTTTTATAATTTATTATGATAAAAGAATATTTATTTACCTTATGAAAACTGATTATTAACCACACTGCTCATATGCTTGGCTTTAGACGAGTGTGTTAAAGAATTGATCAAAAAGTGAAAGTACGGATGTATGCGAGAGAGATGCAGGTTCAAACCGCACGGCCGCCATAAGTAGAAAAATTTCATATAGAAACAATCTAATCAATTAAACATAACAATTTATCACAATGTTCAATAAATCGCTGATGAAGACTGAAAAGCCAGAAACCGGTCCGATTCAGAATAAAGTGTAGTTATGAATTTTAGAAATATATGCCTTCTACTGCTCTACCACGCACCAATGGAAAAAAATTTCTTTTAGGTCTCATTTTGTAGCATCTGCATTTTAATTTAAGAAATTTTTCTCAAATTTTGTTTGAACAATATTCCAACGTTTCGCTACATTGATATCATTATAGCAATAAAATGACATTTGCAGACCGGAATCAATATTATTATATTTTTTATCATAAGCAATACTAAAGGTTAAACATATAATATAACTAAAATTTTACAAATTTGATGTAATAAGTTAAGTTCAGAAGTTCAGATGGTTCCTGGAATTATAGAAATCTCTCTTTGCATATATATCGATGGCTTAATGTGGAAAAGATGTAACTCAAATTTTCGTTTCTTTACATGGGAAGGAAACAATTTATTAAACTTAAAAACTCTGAACATACCAACAATTCACAATACCCTGACCACTTACTGGTATAGAGTATAATGACTTTCTGCTGATGTTGGTGGCTACCAAAAATATTTGACCTGTACCCATATTTTATTATACCGATCAACTCAGAATTACTTTATTATAATTATTATTATCATTTTGAATTTGATTAATTGTTAATTGTTAATTTAGTCTTCACTAGCGAATGTGATAGATGATACAACTCTGCACTGTTTGAACTTTTTTGTAAGTTGTAAAGCTTTTGATCGCTTCTGTGAAAGCTCTCCGTAGGAGAGGAAGATTCATTCTGCGTTAATAGGTTATAGTGAGCGGATTGTCGGCTGGTATAGCTAACACCCAAGCTTCAAAACGCCTTAGCTGTCGTTTCTTGTTTGTTGCCATACTGAGTTCATAGAATGCAAGGAGTTGTTGTACACATTGGTGGACGCTTCTTCTTTGTATTCATTCTTGCGTTCACACAATCATATGAGTTTTTTACAATTTTCATTATGTGTTCGTAGGTTGTTTTGTAATTTTGAAAATTAATTAAAGAATATAATTTAAGAACAATTTAAAAAAGGAAATTTCATGTAATAAACAATTGGTTTATGAGCTTCTATCAGCCATAAGATGAACGCAATTGGTATTTGTGAAAATGGGTGCATATTCAGACCTAGTACACTTTCAAATGACCCCTATGAAATCGACTTAAATTACCATACGACCTAAATTATCATACAGATTGTAAAAACCAAAGTCAATTCTTCGTTTTGGCCCACACCAACATATAAATTATTACTTACTTCACATCACATCGTATTCACTCTATTACTCTTATTACTACATATCGCACCTGTACTATAAAGTGAGTCAACTCAAAATTTACAAATTTTCAGTAGAGACAGAAAACGGTTTTTTTTAATGTTTACTATAAAATTTAAAATCAGTTGTTTCATTGTAAAGAACTGCGAATAATAAGTATACAACAGTAGTTGTTCTTGCAATTTCTTCAGTGATCATCAAAAAAAACAAGTGTTTTGGGTGGAACTCAAAATATGTCCTTCTAGTGTATTTTTTTTATTTTTTTTCTGTATTTTTTTTTGCGAAAGACTAAAAAAATCGATGCAAGATTTTTACAGTGGATAGATATGACCACTGTGTATCGTTTTCTTGCAAAAAGTGAAAATTGAAAAATTTTGAGTTGACTCACTTTAGAGGTACAGGTGCGATATATTATATATATTCATTTATTATTATTATTATATATCATTATTACATATTTCATAATATTCATATTTTATTATTATTATATATATATATTATAATACTATCATTATTAATAAATGGTTACTGTTACCACTGTACTAATATCCTTTAACTGTATTATTGAAATTAAACAACTTTGGACATTATTAACCTCATATTTAATATGTTATATATATTCATTTATAATTATTAAATTTATTACATTGCTATGATTATTATTTTATTATTACCATTGTTATATTTTTTTCATATATTTAACTTTGGATATTATTATTTCTTTCATTAGTATTTTCGATCACCCTGTCGTACAAAACCAGCTAACATAACGACCCACAGTAGACCATATTTTGAGAAGGCGGCCAAAAATCATTTTTTTTTTTGTTACCGATCTTAAAGTTATGTTATTCATTTGAAAGTAAATACTAGTAAACATCGGGAGCCAAAAAATTGCGACTCTATCTCAACTATCTATCACAGCGAACAGGGTCTTCTCAATATTTTGTTAAAATTAAAAATTTCTTTGTAAATTTAATTTTTGAACGACTGTAACTTTTTTGATTTTGAAGTGAAATAAATTTTGTACAATTTCGCGGCTTCCATACTATTAAAGTTAAAAACGGAAAATCACTGAGTCATTCCAAAATTTAAAAAAAAAATTTTTTAAAAAAGGTCCAAATTTTCCTAAAATCTCCTACTTAATAGAGCATAACTCCTGCCAGTCAAAAGCAGTCAAAAAAAATCTTGCACTCTTCTATAGTGCGAACCCTTCCCTATACTCCTATACCCAATTATATACCCGCCAGTTTCCGCCCGTGTGCACCAAAACAATTTTTCTGACCCAAGGTTAGATATTTTCTGCAAAATTTATGAATACAAAAGTTGTCCACTATGTGGTTAGGATATATTAAGTTTGAGGTGATGTTTGTAACTGCCAACAATATTAGACCTTTATCCATCCTTTATTATACGGATCGACTCAAAAACACTTTCTGAGTCGAATAAACGATGTCCGTCCGTCCGTCTGAGTGTTATGAATATAAGAGTTTGTCGTACCGGCGCACCGCGCTGTATTTTTTTGCGTGTCGGTAAAGTTGTCAGGAGTTGTTATATACATATAAAAAGGGTTGAGATATAATGCGCCTAATTGTTACAGGTACATTTATATAGGTATCTCTCGAAAACATTAATAGTCTGAATTAGAGTTATATAGTTTAAATACCTGACAAAATGGGAAACAATTTAAATAACAGGTAAATAGTAAAAAAAAAAAACTATTGCGACATAGCCCTTTAAGATATGAGCAGGTATGCTTCACCTTTTAAAAGGGGTTAGGGTGTGGGTTTTTTATGCTTCTAAAAGTGGTAATAAAAGAGAAAAATTTTTATTTTAGATAATTGCATGAAAGAGTATTTATTATAATGTTTCCACAATTATTATTCGTTACAATTTGTGCAGTGGCTAAGTACAGTTACATAGATCTGGCAGATTATTTTCAACGAAATGATGTAGACGATGTAATTTTGCACATAGTGAGCAACGACTTCTTTAAGAATTGTAACCTAGAAGATATTGAAATGCACAAAGACAATGAATGCCGTAATAGCAAGGCAAAGATATACAAACGTTACCAAGACTGGTTAATAAAGGAACTTATTTTTGAGAGTGCATCTACAACTGCCAACGAAAGTGGAAAAAAGGGTCGACCAGCAAAACCAATTGACGGATGTAGTGAAAGATCTCGAAGGCGCAAGCTGGAGAATATCAATGATGAAATTTCTCAAAGAATTATTAATGATTCATTTTTGCACCAAATTCAACCAACCAAAAATAAAAAAAAAAATAAAATTGAAATAATTGAAAAAATAGTAGAAGCGAGCCCAAGGCGCACAAAGAGGATTTTGAAAAGCATTCCTACACCAATTGAAGATAAGAAATTTATGCCGGAAGAAGCATTCGCCCTATTTTTGGATTTGAAATTGGCCAAAAATCAATATAAGGAAATGCGGAGGCGAACCAATGAAAAGAATTGTGGGATTTTTCTAGAGTATCGAGATTTAGTTTCTGCCAAAAAAGATTGCTTACCTTCACAGTCTGCTATTAGTGTCACTTCAACATCAGCAGAAATAAAATTGCAATATCTCCTTGAACATACTGCAGAACGATTGCTAAATACGCTTGATACTGATCATTTAAAAAAATTGGTAATGGCAGCATTACATTAATTTCTAAATGGGGATGTGATGGATCCTCTGGTCAGAAGCAATACAAGCAATTTAATGCCGAAAATTCATCAGATGCTAATTTATTTATGGTATCTTTCGTTCCATTCCCCTTAACAAAAAGGTATAGCGTCTTAGAGCCGTCAACTAGTAGAGCAACAGAAATTGATATATGGAAAAATGAAATTCCTTCTTGAACAAAGTATTGCAGACCAATAAAATTTGCATTCAAAAAGGAAACCAAAGATGTCATAACTGAAGAAGTTCAAAAAATAAAAGATCAAATTAAGGAACTTCAACCAGTAATATTTAAATTTGATGACCAAGACATTGAAGTACATTTTAAAATGTATCTCACAATGATTGATGGAAAAATTGCACAAGCTTTAATTGGAACAAAGTCAACGTCAAGCTGCATTATATGCCAAAAGACATCAAGTCAATTAAGCCAACCCCCACCAGAAGACGATAGTTTTAAGGAAGCCTACGAATTTGGAATGTCCCCTCTTCATGCTAGAATACGTTTCATGGAGCATATTCTTAAATTGGGTTATGATTTGGAATTTGGTCCGTTAGGCGAAACAGTGAGAAAAAACAAAGAAAATGAAGGCAAAAAAAACAAATTCTACAGCTAGGCCTCGTAATCGACCAACCAAAACAAGGGGAAGGAAACACAAATGATGGAAATACTGCAAGGAGATTTTTTTCCGATCCGGAAACTGCAGCATCTATCACAGGTGTAGATCATGCATTAATAAGACGATTCAAAATCATATTACAAGTTCTAGCATGCAGCAGAAAGATAAATGCAAAAAAATTTGGAGAGTACGCCAATGAAACAGCTATACTCTATAATGAAAAATACTCTTGGAGATAAATGCTATCCACAGTTCATAAAATTTTGTACCATGGGAACAAATAATTCAAAACAATATGCTACCAATAGGAGATCTATCTGAAGAAGCCAAGAGAAAAGGAACAAAGACTGCAGATTCTTTCGCGAGCACAAGGAAAATGTCCAGATGTTGTACTAGTGAAGACCTTATCACTATTTTGTTGTGCACTTCAGATCCATATATGTCCAACATTCGTCTAAAATCGAAAACTACCTCTATTGAATTAGACGAAGAAGCTAAACAACTTCTAGAAGATGAAAATCAAGGCTATTTAGAAGAAATTTTTACTAAAATTGGTTGATTTAAAGTACTTTTTCATTACACTAACAATAAGTTACACTTTTTTTTATATAGTTAAAAAGTTTTCTTGATTTAAAAATTTATATATTTTGTAAATTTACAATAAAAATTGTTATATTTCATAAATTTACCATAAAAATTGATATAGAAATATTTAAAAAGACAATAAAAAAAAAATTGAACTAAAGCAAAAACATACGAGTTTTTCATTGAAACTTCTCTATCTTGAACCAATGTAAGGTAACTTTTACGTGCGCTGCTTAATAAATTATATTTTAACTCGGGATCTTTCAAAAAAAAAAAAAAAAACCTTGTGCACATTAGAACTAAAAAGTTTACGGGGGCTAAAGTTTGGCATTTTCTGAAAAAATTAACTTAAAAAATTGTTAAAAAGTAAGACATTATATAAAAAAAAAACGTTTTTTTACCTTTTAGCACTTCACTTTTCTATTAAAATTCAACTACAAATGAAAATGTATTTTAAACCCTCCGTACCTTCTTTTATTTTCGATCTAGAATTACGTTTTATAGCAAAACTTAAAGGCTAAAGTCTCACCTACCAAACCAAAAAAACCGCATATCAAAATTCCAATCCAATCAAAAGTTATAGATTTTTGACCGCCTTCTCGTCAAATGGTCCACTGTGCGACCCCTATTAACAATTTAACATACTTGACGTATACTTATGCTATCAAACAACAGCCATGAATCGATCACATCGGATGACACGTCAGCATCGCTGTGATTGGTTGATGGGTACGCGTCCCTTTTGTTTATATTTTTATACCGTATACCACTATGTGTTTTGGGTATAATTTTTTTGTGGTGCTGTTTGTAGCTGCCAAAAATATTTGACCTAGACCCATCTTTTATTATACCGATCGACTCAGACTCTGAGTCAATTTTGCGATGTCTATCCGTCCGTCTGTCCGTCTGTTGGTCCATGTACACCTTGTAACCAATCTACAAGTCGCAAATATGAATATATAGCTATAGGGTCAACGCTGTTTAAATTGATGAAATTCTGTCGATGTTCAGACCTAGTTCCCATACAAATGACCCCCTATGAAATCGACTTAAATTGCCATAAGATCCAAAGTATCATATAGTTCTCGGTCAAATTGGGTTTGTCTGCGTTTATTAAATCCATTTATCAGCTGTCCATAAACAAACCCCATATGGCAATTTCTTTCCCCATATAAAGCTGCTTTCCAATTTTCACTTAAATCTATCAAAAAACAAAAATATTGCACAGTTTCTTCTCAAATTTGGTATGTATATATCTGTCTCAAAATATAAGTGACTTTGCCAAATATGGTCAGGATCGGTCCATTTTTCGACCTAGCCCTCATACAAATATTGCTTCCTATATGAACTTTTTCATATCTTCAGCCAAAAAATTTAATAAAAATTCCACTCAAATATGGTTTATGCTTATTTTCTATATCCAATTTGTTGGACTAAAGAGGGGTCTCTTAACCATGGTATAGGCTATCGTCGGTCGGTTGGGCTAAACCGACTATAATTTTCTTACTTGTTCCTATTGAAGTGGTTGGGTATAATAGAGCAACCACATGTAAAATTAGTCAGTATTGCGGTAGCTGTTGTATCATATGGGTAAATCACTGTGTTACACCATATCAATATGCATTAAAGGTATATTACTGGATAGAGGCTTGGTTCTCCACGCACGAGTTATGTACAGCCACTGATGCGGTAAGAATCTCGTATCTAAAATTAATATACAGAGCATATTAATGTCCACGGGGCCTTAAGCTGAAGGAGACGCTATTCCAAACGCATGAGTTGGGTTTAGCCACTGATGCCGTGTGAATCTCGTATCTAAAATTTGACATACGAAGTACACAACATTCTAGGGGGAAGTAATTGGGTTGGGACTCGATATTTACCACATGAGTTATGTTACGCCACTTATGCTGTGGAAATCTCGTGTCTCCCTAATTAGCACAGCTCGACTCTTAACTCTAACCTGGACGCATATCGTTCGTTTCTTTATCAAATTTTGTATATAAATCGGTGATTTTAGTTGTAAATCAAATACAATAAAATTGAATTTTTCTGATTATAACGTGTAATTATGTGTGATAACGACCCGGAATTCCCGCTGAGGTACCCCGGCTAAATGTCGAAAACACGTCGTTACAAGATCTCAGTCAAATTGGGTTTGCGTGTGTTTATTACATCCACTAATCAGCAGTCCAAAAAGAAACCCTAATAATTCACTTAAACCTATCTGTTGCGGAAAGACATTTTATTTATACAATCTAAATTATTATTATTATAAATTAAATAATTGAAGTTATTTCTTTTAGTGTAAAGTGGCAACGCAATTAGATTAGATTATGTCACGGGGGGATACAGTGTATCCTCCGAGTGCACGGATTCTCTTGCTACTTAGTTTTGGATATTCACAGAGAATGTGTTCTGCTATTTCCACCTCCTGCTCACAGAACCTATATGTGTCTATAGCAGATTGTCCTCTTTTTCGTAGATGATATCTAAGATTGCAGTGTCCTGTAAAGAATCCCGTCAAGGTCCTTAAGGCCATTTTATCAAGGGTAAGTAATCTTTCCGGTTGAGTGCTGGAAGGAGTTATAAATCTTTTAGCCTGCCTTTGACCTGGACTTTTGTCCCAGTGTTCGGCAATTTGTGATTTTCTCCACTCCCTCATTTTTTCTTTTATGTGTCCCACTGGAACACCACACAAAGGTTCCGGACCGATGAAAGGACGACGGGCCCCTCGATTAGCTTGGTAATTGGCCCTTTCGTACCCCACGTGTCCTTCGTGTCCCGGAATCTAGCATAAAGTTAGTTTATTGCATCTGCCTAATTCGTTTAGCCATTCGATGCAATCCAAGACCTGTTTAGACGTCACGCTGTAGGCCATTATTGCCTTTAGTGCAGCTTTGCCTTTCTTCTGAGACATTCAGTCACGCATATATAGATAGCGAAGACTTCTGCTTGGAAAATGGATGGGAATTTACCCATAGGTACGGCACGTTGAAAATTGGGACCAAATATACCCGCGACCGTGTCTCCATTTGATTGTTCTGAGCCATCTGTGGACCACACATGAGACCCCTGCTCCGGTTCCCAGGTCTTACTGGACCATGCGCTCCGTTCCAATATCGTGGTTTCAAATTCCCTGATAAATATCTTTTTTGGTACCATTCTGTCCGTGACTCTCGCCACCGGGTAGTGGATGAAGAGCCTTGCGATTCTCATGTGACCCTTTAGGTCAGCGTCCTTCATGCTACCAAAATCCTTAAGTCGTACGGTACTCACGCACGCTTCTTCGATGATCGAAATATGCAATGGTGTAATGTTAAGCATGATACCGATGGCATCGGTTGGACACGTTCTGTTTGCCCCTGTGATACCAATCTTGTAAAAGGAACAACAATTCATATACTTAGTTAAGAAAAAAAAAACAATAAAGTCAGTCGCTGTATTACTTCCAAACTTAATAGATCGTGTTCCTTATTTTCTTAGCTGCGTTTTTAGTTTTTCTTTTCATCGGGTTATGGGTCCAGAGTCACGTGTTAAAAAAAAGAAAAAAGTTATTTTTTAATCATTTCTTAAATCGTTTTTTGTGCAACGTCATTAAAACGCTTTTAATTTTCTAAAAATTGCCTTAAAAATGGCTTCGAGTCCCCAATATATGCCATTCGAGAAATTACGCGGACGCGGGAATTTTGAGGTATGGAAAGAAGACACGCAAAATCAACACTAGTCATCAAAGGGTGCTGGAAGGTGGTTGAAAAAGGTGTAAAGAATGATAAGGACTCAGAAATTGACGAGCGAGCACTAGCCGAAATTACGCTAATGATTGAACCATCAAAATTCGCGCACATTGCTGCAATCACAACGTCAAAGAAGCGTGGGATAGCCTACAAAGGGTATTCCAAGACAGCGGATTAACAAGGAAGGTGGAACTGTTGAAGCAGCTCGTGCATATGAAGCCATCAGCTTTTAATTCTATTGAAGAATATATCAACGACATTATAATAACCTCCTTGAAAGTCAAGAATGCCGACTCAAAATTGACGACGAAATAATTGCGTCACTAATGTTGGCTGGTTTGGTTTCTGCATATTTGCCTCTTGTCTTAGCAGTGGAAAATTCCAATGCAAAATTAACCGTTGACAATGTAAAAAATTTACTATTACAAGATGTTAAATTTGACAACAACAAAACAAAAGAAAACGCTTTATATGCAAAAAAAGAGTAAATATGCAAACTTGAAATGCCATGCATGCCAGCAAACGGGATATATTTCGTAAGAAATTGTCGAAAAATAAATCAAATATGTACAACAAAAACAAAAACATCAATAGCAACAAGAATAAAAATAAAGAAGCTGCTCTCTTTGCTTCAGTTATGGTTAATAGTAATAGTATTGGTGGTTGGTACGTTGACTCGGGAGCCACACACCACATGACAAATGATATTACGATTTTAAAAAACACAAGTTAAATTGAGAACAAAGAAGTTGTTATTGCGAACAAAAGCAAATTAAAAGTAAAATGCTCAGGAAAATTTAAAATAAACTTGAAAAAAGCAAACAGTTATTCAACAGCTACAATTGAAAACATTGACTGTGTGCCTGAGTTATGTGCTAATATTCTCTCCGTTAGACAAATGACAAAAATTGGAAAAAATATTGTATTTGAAAAAAATTCTTGCAAAATATTTGACAAAGATGGGCTAATTGCTACTGCTTATGCAGTTGATGATCTTTACAAATTGGATTGTGTATATGAAGATAGCCAAAAAAAATATTTTTTTATGTAAAAGCAAAACAAATAAGTGGCATAGAAGATTACGTCACGTGTGTCATAATAATATGCTGAATATTCAAAAAGCGAATGAAGGCATAATTGAAAAATTAATAAACGAAGATTGTGATGTTTGTGTAGAAGGTAAACAAACAAGAAAACCCAACAAAGAAGAAGGCATGCGAGCAGAATCGTTACTCGAAATTGTACATTCTGACATGCTTGGACCTTTAAAGACAAAATCATTTTCAGGTAAGCAATATTTATTGAGATTTACTGATGACTACTCTCGAAAAATTTTTTCAGTACCTATAGCCAACAAATTCCAAGTTTATGGTGAATTTTTAAAATTCAAGAATATGGTCGAAAATCAGTGCAGTACCAAAATTAAAACTCCAAGAACGGACAATGGTGGTGAACATGTGAACGAAAGATTTGTAAAATTATTGGAAATATGTGCTATACGTCACCAAAGAACCATGCTTTATGCTCCAGAACAAAACGGCGTTGCCGAACGAATAAATCGTACAATTATTGAGAGAGTGCGATAAATGCTAATTGACAGTGAGCTAGAAGAAAAATTTTGGGCTGAAGCAGCGGTATCAGCTGCATTCTTAATGAACAAAACTCCATGTCGCGGTAATGTGAAGCCTCCAGATGAGTATGGAATGGTCGTAAGACAAATTTAAAATACTTACGTGTGTTTTGTTGCAAGGCGATGGTACATGTACCACAAGAAAAAAGATTTAAATTGAGTCCAAAATCTGTCGAATGCATAATGGTTGGCTATAGCGAACAATCAAAAGCTTATCGTCTATTTAATCCAAAGGAAAATAAAATATTAGTAAGTCGAGACGCCGTATTTTTCGAAAACGAAACTTACTCAAAGAAGACAACAAGTAAACTTTATTATCCAACATTATTGGAAGAAATTAACGAGTCAGAGGTGGCAGAGAATGATGAATTGTCAATTTGTAATGAACAAGATGCTGATTATCAATTCATAAGGAAGAAAATAAAGAATGCGATGTATTTGAGGAAGCTAATGGCAATCAAAATATGGATATGGAAGAAATTGTTGGCGATCAACCTCGTTCTTCAAAAGGAATTGCAGAAAGAAATATGTTAAGCTCAACAACTGGTGGTTTATCTTTTGATCCAGAAACTTTTAATGATGTGTTGGTGTCTAAAAATAAAGCAAAATGGTTGGCTGCTATGGAAGATGAAATGAAGTCCTTAAACGAGAATGATATTTGGTCACTAGTAGAGTTGCCACCGGGCAAAAAGGCAATTTCATGCAAGTGGGTGTTCAAAACAAAATATAATTCGGACGGTATACCAACACGTCGTAAAGCAAGGCTTGTGGCTAGAGGATTCAACCAAGAAAAAGGAATTGATTTCGAGGAAACCTTCGCTCCGGTTGTCAGGTATGAGTCATTAAGATTTTTATTAGCTCTTGCAGCGGAAAAACAAATGCATATCTGAACGATAGATTAAAAGAAGAATTCTATATGATGCAACCTGAAGGTTTCGAAGTCGACACAGGAAAAGTGTGTAAATTGAAAAAAATTTATTTATGGTCTAAAACAATCAGGCCGTGTATGGAATGAAACCCTTAACAATATTTTTGTTGGTATGCATTTAGAAAGAAGCTTTGTTGAGCAGTGCATCTATTACAAAGTTGAAGACGGAGAATGCTTATATGTATGTCAAAAGAGTTAAAGAACAGTTGTCAAAATACTTTAAGATGAAAGATATGGGAGAAGCAACATCGGTTGTTGGGATAAGAATTTCTAAAGCTGCGAGCGGAATTAAAATTGATCAGACTTCATACATAGAAAAGGCCTTAAAACAATTCAATATGAATGAATGGAACTCAGCTGCTAAACCATTCGACTACAATCAAAAACTCACTAAAGAAATGTGTCCTAAGAACGAAGTAGAAAGAGCAAAAATGTCTAAAGTGCCATATATGCAAGCCATCGGGAGTTTATTGTTTGCGGCACAAATAAGTCGACCTGATATATGCTACGCAGTGAACGCTTTAAGAAGATTCTGTACAAATCCGGGTAAAGCCCATTGTAATACCGTTAAGCGGGTGATGCGGTTTTTGAAAGGCACAATTAACAAAGGTATTGTGTATTGTTCTACAAAAAAAATAAATAACCGGCTATTGTGATGCTGACTGGGCCGGAGATGTTGATGATAGGCACTCTACAACCGGGTATGTATTCACACTACAGTCAGGTGCAGTATACTGGGAAACTAAGAAGCAGAAAACGGTTGCACTGTCATCGACTGAAGCAAAGTTCATGGCAATAACTGTCGCGATTCAAGAAGCAGTATGCCTTAAGAGGCTTGAAGCTGAACTAGTTCCAGGTAATTGCAAATCTATCATGCTGTATTGCGACAATAAAAGCGCAATACATATTGCTTTAAATAACACTTTATCGACAAGAACGAAACATGTCGACATCAAAGAAAAATTTGTTCGTGAGAAGATCGAAAATAAAGAAGTTATGCTGGAGTACATTCCGTCTAATGATATGTTGGCAGATATTTTTACAAAGGGTGTGAACCATGATAAACTAAACTCTTTGTCAGATAAGTTTGGACTATGCTGAATATTTTTTGGACGAAAATTAGATTTAAGTTTTTTTTTTTAAATTGTTGTTCAGGGAAAGTGTTGTAAAAGGAAAAACAATTCATATATATTTATATATTTGTTTATTAACTTGTTAACAGTTACTTTAATGAAATGTGTACTCTCAATTCTCTACTTAAGCTTAGTTAAGAAAAAAAAAAAACAATATAGTCAGTCGCAGTATTACTTTCAAACTTAATAGATCGTGCTGCTTATTTTCTTAGCAGCGTTTTTCTTTTCATCAACTAATGACCGGAATATGCAGTGGTGTGATGTTAAGCATTACGCCTATAGCATCCGTTGGACACATACCGTTCTCCCCGGGTGATACTAAAATAGGCAATGAGGTACACCTTGTTCAGGATTGCTTTCACATTAGTTTTCTCAACTTTTGGCCACCAAGCAAGAGCAGAATAGGTAAGCATTGGTTTCACAACAGTTTCAAATGACCAGTAGATCATGTGGGGTTTTAAGCCCCACGTTCTACCAAATAGTCTTTGACAGGCATATAAAGCCCTGGTGGCCTTTTTGGTAACTTGATCCAAGTGGCTGTTCGATGTGAGGGATTTATCCAGGGTGACCCCAAGATATTTGACCTCGTCCGAGAACCCTATTGTGAAGCTGTTCGGACTTGATTCCACAAGGTTGAGTTCCCTTCGTTTAGTGAAGGGTATCAGTAATGTTTTTGATATATATATATTATGTCCTGTGGTTCCTATAAGGAACAAAGGGCCACGAAGTGTTTTTGATGGGTTCGTAGATAACCCTTTTCCCTGACACCAATTGTAGGTATAATTCACTGCCTGTTGCATACGCTCCGATATTGTGGTCTTGTCGAAGCCGGAAACACAGATAACAAGATCGTCTGCATAGCCTAAGGTTTTGAATCCTAAGTCATTAAGTTCCCCCAGCAGCTCTTCTATGACCAAGGTCCAAAGCAGTGGTGATAGAACGCCTCCCTGAGGACAGCCCCTAGTGGCACTTATGGTCCTAAATGTACTGCCTATATTCAGTGTGATGACCCTAGAGTTGAGCATCTCTAGCGTCCACTTAATTATGATTGGAGAAATATCCTTTCTCAACATGGCCTCTTCAATTGCCCTATATGACGTATTAGCGAAGGCCCCTTGTATATCAATGAAGGCACAGAGATATATTTGTTTGGCATCAATTGGCTTTTCTATCATTGTGACAACATTATGGACAGCTGATCCCGTGGATTTACCCTGTTGGTACGCAAACTGTAGTTCATGAATAGGTTTGCGTGTCAGTTAAGTGTCCCTGATATGATGGTCCAGGACTTTTTCCATTGTCTTTAGGAAAAAAGAACTTAGACTAATCGGTCTATAGAATTTAGGTAGCTGTTCAGATTTTTTGCCTACCTTGGGTATAAATACTACCTTTACTTCTCTCCATGTCGATGGCACAAAGCCATTTAGAAGATAAGATTTAAAAAGCCTAGTCAGTTGTGGGATGATGATATCCATCCCTTCCTGTAGTAGACATGGATATATACCATCCGGCCCAGTCGATTTTAATGGAGAGAAACCATTTAACGGCCATCTGTCCCGATTCTTCTGAAAAATATTGTCCGCTAAGTGTATGTTCCTTTTAGTCAGGGAGGGTATCCCGACGACTGGTGGGAGGCCTGTTAATGGGAACACATCCTGGAAGGTGTGTTTCCAATAGAAGCTCACAGGTTTCTTCCGGAGATTCAGTGTATGAACCATTTGGTCTCTTTAAGGTACATAGACCATTTGTATGATCTGAGAGAGGGCCTTTTGAAGTCGTACCGCTTCTGGAAGATCGTTGATCTCCTCACAATAGCTCTGCCACGTGGTCCTTTTGGTATTCATTGATGGTTCTTTTATAGGTGTTCCAGTCACCATTAGTCTTAGAGCCTTATTGAATAATCTTCGGGCATTACGTTTGAGCCCTTTTAGTCCATCATTCCACCATGGAATATCACTTCTAGTCTTCCTAGTCTTTAATGGACTGCTCTCTGTATATGCTGATGATATGTTTGATTGTAGTTCAAATGCTTCAAAATCAATTACCCTAGTGCATTTTATTAGCCCTTCCGAATGATTGGTACTGTTACCCACACGGTATCGAAATTTATCCCAGTTAGTCTTTTTGGGATTTCGATAGTGTTGATCAGTGTTTATTGAACTGACCATGTCAAAAACTATATGCTGATAATCTGCCATAGAGAGTTCACCAGAAACATGCCAGTTTGGGATGGCGAAAGATGGATTGGAACTAGTCAAAGTCAGATCTAAAACCTCTGTTCTAATTGAATTCCTAGATGTCGGTTCGTCACCCCTGTTTGCAATACTTAAATTATGTTTACAAATAAATTCAAGAAGAGACTCACCACGTTTGTTTATATTACCACTTCCCCAGATTGTAGATGGGCGTTGGCATCGCAGCAGATGATACAGTTGAGACTTCGTGCCTGGCCGTCAATGCTATGGTGGGTGCTGTTTCCGCTTCACCTGGTAAGTAGGCACAGGCCAGCACTACCTCATGTTCGCCAGCAATAGAGGGCACTTTCGCCCGAATGGCGACCAGATCACCTGAGACGAATTCTGAAATTGAAAGAAAAGTTATTCCACTTCTAACAATCAGGGCCGCTCTGGGCCTCGGCATCGTAAATATAATACAATAACTATTATGGTAACTATGGCTGTAAGTTGTATGCTAAAAACAATAAAAACAGCCACTACAATTTGCCTTTATTTTCACTATCTTATTAGCTTTTTGATCATCGCAGTTTACATGTATTTTTCTTTCTCAAACAAAAAAAAAAGATCTTTACTAATATAAATTAAATTAAAAGAGAAATTAATAAAATTGATTTAAAAATTTGGAATTGTAAAAAAAAACAAAATTAAAACAATTAAAATAAACAAGAAATAATGAATAAATAAATATTCTTGATAACATAAAAATTCTTGTGTTGAACATTGGGCGCCTAACGTGGGGCACAATCATATTGTTGGACAATTAAAATAAGCTAGCGCTCCCGATCTGCTTGCTGGACAATCAAAAGCTGGTGCTCTCTGGACGAATTGCTGGACATTTAATTAAGGTTTTTTTTTTGGGATCTGGAAACAATGGATGATGATTAAGCTGTACACATGAAATACTAACAATTTATGAAATATAAAACATAACCTAAACATATCACACATTATACACTCCCTATACTACATATACTATACACACAAAACTTATTCCATACACCATTACAATTAATTGCCCAACTCAGTAAACCTTATGTAGAGTTTAAAAACAATTTAATAATTAATACAAATTCACACACTCACAATTACACACTAGTCCAAGTAAATTCAAATTCACGCATTCCAATTACACGATCAGTTCAAATAAATTCATCTTGTAATTGCAAGTATTTATACCAAACTTTTTCTTACAGAGTGATGACCGAAAAGTAAAAAGATATGTGTTGGAAATATGAGTATCATGTAGATATGTATATGGAATCCTTCAGATGAACAAAGTTCATCATATAAAGCAAGTAGAGGCTTTCATAGATGAAATGATAAACTAAGAAGGCATCATATCTTGGCTCATTCAGTAAATTTAAGAAAGCATTGAGTTATATAGAGTACTTTATAATTAAAGTTAAAGAGGAGTCAAAGAGAGCGGAAAGTGGTGACACAGGAGGAACAACAGCTTACACAAAAAATGATTGCTCAGAACTGGACCAAGTCAACATATTTACTCCAGATCCCTCAACTGATACTGAGCCAACTAATGTCGTTGCTAGTACCGCATATAATTTATTTAGATTTATAAACGCAAATTCCATGACGATATCTGAACTATCCCCAATGACGGAACACCATTCCCATCCCTCTGGAGATGTAATTCCTCCAGATTATGACATCAACAATGACATACTTTTGACTTTAATATGTTCTCAAGACCATGAAACAGAAGATATATTACATTGCATATTTGATTCGGATTAGACTATTTTTTTAATTATATATTCTTCCTTTATTTACATATTTTAACAAATTTTATATTCACATATGAGATCTTATCTTTACATATAGATAATGCAACAAATAATATATAGGATCTAAAGCTATTAAATAGTTTTTATTTTATTTTTTAATGATTTTTAAAAGAAAATCTGAGGAAAAAAACCTTTATATGATTTAATAAATTCAAATACTATCTGAAAATATTTATGTGCTTATAGGAGGTTTATTAGAAATAATAGACCTCTATCAGCACATAATTTTCAATTTGGTGATTTCTTTTTATACCCTATACCACTATGTGGTTTGGGTATAATGACTCTGTGCTGCTGTTTGTAACTACCAGAAATATTTGACCTAGACCCATCTTTTATTATACCAATGTCCGTCCGCCCGTCCGTCCGTCCGACCCTCTGTGTGTCCATGTAAAGCTTGTAATAAATATACAAGTCGCAAATATGAATATATTTTGATGAAATTTTGTGTATAAGCCATTAATTAGTAGTCCAAAAAAAATTCCTATAGGACAATTCTTAGTCATAGGTCCCATATAAGGTGCTTCCCGATCTTCACTTAAACCTATCAAAAAACAAAAATATTCCATAGATTCTTCTCAAATTTGGTTTGCATATATTTTTTCAAAATATCAGTGACTTTGCCAAATATGGTCCATTTTTCGACCTAGTCTCCATATAAATATAGCACCCGATATGAACTTTTTCATATTTGCAGCAAAAAAATTAATAACAATGCCACTCAAATTTGGTTTATGCTAATTTTCTATATCGAATTAGTTGGACCGAAAGATATAGGGTCTCTAAACCATGGCATGGAGTATCATATGGTCGGTCTAGAGGAGTTGTTGTTTTGCGGTGAACATCATAACTCGTTACCGGATCATGTGAAATAAAAAAATCGAAACGCGTTTTAAAGGTGACATGTTTCCTGTGGTAGTTGCGAAGAGTTTTTTAATTTTTTTCTTTTTTTTTTTTTGGCAGCATTTTGAAGTGAAAAACGATTTTTGCTATACAATTTCCGGAATTTGTTGTTAAAAAATGAGAAAGAAAATGCATTAAAAAAACCCTTCGTGGTTACCTGATGATTTATGTGTCGATATAGTGTCTAAAATTGCAAGAGAATCAGTCAAGTAGATTTTGAGTTATGATGTTGACGGACTTCGAATTTATATACTATGATTTATATACTATATACCGTATGAGGCCGGTCGCTGAAAACGCTGTATCTTCTTAAGTTTTGCTCTGATTTATTTAAAATTTTGACACAACACTATGCATATTTTGTGCATTCAGAAAGAGAAATGCAAAAAAAGGTTTTAAAACCTACCACCCCTTAAGGAAGTGCAAACACCAATACATCTACAAAAAAGGGAAAAAAATATTTCATATGTGATCATAAATGTGAACTGTAAAAAGCGAACATTTTTTCCAGTTATCTATAAATCCAAAAAAAGGAAAAAATTAGGGCGTATTAGTTTAACTTAAAAAACAAAATTATTATTCCAAATCGCCTTTAATTCTTCTATGATAATTTCAATAAATTATTCAAATTAAAATCTTAAATATACCTATTTACGTAATTTATGTTTGTCTAAATTTTTTGAAAGCAAATTATGCAAAAATTAATATTATAAGTGAAAAAAAATTATTTTCCCACCTCTCTTCAAAATTACAATGTAATTTAATTAAGCAAAGTCAGAATAATTTAAATTTTAAACTTAATATTGCACTATTTTTCAAGTGCTTTTCAATACAGAGCTTTAAACGAAAGCATACGTTGGACAACAACAAAATCCACATTGAAGATCTCTTTCTTCTCAAATATTTATCAAAAAAAGCATACTCTTTGGTAAGTGCTGGCCATCAGAGAACCTGAGCGAAACCACTCCTAACAATTCAAAACAATTTTGAGATGAAAAACAAAACAGACAAACGGTAAAGTTTAGTTTGATAAAAAAAAGTATGTATGCTAAAGAAGAATTTGAATAGATATTAGTTTTTTGATGCATTTTTTGTGTTCATCTTATTAAATATGTAACACGAAATCTGCATATGTAGTGCTATTGTCGTTAGCAGTGCTGCAAATTTTGACAACTTATTTTAATTTCGACGATTTTTCAATTTGTTAAAATGATTTGTTAAATTTGTTAAAATGATTTTTGAAGATTTTAAATTTTCAGTAGTATAAAAATTGGGATTTCAAGGGTTAATAATTAATGGGGTGTAAATCGAAAATTGATAGTTTTAGTTCAGTGTAAATGTAAATTACAAAATATGTATAGATTTAATTCTGGGTCAAGTCGTTTCAAAACGGAAACACCTTGAATAGCATCTCCATTTAAGATTTAAGTTTTAATTACGGCGATACTTTAAACCTACATATATTATATGTTTGAGCTATAGATACATATCAATAAAATTATTTAGTTGATTGCTGTGTTAAATTTTTTTCGTTGAAATTTCATCACTAATACATTTTTATATATAGAAATAACCAATGCTGTAATAATATTCGTAATATGAATGATATAAATAAATTTTATTGCTTCCTTTTGTAATATTTTTTCGAGTTTTATAAGCGGTAAAATTTTCTTGTCAATTTCTTGTTTTAAAAATGACAATTTTGGCGATTTAGTTCCCAAAATTGTAGATTTTCAGAAGATTTTATTAGCAGCACTGAGCACAAAGAAGAGAAAAATTGTGTGTGTGTTTGTCTAAAATGAGAAAGATTAAATTTTGTTTGTGTATTTCCCATAGCTTTGTAGGGAGTGCTATGTGTGTGTATTATTTCAGCGTTACAGAATCAGTCAGTCAGTCAGTGAGTCAGGGATCAGCGTAAATATATATAAGATAACTTCAATTGAGATGTTTTCGATTGATGAGGTGTTTGGTATAAAGAGGTTTTTATGAGCGACAGATTTATTAATTAACAGAGCTACTCCTCCTCCTCTTGCGTCTGTTCTGTCACATCTATATAAATAATAATTTTTAAAATAGGGTCTATGATTTTCTGAAAAAATGTTTCATTCAAAGACGCTATTTTAATATTTTAATTTAGAAAAGTTTGAAATGCCATTAACATTCAAGTGAAGCATTTTGAATTCGTTTAAATTAGTATAATCCATGGGCATATTTTACCATTGACATTACACATTACAACTTTGATTTGTTGTACTTTTGAAGTGCACCTATGCAAATCATCCATATCTGTAGTGAAAATATCAAAAAGCTCATCAATGCTAAATAAATCGTTGTTTGTTTTCAGATGGTTAGCATATGTAGCTTTGCTGTTATTATTGATGATATTGTTACAATTTTTTTTGTTGTTGCTTAAATTTGGGAAATCAAACTTTGATTGAAATGAAAAATTTTGTTGTTGCCTGCTATTGTTATGACTTTTGGAAGTAACTCTTGTTCTAGTTTCCAAATAGAGAGAACGTAACGGACAGTTGATGTCGTTTGCAGAGTGATCAGTTCCCTCATTTCCTTGTTTTTTGCAATTAAAGCATGTAAAAGCAGCTGGTCTTTTTCATTTAACAAACGGACACACACTTGTATGATGTTGTTCTGCACATATTATACACGCATCACTTCGATGGCAATGTTCACCGCCTTGGCCATATATTAAGCAGTTCCAGCATTGAGTTTGTCTGCTCCTGGATTTCGATTTGTATTTTTTTATTATTATTGTTATTATTATTATTATTATATTGTTTTATTGAATAGCTATCACAACAAGAACAAATCTTATAAATTACAGTGATAGCAAGTAACATTTGTAATATTAACATTGAGTTACAGTAAATTTCGAGATTAATAAAAATAAACTAAATAAATCATAAAAATTAACATAATAATGAACATAATAAAGTTGACATTTAACATAGATTCAAACAAAAATTTTTTAAGTTCCTTTTTGAAAAGTAATGCGTTGCTTTGTACTTGGATATATGATGGTAAATTGTTCCAAAGGCACGTGGTGTAGTTGAAAAATTGTCCTGTAGACATTAGATATTTGTATTTTTGTGATATCAAATTTCTTCCACGAGGCGATTGTGCAAAAATAATTTTGTTAAAAAGATATTCTGGGTTCTTCAGATAAATAATCTTATGCATCATTAAGAGGCTTTTATATTTTAGTAAATCTTTGAAACTTGTACTATGTAAATGGTATGAATATGATGATATACTATCTCGTCTAGCTCTGTTGAAAACGTATCTGGCTATATTATTATATGTGACCTCGAGGCTATTAAAGTCAATAGTGTCGCAATTTGCAAATATTTCACACCCGTACAGTAGAACTGGTATTAAATAGGTTTTTGCCAAAAGCATTCCTATTTCAAACGGCACCGATGATTGCACAGCCCACAAGTTTCTCAACATCCCATGAACTTTACCAGCTGATATATTTATATGGTTAGACCAAGAAAGTTCAGCATTAAATGTGATTCCCTAGTTCGATGATGATTGAACAAAGTCGATTCTTGAGTTGTTAATATGTAGAAAAATATTGTCATTCAGTCTTTTTTTATTACTTCTTGAAATGAAAATACATTTTGATTTGTCAGGGTTTATACATAAACCATTTGTACATGCCCATTTATGTATATTATTCAAGTCACTATTAATACAGTCAGTACAATGTTGAACATTTTCTATTCTGCTGCTTAAGTACAACTGTACGTCATCAACATACATTTGTACGCCACAGTAATTCAGAACCTCAGGCAAATCGTTAATATACATACAGAAAAGCAATGGACCAAGAATAGACCCCTGAGGTACACCTCTGTCAACATCCGCTGCTTTAGAAGTCACTCCATTTAAAGAAACCACTTGTTTACGATTAATAAGGTAAGAGGAAATAAGTTTATTAGCCGAACTTGAGAAATTAAAGATTTTCTCGAGTTTAGTGACTAGAATCGAGTGATCAACAGTATCGAAGGCCTTACTGTGATCTAAAAACACAAGAGATGATACCATATTCTTATCCAGTTTTGATCTAATTTCTTCCACTACATCGATCAAAACCGTAATGCAGTTTCTGTCCTGTCTAAACCCAGATTGTCTATCACTAAGGAGATGTTGATTCTTTAATACTCATTCATTTGCTCGTACATAAGATTTTCCATAACCTTGGATAGAAATGGTAGTATCGCAATAGGTCGGAAGTCGCTGTTATTCTTTGGAACAGGAATGATTTACTTGAAGTTGACGCAATGTTCGGGTTAACAAAAGCCGGAGGAAGTTATGTCATCTTCTTGTTCACAAGCTTTCTTTTTGATGAAGATTTGGCCCCTCGGACCATCGCTAAATTTTTATTCCTGTTTTAAGCTGGATTGTCTACCACGTGAGTTCAAATGAGATCAAGAAAAGGCAATTGCAAAAACAAAAATATACACTTGTTTTTAATTTTAAATAGTTGTACTCTAAGCGCTTTAATTTTTTACACGACCGTTCGTAAACAGAGTTAGATTCGAACTGATTCGGATTACACTAGACACTTTCTTGGTTAAACATTTTTACTGTTAGATCAAAATAATGTTTTGTAAACATTTTATGTGTTTAATCTATCTAAAATTTCCAACGAAAATAACGAAATTGATGGATTTTATAAAAAAAAAACTTCATTTTATTGTTCAATTATAAAACCAGTAAAAATCACTGATACAGGGTCAAAGTAATCTGAGAAAAACATTTATAATGAAAATTTTTTACAATTATTTCAGTAAGAATAACCGAGATTTTAGTTTCTTTTTTTAATATTGCAAAAAGATTTTTTCATAACATTGGTTCTTCAAAAAAAAAAAACGAGTAACTTACGAGGCAAATAAATAATAAAATGTAAAATGTGCAAAATTCAAGTTGTAGATGTTAATTTTCCCAACTTACGTATGTCAGAATACAATTAACCACATGAGCTATCGGTCACATTCCAACCTAGACCACCGGCCTGACCATTTGGAGGACTAGCTTGACTCACCGGCGCACAGTATTGAGAAGGCGGCCAAAAATCATTTTTTTATGGTTTCCGATTTTAAAGTTATGTTATTCATTTGAAAGTAAATACTAGTTAACCTCGGGAGCCAAAAAATTGCGACTCTATCTCAGCTATATCACAGCGAACAGGGTCTTCGATAATGGGTTTCTCAGTATTTTGCTAAAATTAAAAATTTCTTTGTAAATTTTTATTTTTGAATGACTGTAACTTTTTTGGTTTAAAAGATTTTGAAGCGAAAAAAATTTTGTGTAATTTTGTGGCTTCCATACTATTAATGTTAAAAATGTGAAATCACTGAGTCATTCCAAAATTTAAAAAAAAAAATTTGTAAAAAAGGTCCAAATTTTCCGAAAATCTCTTACTTAATAGAGCATGACTCCTACCAATCAAAAGCAGTCAGAAAAAATTTTGAACTCTTTTATAGTCCGAACCCTCCCCTATAGTCCTATATCCTATCATATACCCGCCAGTTTCCGCCCGTGTGCACCAGAACAATTTTTCTGACCCATGGTTTTTTTTTTCCGCAAAATTTATGAATACAAAAGTTGTCCACTATGTGGTTAGGATATATTAAGTTTGAGGTGATGTTTGTAACTGCCAAAAATATTGGACCTTTATCCATCTTTTATTATACGGGTCGACTCAAAAACACTTTCTGAGTCAATTAAACGATGTCCGTCCATCCGTCTGAGTGTTATGAATACAAAAGTTGGTCGTACCGGTGCACCGCGGTGAATTTTTTTGCGTGTCGGTAGAGTTGTCAGGAGTTGTTATATACTTATAAAAAAGGGTTGAGATATAATGCGCTTAATTGTTACAGGTACATTTACATAGGCATCTTTCAAAAACATTAATAGTCAGAATAAGAGTTATATAGTTTAAATACCTGACAAAATGGGAAACAATTTAAATAACAGGTAAATGGTAAAAAAAACAAGTAAGAAAATTATAGTCGGTCTAGGCCGACTATACGATACCCTATACCATGCGTTTAGAGACCCTATCTCTCAGGCCCAACTAACTGGATATAGAAAATAAGCATAAACCGAATTTGAGTGGTATTTTTATTAATTTTTTCGGCTGCAGATATGAAAAAGTTCATATCGGATGCTATATCCATATGAGGACTAGGCCCAAAAATGGACCGATCCTGACCATGTTTGGTAAAGTCTCTTGTATTTTGCAAAAATATATACAAACAAAATTTGAAAAGAATCAATGCAATATTTTTGTTTTTTTGATAGATTTAAGTGAAGCTCGGGAAGCAGCTCTATATGGGGCCTATGACTAAGAGTTGTCCAATAGGGATCATTTTTGGACTACTGATTAATGGATGTAATAAACATATACAAACCCAATTTGAGTAAGATCTATATGACAATTTGGATCTTATGGCAATTTATGTCGATTTCATATGGGTAATTTGTATGGGGGCTAGGTCTGAACATAGACCGATTCTCACCAATTTCAATAGCGTTCATCCCATAGCCGATAAAAGATCAAATGCCAAATTTCGTCAAAATATATTCATATTTGCGACCTGCAGTTTGATTACAAACTTTACATGGACACACAGACGGACGGACGGACGGACGGACGGACATCGTTAAATCGAATCAGATAGTGATTCTGATTCGATCGGTATAATTAAAGATGGGTGTAGGTCAAATATTTTTGGTTGTTACAAACAGCAGCACAAAGTCATTATACCCAAACCACATGGTGGTATAGGGTATAACTATTGCGACATAGCCCTTTAAGATATGAGCAGGTATGCTCCACCTTTTAAAAGGGGTTAGGGTGAGGGTTTTTTATGCTTCAAAAAGTGGTAATAAAAGATAAAAATTTGTAAATTTGTAAAAATTTGTAATTGCACATAGTGAGCAACGACTTCTTTAAGAATTGTAACCTAGAAGACATTGAAATGCACAAAGAAAAATCTCAAAGAATTATTAAGGATTCATTTTTGCACCAAATTCAACCAACCCAAAATAAAAAAAATAAAATTGAAATAATTGAAAAAATGGTAGAAGCGAGCCCAAGGCGCACAAACAGCATTCTGAAAAGCATTCCTACACCAATTGAAGATAAAAAATTTACGCCGGAAGAAGCGTTCGCCCTATTTTTATACCCTATACCACTATGTGGTTTGGGTATAATGATTTTGTGCTGCTGTTTGTAACAACCAAAAATATTTGACCTAGACCCATCTTTAATTATACCGATCGAATCAGAATCACTTTCTGAGTTGATTTAACAATGTCCGTCCGTCCGTCCGTCCGTCCGTCTGTGTGTCCATGTAAAGCTTGTAATCAAACTGCAGGTCGCAAATATGAATATATTTTGACGAAATTTGGTATATGAGCTTTTATCAGCCATGTGGTGAACGCTGTTGAAATTGGTGAGAATCGGTCCATGTTCAGACCTAGCCCCCATACAAATTACCCATATGAAATCGACATAAATTGCCATAAGATCCAAATTGTCATATAGATCTTACTCAAATTGGGTTTGTATGTGTTCATTACATCCACTAATGAGTAGTCCAAAAATGATCCCTTTGACCCCATATAGAGCTGCTTCCCGATCTTCACTTAAATCTATTAAAAAACAAAAATATTGCACTGATTCTTCTCAAATTTTGTTTGTACATATTGTTGCAAAATACAAGAGACTTTACCAAACATGATCAGGATCGGTCCATTTTTGGACCTAGTCCCTTTATAGATATAGCATCCGATATGAACTTTTTCATATCTGCAGCCAAAAAAATTAATAAAAATCCCACTCAAATTTGGTTTTTGCTTATTTTCAATGTCCAGTTAGTTGGGCCTAAGAGATAGGGTTTCTAAACGCATGGTATAGGGTATCGTATAGTCGGTCTAGACCGACTATAATTTTCTTACTTGTTGGATTTGAAATTGACCAAAAATCAATATAAGGAATTGCGGAAGCGAACCAATGAAAAGAATTGTGGGATTTTTCCAGAGTATCGAGATTTAGTTTCTGCCTAAAAAGAATGCTTACCTTCACAATCTGCTATTAGTGTCACTTCAACATCAGCAGAAATAAAATTGCAAGATCTCCTTGAACATACTGCAGAACTATTGCTAAATACGCTTGATACTGATCATTTAAAAAAATTGGTAATGGCAGCATTACTTTAATTTCTAAATGGGGATGCAATTTAATGCCGAAAATTCATCAGATGCTAATTTATTTATGGTATCTTTCGTTCCATTCCCCCTAACAAAAAGGTATAGCGTCTTAGAGCCGTCAACTAGTAGAGCAACAGAAATTGATATATGGAAAAATGAAATTCCTTTTTCAAAAAGGTAGTGCAGACCAATAAAATTTGCATTCAAAAAGGAAACCAAAGATGTCATAACTGAAGTAGTTCAAAAAATAAAAGATCAAATTGAGGAACTTCAACCAGTAATATTTAAATTTGATGACCAAGACATTGAAGTACATTTTAAAATGTGACTCACAATGATTGATGGAAAAGTTGCACAAGCTTAACCGGAACAAAGTCAACGTCAAGCAGCATTATATGCCAAAAGGAATCAAGTCAATTAAGCCAACCCCCACCAGAAGACGATAATTCTAAGGAAGCCTACGAATTTGGAATGTCCCCTCATCATGCTAGAATACGTTTCATGGAGCATATTCTTAAATTGGGTTATGATTTGGAATTTGGTCCGTTAGGCGAAACAGTGAGAAAAAACAAAGAAAATGAAGAAAAAATTAAGCAAAAAAAAAATAAATTCAACATAAATATCTACAGCTAGGCCTCGTAATCGACCAACCAAAACAAGGGGAAGGAAACAAGGGGAAGGAAACTGCAGCATCTATCACAGGTGTAGATCATGAATTAATAAGACGATTCAAAATCATATTACATGTTCTAGCATGCAGCAGAAAGATAAATGCAAAAAAATTTGGAGAGTACGCCAATAATACAGCTATAATTTATAATGAAAATACTCTTGGAGATATATGCCATCCACAGTTCATAAAATTTTGTACCATGGGGAACAAATAATTCAAAACAATATGCTACCAATAGGAGATCTATCTGAAGAAGCGCAAGAAAAAAGGAACAAAGACTACAGATTCTTTCGCGAGCACAACACAAGGAAAATGTCCAGATGTTGTACTAATGAAGACCTTATCACTTATCACATTCGTCAAAAATGGAAAACTACCTCTATTGAATTAGACGAAGAAGCTAAACAACTTCTAGAAGATGAAAATCAAGGCTATTTAGAAGAAATTTTTACTAAAATTGGTTGATTTAAAGTACATTTTCATTACACTAACAATAAGTTACCTTTTTTTTATATAGTTAAAAATTTTCTTGATTTAAAAAGTTTATATATTTTGTAAATTTACAATAAAAATTGTTATATTTCATAAAATTACCATAAAAATTGATATAGAAACATTTAAAAAGACAATAAAAAAAAATTAACTAAAGCAAAAACATACGAGTTTTTCATTGAAACTTCTCTATCTTGAACCAATATAAGGTAACTTTTACGTTCGCAGCTTAATAAATTATATTTTAACTCGGGATCTTTCAAAAAAAAAAAACCTTTGGCCCTTGTGCACATTAGGACTAAAAAGTTTACGGGGGCCAAAGTTTGGCATTTTCTGAAAAAATTAACTTAAAAAATTGTTAATAAGTATTAGTTGTAAAATTAACTGAAAAAATAAGACATTGTAAACCTTTTTTTCCCTTTAAACACATCACTTTTGTACTAAAATTCAACTACAAATGAAAATGTATTTTAAACCCTCCGTAACTTTTTTAGTTTCGGTCGAGAATTACGTTTTATAGCAAAACTTAAAGACTAAAGTCTCACCTACCAAACAAAAAAAAAACGCATATCAAAATTCCAATCCAATCAAAAGTTATAGATTTTTGACCGCCTTCTCGTCAAATGGTTCACTGTGCGGCGGCTGTGTAAGTGCCATTGAAAGATCGCCACTATGTTGCTGTGGTGCCATCGGTGTAGTGCCCAAAGTTATTGGAATATTATCCGAAAAATTACGATGAGGGCCACTGACACGCACTCTACATGCACATCATTATCCAAAGCAATAATACCAAAATTAACGATATTAGTTGGAGGCAGTGGCGATATTTCAAGTCTTTGATTCCTTCTTTTCGGCCCTAGGTTGAGTAGTGGTGAATGTTACTCGCTTACGTAAAACATATTTGGCAGCATTTATATCAACATTACTGGTACTGTCACGTTCGGAACCTTTTGTTTTACCTTTTATAATTTTTATTTCTAAAAACTATTTTTTCCATTATTATTTTTTTATTCTGTCAGTGGTTAAAAACATGTTGTATACACTATATTTTATATATTTTATTTTTGTAATCTCATTCGCTCTTCTTTACAAAGCAAAATGAAGATAAAGGTAAACAAAACCATACGATACGAGCTTACGTTTCTGCAGCTGCCTTAAGAGTCACGTCTGTGTGGTAATCTGTGCTTACGCTCAGACAGACTTACTGGCTCTGGAACGTATTTCGATAAATATTTATATTTAAAAACATATCACTCATACGTCCAAGTATTAATATAGTAATTAGGATCGTATAAGAAAAAGTAAATTTTTTAAAAAGGTACCTCTTTCTAACAAAGTACCTTTACTTAAAAACCAAATTTTTTAAAAAAATAAATTTTCTTAAAAAAGTTTCTTCCGCTTAAAAAGTTCTTAAAAGAAATTTTTCTTTATTTACCTCTTATTAAAAAAGAAAATTTTCATTAAAGTGAATTTTTTTTTATATATTAGGCATTTTAAAAAAGTACTTTTTCATAAAAAAATACATTTGCTTAAAAATTACCATAAATTAAAAAGGTACTTCTTGTTAAAAAGTACTTTTTCAAGAAAGTACCTTTTTTAAAAAGTACCTCTTCTTAAAAACTTCTCATAATCAACGTGCGACTTAGGCACCTTACAATTAACTACTTATTCAAATTAATGAACTTCTCTCGCAATTGTGCAAGTTATTTTAGAAAGTTCACTACGAAATTTTTGTATTGTAGATGTGGTTAATTTTATTAAGGTATGACCTAAAATCCTTCAAAAATAATGTCCTAAAAGGATTTCTCAAATTCGAATTATTTTTGGAGTTACAGATCTATATATGGATATATATTTGGACGACAATATAGAAAATTTTTGCAATAAAACTTTAAATGCGTTTTCCTCGAAATCATTTTTTTCAAAGTGGGGTGTCGTTTCTCTCAAGAACCAGAAGTCGGCTATTGTAGGTAATTACGGCAGCTCCTGCTACCGGGGGAGGGGCGGGGCAAAAACCCTCCAAAAACAGCTCATTTTTGAACTTTTCTTTAAAAACCGCTCCATTTTGTCAATTTTCGATATTTTGAAAATATGCTATTTCACGACCTGCCTGACGTGATTACCAAAAAAAGGCCGCCTGCCGAATTTCGATACGACATCTGGTTCTCAAGAAGAAGGGGGGATAAAACAAACATAGAAACATAAACAAATACGGAAGAATTTAGGAAATTACATATACTTTCACATAAAAAAACCCAAGGTTGATAAATTGGAAAACGACTTTTAAAAAACGTTATTTTTGTGAGCTTGGCCCATAGGTCATACTTTAGGCAATCGATTTTGTTCGTTTATTTTCAAATGTACGTATTTGTATATTTTATACAACCTTTTTTCAATTTTTTTTTTTTAATTCCGCAAATAAAAGAATATTTGTGTATTTTTTTAATCTTGTCCGATGATTTTTATAACCCCCACACCAATGTTCAGATGGTATATATCAGTTTGTAATTTAGTTTTTGACGGTCGTATTTGCGACCCCATAAAGAATATATATATTAAGGAACATATATATACTTTATCCGTCTGTCCGTCCGTATGTCTGTCCATCGGTCTATCCGTCTAAATCGTTTACCTTTGTAAAGTAAGGATAATATTGTTTATTAATATTTCAAGCAGTACCCCATTATAATATCCAATGGGGTAAATCGAGCATCAGTTCGGTAAGAGATGGTCCAGAATAAAGAGACATCTTTAAAGAATGCTATAAAATTGCATACAAAAGGCTAAAAGAATTGCAAAGTGTCGATAATTAACAGAATAATGCATTTAATAATTACTTTCAATTAAAAAGGCACGAATATTTTTTGTTATTTATCTTATCAATTTTAATCAAGGTTCATTTCTTTATCCTTGTCTTTTCCTTATCTTTCTGAACGACGTTCCTGGTCAAACTTTTAACTTTATATACTCTTTCGCAGATGACAGCAGCATTTGTCATTCATTTTCCTTTAATTGTAGGCCAAGCCTGTTGGAGGTTGGGGGGAAAAAGGCGGACAATGAATGACACACTCAATCAAGACCTGTTCACAATCTCCGAGTGGGATAAATTTTAATGCGCTGAAGACTCAATGTTGTATGTTGACCCATAGGGCCATGGATTCAACAATGTCGTCTGTATATATGGGTGGTATAGGTATTGAGGAGTCAGATACTCTTGATGTTCTAGGCTTGAGAATTCAATGTGATGTTCGCTGCAACGAGCATGTTTTTCAAGTGTCGAAAGAAGCATTCAAGTGTCTTGGTTTTCTGAAACGGTGTACTAATTACTTCTCCTTCTGATCTCCTTAAAATCTGTACCACTTACGTCCGACCGAAAATGGAATACAACTCCCATATATGGGCAAAGGAGCTTCAAACTCTATTTTGGGGCTACTGGATGGCGTGCAAGGGAGGGCGTTAATGCTCATCAATGACAGTAGGGTATCCATCTCTATTGACTCATTGGAATATCGTCGGAATGTGGGCTGTGTATCAATGTTCTATAGTTACTACCATGGGAAATGTTCTTCTGAGATTAGCAAACTTATTCTAAATGCCCGAGTTTCGGTTCGCTCTACCCGCTTCTCTAGTAGATCACATCCGTTTGTAGTGTATTGTCCAGTTGACCGCATAACGCCTTAGAGAGAGAATTCGTTTATCAGTCGAACTAGCCGTATGTGGAATAAACTTCCCGCAGAGGTCTCTATTGACAGTTATAATGTAATTAAATTTAAGTCAAATATCCACAAACACTACTCCCTCTTTCCTTCTTCCCATAACCTATTTTCCTAAGATCAACACAATGCACTACATCTGTAGGGGGCATCCCCTCAGTGTTGGTTAATAAATTAAAAATTAAAAAAAGCCTCGTTAAAAAATATCTAGCGATTAAAATGACAAACCTAGCCTCTTTATCACTTAGTTTTGTCAGCCTTGGTTAAAATAATGTGTTAAGAACTCGGGTGGAAGGTATGCTCTTAATTTTATTATTTAATATATAATCTCCTTTTGTATATTTAACATCAAAGCACAAAAAACATAAAATAATAAAATCGCAGTAAAATATCGCTTAGATCACAGTTGGACAAAATGGCTACCATTATTTCTATCTTATGATGATACAAAACCTCACCACGTCTATACGCTGGTAGGAATCTGGGTCTGTAATGTAGCGATAGCTTGCAAAGCTTTTTTTTAAGAGTTTTTAAGAGTTTATATCGAGGGCGGAATTTCATTTTTTGAAAATTTAACCTTTTTGCCTACTACACGATTTCAAATGTTTGTATCTATGGTCAAGAATTTAATAAAATTTCTCATACCTTTCTTCATCGTATTCATATAATATGTCAAATTGCCATTCTGTCATCAAATTTGAAAATCTTTAAAATAACTATGAAGAAAAAATATTTTTACTATTTAACAGGAAATTTTATTATATAATTTGTTTGGCTGAGTTCATATAAAAAAATATTCATAAAATTAAAATTAGAAAATAATCGAAAATGAAAATGTTATATCTTTGTTACGTACATGTGTTAATAATTGATTAGTAATACATATACATAGTCCAAATTATGAGAACTTCAGTGTTATTATTATTAAAAAAAAGTGGTCCCATAAAACTTCTTCGCGTAAACCATCTGTTAGAAATAATCTCAACAAGACATGTTTTTACGTCAGGGTGATATTGTGGAATTAAAATTCACCATTGTAAACAAAGCCTTCAGAATTTGCTTAAAAGAATATTGTTGCAGTGAATTCAAATAACAATGAATAGATGCTTTGGCACAATCTGTATATTAGTTAGGTTGCAGTTTGACTAACTTTTAACTTTGATAATTGTTTTAAATTTTTTTCGATTTTTTTTGTTTAATTAGCCAATATGGCTTTCAGTCTTCTGGCAGCTTTGATTTAAATACTAAATATAAAATAAATTAAATTAAATAAAATAATATAAACATGCTACAAGCAAAACACTTTGAGTTTCTATGTAAATACGATGGATGTTTAGATATTGAGAAATGTACTACCTTTGGCACGAAGAGGTCAGCAATAATTGGTACTGGAGGTTGTGAAAAGTATGAAATTATTATAAGAGAATAAAGAGATTATATCGTTTCACATCAATCATCATCAGCCGAATATAATAATACTGACATTTTAGTTAAACTGATTCTAAATTATATATGAAAATTAATAAAAATTTGCAGACTACTAGTCATACTTGGTCAACGAAATGTGGCATCTTTAAAATTGCTATTAATAACTCTACAAATTATAACTTATTGTTCTTGATTTGACTATGACTTGCATTAATGTGTGATTATCTAGGTCTTAGAGAAAGTCAAGTTAAACTTAAAGGCCACATTTATATAGCGTTTGAGTCGTCCATCACACAGACGGACAGCTAATTCTATAAATTCATCACAAAAGCTAAACGAGTTTTTGTTTTTAAACCTAATTTACTATTGAGTTTATATATGATATTTTTTGTTTAATAATTTTCCCACATACAAATTGTGCTTCTCAGCCTTTTAAATTGTTTATGTCTGTGGTTGAAGGATTAATATAAAATGTGCATTAATATACATTTCGGTTTGCATGTTATTATTATTGTCCAACATAATTACAATATTATTATTATTGTGGTAATTATTTTTCACTCTAAAAACTATTGCATGTAAGCAGGAAGAACGCGTATTAAATATACACGTACCACAAACAAGCCGGCAAACAATATCACCCAACGTAGTTTTGTAAAACAAAAACAAAAAATATTTGATATATCCAGGCTTCGACTTTAAACTTAAAATTTATTTACGATAAGTGCTTGTAATATACTTATAAATTACCACTGGCATTTGGAAGTAGTGCAAAAATTGTTTGCGTTAAAAAAGTGTCTTTAATAATAATAATAATAATTCTTATAATAAAAAACGATTTTGTATCAAGAAAATTCACATTATTTCCGTTTTCTACGTCATTTTCCAAATAATCTATGTAAAATATTCATCAATTACTGCTTTAGAGAAACGCAGATTCACTCATTTTCCCGCACCTGCTCATTTTTGGCTCACATAAGCACATTTATAACCATTGACCACTTAGAAACGTCGCTGATATACTTCATATACTTTAGTTTGTGCGGTAGGTGGAGTTTGAACCGTTTAACTCCAGATAGGGCTTATGACTAGTTTGGCTAAATATGCTTTAACTAGTTGATTGTGTGGCGCCTAGGCGCCCGTTTAAAAATTATGAATAAAACAGTTTAAATTTAAATACACGAAAAATTTATAATAAATTATATTTCTTTTAATGTAGCAGTAAATTGAAAATTATATTGTTACATATGTACATGTGAAAAAAGATTGTGTCTGTAGAAATTATATCAAAACAGATAAGAAATATTTGGCAAAAAACTTTTTCAATTTAGAATCTCTTGAAAAACTATATTTCGTGTGAAATATCGTTGGTCATTTAATAGTTTTCCTTGCTGTGGGTTCGATTGAATACGTATCTTAACTTGGCCCGCAACTTTTGATCGTGACAAAGCCACATAGTTGGCCGTCTGAAAATACCGCGGTCTCCAAATAAATGTCAAATCAAATGACTGCCCTTGAGCCTTGTTTATGGTAATTGCGTATGCAGGAATTACTGGAAACTGGCGGCGTTTTAATATGAAAGGTAATGTGGTGTCGGTTGGGGCGAGATCAATCCTAGGAATTAGAACCGTATCATTTTGGTCAGCGTTACAGAATTTGTCAGTCACTGAGTCAGGGATCAGCGTAAATATATTTAAGATATTACCCGGCCCTCACACGTTAAATTTCTGGCTTTCAGGTTTTAATGCACTCACACTTTTTTACTAAACAATCATACGTTTCAATTCCCTCTTTCAATTTTTCAATGGGACAGTTGCTTAACAATTTTTTGACTATTGTATGTGTGATCATTTTGACTTGATCATGGGAAGGCCGGGTAAAGTGAGGAGATTGGAGATTCCCAAAATTATTAAAATTTAATACAATGGAGTTCGCTTATAACGAACCCTGGTTGTAATAAGTTTTTGTTTATAGCGAAGAATTTCTTCGGTCCCAAGAGTTTTAATCACATTTTTCATACAAATTGCTTCTCTTATAGCGAACCGTGGTTATATCAAACTTTTGACTTTAACAAACAAATTTTTTTTTCCAATTCAGAATTTTCGTATATTTTATATATTTAAAAAACATTAATTTCAATTTAATTTAATATTATTTTCATTTACAAAACAAAAACTTCGATTTTCAAATGAAGTTTTGTAAAAGGTCCTTTTATGTATATTTTCGTAAAAGTTTGCCAGTAGCCAACCTTTGCTTTTTACTTTCTGCTTCTATACATAAGTTTTTCATAATATATGATTTTAAAAAAATATTTTATTTTGATAGAAACTCGGTAATTGTAGTCTTATTAAGACAAACAATTAATATGTATCTTTTTAGTAATTTAATTTATGTTTTATAACTTTATAAAATGCCCCAAAATAAACTTATTCAACTAAAAAAACTTTTTAAACCTTTCAGACAAATCAAAAAAATACTACGATTATAACGAACTTAGTCTATAAGGAACTAATTTGGCCGGTCCTGCCGAGTTCGCTATAAGCTAACTCCATTTTATTGTAGAAAAATAGAATAGCATAAAAAAAACACGTTTAAGAGCAGGGTTCCTAAAGGTTTCTTAAGGGGGGTAGGGTTTTAAAAGTTAAAAAAATTCGTATTTTCATAATTCTTTTTTGAAGATATGAATAATGTTGGATTATTTATTTCAAATATACGTTATAGCATTATATTTGAAGAATCTTTGAAAAAAATTTCAATTAAAAATTTTAATAAATAAGTCTGTGACAACGAATCTCCGGAGGCGTTGTTGTTTTGCGGTGAACATCATAACTCGTTACCGGATTTTTTTTTTTTTTTTTTTGGCAGCATTTTGAAGTGAAAAACGATTTTTGCTTTACAATTTCGGGAATTCGTTGTTAAAAAATGGGAAAGAAAATGGAATTAAAAAAACCCTTCATGGTTACCTGATGATTTATGTGTCGATATAGTGTCTAAAATGGCAAAAGAATCGGTAAAGTAGATTTTGAGTTATGATGTTGACGGACTTCGAATTTATATACTATGATTTATATACTATATACCGTATGAGGCCGGTCACTGAAAACGCTGTATCTTCTTAAGTTTTGCACTGATATATTTAAAATTTTGACACAACACTCTCGATATATTGTGCATTCAGAAAGAGAAATGCAAAAAAGGTTTTAAAACCTGCCACCCCTTAAGGAAGTGCAAACACCAATGCACCTACAAAAAAGAGAAAAAAATATTTCATATGTCATCATAAATGTGAACTTAAAAAGCGAACATTTTTTCCAGTTATCTATAAACCCAGAAAAAGAAAAAAGGAATAAGGGCGTATTAGTTTAAATTAAAAAACAAAATTATTATTCCAAATCGCCTTTAATTCTTCTATGATAATTTCAATAAATTATTCAAATTAAAATCTTAAATATACCTATTTACGTAATTAATGTTTGTCAAAATTTTTTGAAACCAAGTTATGCAAAAATTAATATTATGAGTGAAAAAAAAAATATTATCCCACCTCACTTCTGAAATTACAATGTAATTTAATTAAGCAAAGTCAGAATAAATTAAATTTTAAACTTAATATTGCACTATTTTTTCAAGTGCTTTTCAATACAGAGCTTTAAACGAAATCATACGTTGAACAACAACAAAATCCACATTGAAGATCTCTTTTTTCTCAAATATTTATCAAAAAAAAGCATACTCTTTGGTAAGTGCTGGCCATCAGAGAACCTGAGCGAAAGCACTCCTAACAATTCAAAACAATTTTGACATGAAAAACAAAACAGACTAACGGTAAAGTTTAGTTTGATAAAAAAAAGTATGTATGCATATCGGACGACGTTAAATGAGAAAAATAAAAATGTTTAAAATTTCCTTAATTACTCTTTTTGCAAAATTTTTTCATTGACCAACAAAGGGAATTTAAAGAAGAATTTGAATAGATATTAGTTTTTTGATGCATTTTTTGTGTTCATCTTATTCCATATGTAATACGAAATCTGCATATGTAGTGCTATTGTCGTTAGCAGTGCTGCTAATTTTGACAATTTATTTTAATTTCGACGATTTTTCAATTTGTTAAAATGATTTGTTGAATTTGTTAAAATGATGATTGAAGATTTTAAATTTTCAGTAGTATAAAAATTTCGATTTCAAGGGTTAACAATTAATGGGTTGTTTATCGAAAATTGAAAGTTTTTGTTCAGTGTAAATGTAAATTACAAAATATGTATGTGTAGATTTAATTCTGGGTCAAGTCGTTTCAAAACGGAAACACTTTGAATAGCATCTCCATTTAAGATTTAAGTTTTAATTACGGCTATACTTTAAACCTATGTTATATGTTACAGCTTTAGATACATGTCAATAAAATTATTTAGTTGATTGCTGTGTTAAATTTTTTTCGTTGAAATTTCACCACTAATACATTTTTATATATAGAAATAAACAATGCTGTAATAATATTCGTAATATGAATGATATAAATAAATTTTATTGCTTCCTTTTGTAATATTTTTTCGAGTTTTATAAGCGGTAAAATTTTCTTGACAATTTCTTGTTTTAAAAATGACAATTTTGGCGATTTAGTTTCCAAAATTGTCGATTTTCAGAAGATTTTATTAGCAGCACTGAGCACAAAGAAGAGAGAAAATTGTGTGTGTGTTTGTCTAAAATGAGAAAGATTAAATTTTGTTTGTGTATTTCACATAGCTTTGTAGGGAGTGCTATGTGTGTGTATTATTTCAGCGTTACAGAATCAGTCAGTCAGTCAGTGAGTCAGGGATCAGCGTAAATATATATAAGATGGCTTAGAGGTTACATTTTGTTTTACCAATCTCAATAGAATCTATCAAACTCAATAACATATTTATATATTTTTAGATTATTTAATTATTACCTAATTAAATTTCCTCTATTCTACATTTCGTTAGAGTTTCACATCTAACTGAAATAAATTGCTGGGTTCCAACACAAATGGGTGTAAGTACAATTATTATGAACCATGTTGTCTGTTTTAAAAATAATTATACAACAGGTTTGATATGTGAATTTCTATAATATTTCATAGCAATTAATTTATTTTAATCCATGTTTCGTTTGTGGATGGAATGCTTAAAATTCATAAATATTATTGTAGTATTTTTTTTACTTTCAAATTCACATTCCATTTAATTAATTTACTTGCGTATTGTAACACGTATCGCTAATTAATTTTTGAGGTTTTGTTTATTTTTATATGCACAATGCGAAATACTATAGAATTTTTTTTCTACTGCGGTTTGTTGATCTCTAACGGTTTATTTTTATTGATTAAAATAAATTATAGCTAAATTATTGTGTTATTTTTTATCTTTGTTAAATATTTTTTAACAAAATTTTAAAACGATAGTTAATAATTTATTTAATTTTTTTTATTCAATAGCAGCACCAACACATTTAAATAACTTAAAACCTTTCAGACACCTTCTTTTCACAAGTTAACTGATTTCCACACAGGTTTTATTGAAAATAATTTTTTCTTATTATCATCTTATATATAACAAATAAGAAAATTATACTCGGTCTAGACTGACTCGGTCTAGAGACCCTATCCCTTGTGTCCAACTAACTAGATATAAAAAAAAAACATAAACCAAATTTGAGTGTTACTAATTTATTTGACTTCGGATATAAAAAAGTTCATATCGGATGCTATATTTATATGGGGACTAGGGACATATTTGGTAAGATAGCTTATTATTTGCTAAAATATATACCAACCAAATTTGAGAAAATCTGATAAATTTAAGTGAATATTGGGAATTAGCCTCATATGGGGGCTATAACCAAGAACTAACCTATAGGGTTTATTTTTGGACTGCTGATAAATGGATGTAAAGACATACACGAAACCAAGTTGATCGAGATCTATATGATATTTTGGATATTATGGCAATTTAAGTCGATCTCATAGAAGTCATATGTATAGGGACTATGTCTGAACATGAACCAATTTTCATCAATTTCAACAGCGTTCATTCTATGGCCGACAGAGGCTCATACACTAAATTTCATCAAAATATATTCATATTGGCGACCTGTAATTTGATTACAATGTTTGCATGGGCACACAGAAAGTGATTCTGAGTCGATCGGTATAAGAAGAGATGGCTCTTGGTCAAATATTTGTGATAGTTACAAACATCAGCCCAAAGTATTATACCCTGACCACATAGTGGTATAGGGTATAAAAATGGAGTATTGTTTGTTTGTACGTTTGTTTGTTTGTTTGCGATTTATAGGAGACTACACCACTGGACCGATTGTCTTTTACAGTAAGTAACTGGTTGTCAGGAAAGAAATGTAGGCTATATATTTTTGAATTTTTCAAGTGGTCGTGGCACGTCCCATATGAATTGAATTTTTAACATATGATATTTGAAGTACTACGACAGCAAGAGTTCTAAAACTATGTAAGTTAAAGTAAGTTGAAGAGTCGCGGAAAATTGGGCGGTATTGGACTAATGGGCATAGCACCCACCATACAAAGTAAATATTTAATGTCATATATCTAGAGTACTATAAAAGTGAAAGCCTTGCGACTTTGTCTGAGTTCATGAGTTATTAATGTGAGAAGTTGCCCAAAAAATTGGCTGCATTGGACCAACGGGTGTGGCCCTCCTATACAATAAAATATGGACTACTACTGAAAATGAAAGATTTTAAACTTTTGATAAATACATATATTACCAATGAGATTAGTCGCAAAAATTATCTGCGGAATCGGCAAAACCGATAATCGCGAATCCCAAAAATCTCTAAAAATCAAAAACTTCCAAAATCAAAAATCACCAAAAACAGAAGTCGTCAAAATCAAAAATCTTATATAACAAAAATCAGTCAAAAATCGCCAAAACCGAATATCGCGAACAACTAAAAACGCCAAAGTCAAAAATCGCCAAAATGAAAAATCGCGAAAAACAAAAATCTATAAGATCAAAGAACGTCAAAATCAAACATCTGAAAAAAATGGCCAAAATCAAAAATCGCCAAAAATCACTGATCGCATAAGCAAAAAATCGCCAAATCAATAAACGCAAAAAACAATAATCGACAAAATTAAAATCGTCTGAAATAAAGAATATAGTTTTCTATGAAATATATTCCCAGTTAATTGTTACGATGGGTGTAGCGTAGCGCATCAGGTTATAGCTGGTCCATTATAAAGGTGAAGGAGTATAATATATTTAAATCGGTATAAAAAAAATAAGAAAACAAGTAAGAAAATTATAGTCGGTCTAGACCGACTATACGATACCCTATACCATGCGTTTAGAAACCCTATCTCTTAGGCCCAACTAACTGGACATTGAAAATAAGCAAAAACCAAATTTGAGTGGGATTTTTATTAATTTTTTTGGCTGCAGATATGAAAAAGTTCATATCGGATGCTATATCTATAAAGGGACTAGGTCCAAAAATGGACCGATCCTGATCATGTTTGATAAAGTCTCTTGTATTTTGCAAAAATATATACAAACAAAATTTGAGAAGAATCAGTGCAATATTTTTGTTTTTTAATAGATTTAAGTGAAGATCGGGAAGCAACTCTATATGGGGTCAAAGGGATAATTTTTGAACTACTCATTAGTGGATGTAATGAACGCATACAAACCCAATTTGAGTAAGATCTATATGACAATTTGGATCTTATGGAAATTTATGTCGATTTCATATGGGTAATTTGTATGGGGGCTAGGTCTGAACATGGACCGATTCTCACCAATTTCAATAGCGTTCATCCCATGGCCAATAAAAGCTTATATACCAAATTTCATCAAAATATATTCATATTTGCGACCTGCAGTTTGATTACAAGCTTTACATGGACTCACAGACGGACGGACGGACGGACGGACGGACGGACGGACATTGTTAAATCAACTCAGAAAGTGATTCTGATTCGATCGGTATAATTAAAGATGGGTCTAGGTCAAATATTTTTGGTTGTTACAAACAGCAGCACAAAGTCATTATACCCAAACCACATAGTGGTATAGGGTATAAATACTACAGGCATATGTTAAATATTCGAGGGCGGCCCCAGTATAAACCGACCTGACGTATAGATGGCGATAGTAGTTTGAAAAATTTACTTTGAGAAATAATGGAAACCTTGTAAAACATACATACGTTTTTGGTTTCAAATCATCACCTTGTTTAATATTTTTTTTTTTTTTTGAGAGATCAAAAGTAAACGATCTCAGTCAGCTTGTAAACATGGAAGGAATTGACCTTCGTTATATAATTCAATACTCTTAATTTAAAGGGCCAAGTCCAACCAATATTAAAGTCGAGCTATATTCTACTCTCGGGGATTCTGGTCCTTCGTTTACTATTATCAAATATTGGGTGAAAAAGTTTAAAAGAGGTCACACGAGCTGCTAAGACGAACGCTTAAGAATGATCGGTGCCAAGTTTGTTCACAATAAGACAAAAACATCGTTGTAAACATGTGTCAATAGAGTTTGTGGCAATATTGCAACCCAATAAATTCTAGTTTTTTCGTCTCCCACCTGAGACAAATGAAAAGATAAAGCAGTGGACTGAAATGGGAGAATCGCATCTAAAGAAGGCGAAGACAGTTCGATCTGCAGGCAAAGTTATGGCGTGGAATAATTTTTATTAGTTATCTTCAAAAATAAAACCAATCAAATCAATATTATGCTACTTATTGCAGCGTTTAACTTAAGGAAAAATGGCCAGATTTGGCGAAAAAGACAGTGTATTTTCAGCAAGGATCTTTGAACTGGATTAAGGTTTGAATTCCTTCATCACGCACTTATTCGCCAGATTTAGCTCATTATTTGCTATCTCCGAGCTCGAAAAAATGGCTCGAAGGTAAAAGATTTGCCAACAATGAACAGGTGGAGTCTGCGGTGGATGGCTTTTTTAAGGAGCTAATATGAACAGTATATCGAAGCTATTAAATATCGCTGGCAAAAGTTTATCAAGCTAAAAGAAGATTATGTTGAAAAATAAAGAAACCTTTTCCCCAATTTTTTGTGTTTTCTTTGTCAGGTCGGGTTGTTGTGGGACCGACCACATCGCAACGGACCCCTATCGTAACGATATAGCTGAGGAAACCAACTAAATTGGGTGAAGATTATTTCGAGATAAGAACTTTTCTATTTTTTCTAAATAAAATAAAACGATGGATATTATAATCGATCCAGTACGACCATGTGATACCCTACAAATCGTTTAAGTTTTGAGACTTGAATTATTTAATTTTCTAAATTAAACTTTGTTATTATATTACATTTTTTATTAATCAATAAACATCGAAGTTTACCGCCTGATTTTTTCTTAAAAATTTCTGAAATTTTCCATTTTTATCATTTTAAGTTTGGATAAAAATAATAAAATAATAATATATACTGATATACAAGAAAAAATCAGGCGGTAAACTTCGATGTTTAGTGATTAATAAAAAAATATAATAATAAAAAATTTAATAATATAAATATTAAAAGAAAAAATGGAAAATTTAGATAATATCGAAAATTTCGAAAATTAGAGAAATTTAAGAAGTTGTGTATTTAACGTATCTGCGTTCACTGATTTTTATTTTGAATTGTCAGTAAAACTAGAGTAAAAGCAATAAAAGATACAATATTAAATACATCGTGTATAGTTATCCCATCAGTAACTCGCTGATTCGATGATTATGTAACGCCGTGCGTGTATTTTTTAATTTAAGCATACAAAAAATTTAAGTTTGCGGAAATTAAATTCGACAACATATTTATGGTTTATTATTATAATACAAAATTTCTCACAAAAATTAATTTTTCAAAAAGTATGAGCATATTTTAGGAAACTGTTTAGTCATTTTGATTAAAAAAAATTTTTTTAATAATTTTTTAAAAACATTTTCTACAAATCGTTTCTATTTATAAAATTGTAATTTCATAATTTAAAATTTTATGGTGAAAAAAACTGCATCAAACAAACAGAAAATTTTAAAAAATCAGCCCAAAAATATACATATTCATAATTATTGGCTAATAGTTGCATATAAAAAATTATTTAAAAACAAATAAACATTGATTTTAAAGAATTGCTAGTATAAGCTGGAATAAAAAATATTTTTTTTCAATGCCCGAAAATTCATAGTGTCAGAATACACCGAAAAGCCCTGTAAATATTTTTTGGGAAATTGTAGTTTCTTATTTCTATAATTGTATCTTTTAATATGATTAAAAAAATATTTCTTTATTTAATTGAATTCTTTTTCATTCTTCAACATAATATGAATAAATTAAAAAATTTAAAAATAACCCGGTCAAATAATTTCAAACTAGCAGATTCCAGCGCTCGAAATTCGAGTGCATTTCTAGGCAGTTTTATTTTTTAACTTAGCCAATTCACAAACCAACATTTTTTGGTTTATTTTTATTGCAAATGAAAATAACAAACTGATTAACAAACACATTAACAAATTTAATAAAACACACATAGCATATGTATAATTCAGTGAAGGCCGTGCAAAACACGCTGGTGCTCGGCTTCTTATATGTATACAGCCAAACGAAAACAAAAATACTCACCAAAGAGTAAAAGTAAACAACAATTTCATTCAGTCTTATGAAAGCTTTTGAACAAAGCAAGTCTATGTCGCATTGCCTTTTGAAATTCATATATATTTTTCTTTAATAGGTACACAGAGAATATTTGTTTAAAAGAAACCAAAAATTTCGAAGACTTGATAAACTATAAATTAAATATTTTCTATAAATTACATAGGTCGCCTCCATTTGACAACAGGCTGGTAAGTTTTTTAGTTTTTGGTAACATACCACTTAATAACCTTTGAACTTTCTTATCTTTTTAAGTTTTGCTATTTTGCGTTTTTTTTTTTTTTTGGTTTTTTAAAGAAATTAATTACTTATTATTACTTATTTGATTTAATAAACTTCAAACTTATGGATAAAAGAGATTAAATGTTCTTCACATTTTGTTTTACATTTTCAGAATGTAAGATTTAAAATTTTAAAACAACAAAATATATTTAAAATTTTACCATATTCTTCGCTAACTCAACTATTTTCCCTTTTATGCATTCATATAAACATTCATACTAAATCTACACAAACCCAATTAATATCGGCATTGTGTTACGTCCATGGATTTCGATCAGGGTAGTATAACTAACACATGCTCATAAACACTATTACTAACTCAATTCTTTCGATGGCCACCACTGGTATAACTCTATGTATCTGTAAGTAGCAACTTTAAATGCAATTTACTCAAAACAAAGGAAACAATTCAAAAATCTGTAAATCTGCAAAACCGCAGAAATACCTTTCAAATAATATATGTTTGCCAAAATCAGGGTAAAACGGTACAACAAAACAACGGTCACAAGAAATCGCCTAGCCTATTAATATTATAGATTTAAGAAATCACTTCAACGAATTCATATTCTTTAATAGAAAACAAATAAATTAGAAATATTAAAAAATCATTCGAATGAGTTTTCATAGCCGCCAGATAGAATAACGATTACTTATGCCTCGGAAATTAAGCACCGTATTGCAAAATGGTTGAAACTATACCCCCTTGTAAAGATGCCATCCGAGTTCAGTTCTAACTACTTATGTGTTTGCGATATCAAAATTACACTCTTACTTATTTGTACTCTGGTTGCTTCCGCGTCCTAGAGTTATATTTTATACCATCTAATATTCGTTCACCATTCCATATGTAACGCATTGCGAAATAAATTGATTGTTATCACAACTTAAGTCGATATAGGGATGTCCGTCTGTCCTTCTGTTCGTCTACCCGTCATCCGTCTGTCTGTCTGTTGAAATCACGCTCATTCATAAAATAAACAATTTGGCTGGGTAGAGTTAAGACAATAAAATTCATTTTGAGAAAGTTGCTATTTAAAATGGGATAAATCGGGCATCACTATCCTAAGACTTGCCCGAAAATGTGGGACTTGTTGGAAACTTTGTCCATAGACTTGTTGTGGCTAAAGATTAATTCTAAGATAGTCACACATAGTCACGCACAGTCACGAAGTGATTTAAGCCCCATTTCCCCTCATCCAATCAATCTGAAACTTGGTCCACAGGCTTGTTGTCACCAAATATTAACTTAAAGTTAGTCACGCATTGTCATGCACAGTCACGGAAAAATTTTGTTTACATATACATAAAAGCTATGTGGAGGGTATCAAAGATAGGGCATAGCCATATTTTAAATTCTTACTTGCTTTAATTCTGGTTGATGTTTTCGATTGATATATTGTTGTTTTGTGTGTTGCCGTTAATTAATCGTAGATTACTATTATTACCGATATTGTAGTTGTAGGTGGATATACTATTATTGCTTCTGCTATATGATAGATTGTTGTTTATTATGTTGTTTCTAGTTTCAATTGTATTATTGTTGACATTGCTTAAAACAATTTTGTTGGTGGTATTTTTGGTATCATTATTGGTACTATTATTTGCGTGTTGTTGATGTTGATGTTGATGTTTTTTTTTTTTTTTTTTTTTTTTGTAGACTGTTGGTGTTATTGTTGCTGTGTACGCTGTTGTAGTTGATAGCAATATTATTATTATTGGTAGATGTGTTGATGTTGCTTCTGTATTTGTTGATTGTTGAGTTGTTACTGATTGCAGGTGGTGTATCACAGCTTATGTTGTTATTATCAGCAAGTATTGCTGCTGTTGTATTCACTGGTTTTGTAATATAGAAGATATACATATATGGGGAAACCGGTGTCTTCCGATCGGGATGAAATTTGCACCAAGGTTAGTCCTATTGGATAGTAGCTTAGACACAATTTTTCAACAAGAGAGCTCCAGAACTCTCCGAGTTAGAGGGAGTCAAAATTTGTCAGTTTGACCAAACAGGTGTTTTTCTCATCCATGTAACTTTTTACCTATTGTTCTTAGCAAAATTTGTCCCAAATGGTTGAGATAGCTACTTCTTCTGTCTTTCGGAAAAAAAAAATTTTAAAAATTAAAAAATATTGTTGACTTTTTTTGCAAAATCAAAAATTTTTTTACTTCTCTTTTCAAAAAAGAAATTTTTTTTGCTCAAAAGAAAACTTAAGTTTTTCCTTCAAGAACTTTTTGGTGGCTTAGTGGGATGCGAGAGGGATATCTTTAAAAAAAAAAAGTTTTGTAACTAAAGACAACGGTTTTTCAATTTTTACCATATGCACTAATTTAAATTTTTTCATATTAGTGTGTAAGTGTTTCTAAAACCTTCAAAATAAAACGGGTATTGCGAAACTCGGCAAATTAGCCTTTCGACGATATGTAACATACCTAACTAAAATTTCTTACCTTCGATACTGTTATACGCACAATATGTTAACCTCAGCAAAAAATCACATAGGATGAACGCTATTGAAATTGCTGAAAATCGGTTCGTCTTCAGACCTAGTCCCCATACAGGTGACCCCTATGAGATCGACTTAAATTGCCATAATATCCAAATTATCTTATAGATCTTGGTCAAATTGGGTTTCTGTATGTTTATTACATCCATTTATCACCAGTGCAAAAAATGGACCCTATAGCATAATTCTGAGTCATAGCCCCCATATTAAGCTGATTCCCGATCTTCACTTAAAACTATCAGAAAACACAAATATTGTATAGATTTTAGACAAATTTGGTTTGTATATGTTATTGCAAAAAATAAGCGACCTTAGCAAATACAGTCAGTATTGGTCAATTGTTTGCCTTAGATCCCATATCCCATATAAATATATCCGGAAGTAAAAAAATTAAAGAGAATGCCTTTAATTTTCTTTATATAACGACCTTTTTTGTATTGTTTAATAAATATTCAGAACCTATACTTCTGACGGGCTTCCAAGGTCATTTCAAGATTTAAATAAAAGATTATTATTTAATTTTTTTTTCTCCCACGTTTCGTTGGGATTTTCCAACTTCTTCAGGGATATTTTTATTAAATATGTAATCTTTTCTTTAAATTTCACATATTATTTTTTTTATATAAACATTAGTTTAAATTAAATTATTAAAAATATGTATAAATGTAAAAATAAATAAAAAATTTTTTTAAATATCACATATAAGTAATGCTTGGTATCACAGTTGAACTAATGCCGATCAAATTTGGTTTATCTTATCTATACTAATCTATATTTTAATTAATTAATAATAATATAATAAAGAGGTAATGTGTGTTTGTTTGTTTGTTTGTTTGTTTGTAGGAAGTAATCTCCGTAACTACCCATCTGATCTTCCTGAAATTTTCACAGAGTCTTACTACGGATATGGGAGTGCTACAGGCTGTAATTTTTTTAAAGTATTTTTAGTGGGCGTGGCAGCTCCCATACAAAGTAAATTTTTAATATCATATATATCAAGTACTATGATAGAGAACGCTTTGCAAATTTGTCTCAGGTCATCTATTATTAACGTGAGTAGTCAGACAAAAAAATGGGCGGGATTGGACAAACGCGCATGGCACCCCCGCACAAACTTAATATTAAATGTGATATATCTGAATTACTATATTAATGAGAGAATTGGGACTTTGCGTGAGCCCTTTCATAACGATTCGGAGGGGGGGGGGGGAATGGGGAGGGTGTAGTGAAGCACACCGTGTTACATCTAGTTATCTATATATAATTAATAATTTAAAACATTGCTTTATTTCTCTAAATTATCAATTTATATAAAATTCCTGCAACCAATATAATGGAATATAATTTTTACTACTGTAATATATAGTAAATAACTCCGGTATACGTAATAGCTAAACTTGGCGTGTCTTTTAAGCTCTTCTTATTGCATCACTTTTCCCTACTCTAACTGAAAGTGATTTTTCTATATCAAAAATTAAAAAAAGCGCCCAAAGCTTTCATATATACATACATTTAAATAATAAAACATATATAAAACCGGCTCTGATATTTTTGAATGCAGGAATAGTTTTAAATAAATCGTTATAAAGCAGTAAAAATTATAGGATCTGTTCCTAATTTATTTTTATTACATTTTTTGAAGCTAATTGATTATAACAATTATAACAATTGTTTTTTAATTACAAAAAAAATGTTGAAATATATTGAGCGATATTTGAGCGATTATTCGAAGAATTTTTATAACTTTCATTTTTAATGCGCCAAAGTTTAAACCCGAATATATCTTTTTGAAAATGCTGGTGTTTCCCAATATTTCTGCATATTTGTGGTAAAATGCTTACTTATATTTTTTTTTATAGAAGAAATGTTTGAATGTATTGTTTCTTAGTTAAGCATGTTTTTATTTTATGTTTCTTTTTGCTGTTGAAGTATATTTTATTAGTTGTATCTTTCCTTTCTGTAATTTGCTAAGAAATCCCAGAAGTATAATTCATTGTTTAATTAAAAAAATACAATAAATTGTAAAATAGTGGCATAAATGAAAAGTTTCCTCATCTAAAACAAAAAACTATTATTAAAACTTTAATAAAGCTTTTAATTCAACATAGCAGAAATTTTTATAGACTATTTAGAAAAGAGCATGGAATGGAATGTAAAATAAAATGGTTACAGCTTTATTGAAAACATGTTATTCATATAAAAAAAAAACTTTCAAAGAAATCTAGTTAGAGAATTCTAATACATTTCAAAACATATTCCGATATCCGTTTCTCAAAACTAATTTTTTTTTTCAATTAAAGCATAATTAATTGCATTTAAAATTTAATTAATTTATAAAAAATTTTATCATTGTCATCAACTAATTTTCAATGAAATCTTCAATTAATTAGTTCACCTAATGAAGTAGTCTCATGTATGGCTTGTACGCGTATATTGTTTTCAAGTTTCACCATCTACAGTGAGGAGCAAAAGTGTTAAGATCTGATGCTCAGTATTTCTTATAAAGTATAAGAATTAAATTATTTTTTCAACTTATCTTATTAAGTGCCATTTTTTAAAAATATAACACTAAGGTACTTAATTCTAATTTGAATATTAAAAAAGATAATTCTAATTAAATAAAGTGTTCATATGCTACAATTTTGCACCCACCAATAATTTCTTATTTCTTAATCCATTTTATCGCTGCTTTAATATTTTGTCCTTTAGCTCTTTGTAGTTCTTGCAGTTTGTTTGACATACAAAAATATGCAACCATTTCCTTGGAAATCGGCTCCAAAATGTCCTTAGCTCGGATTCATAGCTCCTTCACGACATTGGGAAATTGCAAAGTACTTCGGTAGTTTTGCCTTTATATAACTCCAAAAATTTCCGATTGGATTCATATCCGGCCACCTTAAAATCGAAAATTCTTGCTTTTTTAATAAATTTTTAACAATTTTAGTCATATGCTTCGGGTCATTATCTTGCTGAAACGCAACGTTTTCAGGAGAAAAACCCGATTTTTCAATGACAGATGGTATATTATTTTGTTAATATTCTAGGTATTGCTGCTTCTTCATAATACCATACATTTTAACTAAGGGAGCTACTCGATTTTTGATAATATAACCCCAAACCATTATGGAATCACCACCATATTTCATTGTTAGTGTAACCTGGTTTCGAGTTAGGGTATTTGGATCTTTAGATCCGACTTAAAACGGTTGATTTTTTTTTCACTAAACCATACATATAACCTTAAAAAACGTAAAAACATTTTTATTCAAATTTAAAAAGTTAACTCAATATTTGCATTTACTGACAACAATTGTGTTCTGTCCAATTTTTACATGTTTGAACAATTGCCACTTGTTACTAATTTTGCAAGAATTCGACTAGTACTGTCATCTATTTATAATACTCGGACATCCAAACGAGGAGCTCCAATATTTGTTCATGTTTCTGCTTTATTATTGCACGGTCATATGACTTATTTTGAATTTTTCAGCTATTTTCCTTACAGATTCATTATTTTTTTGAATAAATTTGTTATTTCTTTAACTTTGAAACATTCCATTTTTGAGAAACACGTGTAAGAAAATGCACAATTATAAAAAGAACGGTAAATTATTAAAATTATAAGTTCTCTGTTTTGTTTTCTTAGCATGCACAGAGAAAAATTAATGGGTTCAAAAGTGTATCATTTGTCGATATTTGAGCAATACATATGATAAGTTAAACATTATTTCACAACATTTAGTAACATGTTACACTTTTGCTCCTCGCTGTAATTGCAAGTGGGATCCGCAAAATATATGAAAGTATGCTTTTAATAACAAAAATATTTCAAATGTTTAAACTTGCTAATCTGAGATTTTTCCACAATGGATATATCTTAAATTAATTAAATAATGATAAAATATATACGAAAAATTTTATATTAGGCAAATTTTAAATATTTTTTTTTTTTTTTGTAATATAATTTCTTAGAAAAACATTAAATATTGAACTAAACAGAGATGGTTAATATACCTTACACCTATAAAATTTTGCATACGTAAATTAGAATCGGAGAAGGAAAATTCTTAGTTCGAAAACCTTTAATAAACTATTAAGCGAGGTACAGTACAGACAGATCGCACAAATAAAAAAAATACAAGAAGTACAAGTGGCACAATACAACGAATATAATATTGTTTTCCTCAACTTCACACGGGTCTAAAGTCGAATGACTACATGAAATTTGAAAACTTCTTGATATTGCTGCAATATGAATAGAAATTCATAATCATTTTGAGAAGCCCGTTCTGAAAGAATTGGGTTCTTAACATGCGACAATTGTTAAGAGATTAATTTGCTTAAATATTAATTTATTCTTGAAGGTTATAAGAACAATGTAATTTTTCTAAAAAAAAAAAAAATATAACGTGTGATTTGCCAGTATTTATCTTAATTTTCAGTTTAAAAATTATTGAAAGAGTTTTCAAGAGCATTTTGTATATTAAAACAAGTAAGAAAATTATAGTCGGTCTAGACCGACTATACGATACCCTATACCATGCGTTTAGAGACCTTATCTCTCAGGCCCAACTAACTGGATATAGAAAATAAGCATAAACCAAATTTGAGTGGGATTTTTATTAAGTTTTTCGGCTGCAGATATGAAAAAGTTCATATCGGATGCTATATCTATATGGGGACTAGGCCCAAAAATGGACCGATCCTGACCATGTTTGGTAAAGTCTCTTGTATTTTGCAAAAATATATACAAACACAATTTGAAAAGAATCAGTGCAATATTTCTGTTTTTTGATAGATTTAAGTGAAGATCGGGAAGCAGCTCTATATGGGGCCTATGACTAAGAGTTGTCCAATAGGGATCATTTTTGGACTACTGATTAATGGATGTAATAAACGTATACAAACGCAATTTGAGTAAGATCTATATGACAATTTGTAGGGAAATACTAAAGTTTCAGGCAAGAGTTGATAATGTATGAAAATTTAAGTAAAATGCAACAGGAACAAAGAAAATGATGGAAATTTTTAAATCAAACTATTAGAAGTAACTCTTTAAGAACTCTGCGAAATCACCACAACCGATTTAGATTTTTTTCACCAGCACAGATCAAATTTATGATTTACCATCACATTTGCAAATTATTAAGAGTTCAGGAAGTGACAACGTAACATCGAAATGTTTGTATGAATGTTAAGATATAGTGGCTCCTGTTCTTGCGAATATTTTAAAATCTTCAATTACCACCTCAGTTTTTGAAAAAAATTTTCACTCAAAACTTTTAGAATTTTTTTAAAGCGAATCTCTTATTCCCTAATCAATATGGTTTTAGGAAGGGTTGTGCCACTGATGAAGACGTTATAAATGCAGTTGATTGCATATGTGACTGTTGGGATAGAGATTTTACTGGTGTTGGGGGACATTTCTACGATTTTTCTAAGGCCTTTAATCTTGTCGATTGAAAGATTTTAATAGAAAACTATTTGAAAGAATGAGCCTGAATGAATATTGTCGATCATGGTGTTTCACAGGGTATATTAGCAATCTAGATCTTTATGGGAAGGTGTACGCTGATGATTTGTGTATTTTTGACCCGAATAAAGAAGATCTGGTTTCTAAAGCGGTTGTTGAACGAGAACGAACTCTAATTTCAGAGTTTGCTAGGTTGAACAAACTTGTACTAAATGCAAATAAAACCACAATTTAAAGAACAGCTAGCTAGTATAGATCTGAATGACAGGGAAATGTTGGTTGCATTCGAAGTTGTTTGTTTATTCACGAATATTCCAATCAATGCTGCTATCAAAAATGTAAAATTAATAAATTTGAAAAATTAATAAATTTATCAACATACCAAACTAAAAATTTCTCGAAATTTTATGGTTTTGTTTAACAGACAATAACTATTTTATATACGAGAACAAAATATACAACCAAATTTTTGGTATGCCGATGGGCAATCCCCTGTCTCCCACTATAGCATATATAGTTTTGGATAATCTACTTGACGACGCAATAAAAGAATTGAAAGCCGAGAATATCCATATAAAATACACAGATGACATTTTATAAAATACATAGATGACATTTTAGCTATTATTAGTATAGACGATCTGGATAAAATTCTTAAAACCCTCAATAATCAGAACCCCAAAATCAAATTTACCCTAGAAATGGAGATTAACAAATAAATTGCATATCTAGACACAAGAATAAGTAAAGATGATAATAAATATTAAATATTAGATATTAAATATTAAATATAAATATTAAATATTAAATATTAGATATTAAATATTAAATATTAAATATTAAATATTAAATATTAAATATTAAATATTAAATATTAAATATTAAATATTAAATATTAAATATTAAATATTAAATATTAAATATTAAATATTAAATATTAAATATTAAATATTAAATATTAAATATTAAATATTAAATATTAAATATTAAATATTAAATATTAAATATTAAATATTAAATATTAAATTTTAATATTAAATATTAAATATTAAATATTAAATATTAAATATTAAATATTAAATATTAAATATTAAATATTAAATATTAAATATTAAATATTAAATATTAAATATTAAATATTAAATATTAAATATTAAATATTAAATATTATATATTAAATATTAAATATTAAATATTAAATATTAAATATTAAATATTAAATATTAAATATTAAATATTAAATATTAAATATTAAATATTAAATATTAAATATTAAATATTAAATATTAAATATTAAATATTAAATATTAAATATTAAATATTAAATATTAAATATTAAATATTAAATATTAAATATGAAATATTAAATATTAAATATTAAATATTAAATATTAAATATTAAATATTAAATATTAAATATTAAATATTAAATATTAATATAAAATTAAATATTAAATATTAAATATTAAATATTAAATATTAAATATTAAATATTAAATATTAAATATTAAATATTAAATATTAAATATTAAATATTAAATATTAAATATTAAATATTAAATATTAAATATAAATATTAAATATTAAATATTAAATATTAAATATTAAATATTAAATATTAAATATTAAATATTAAATATTAAATATTAAATATTAAATATTAAATATTAAATATTAAATATTAAATATTAAATATTAAATATTAAATATTAAATATTAAATATTAAATATTAAATATTAAATATTAAATATTAAATATTAAATATTAAATATTAAATATTAAATATTAAATATTAAATATTAAATATTAAATATTAAATATTAAATATTAAATATTAAATATTAAATATTAAATATTAAATATTAAATATTAAATATTAAATATTAAATATTAAATATTAAATATTAAATATTAAATATTAAATATTAAATATTAAATATTAAATATTAAATATTAAATATTAAATATTAAATATTAAATATTAAATATTAAATATTAAATAATTAAATATTAAATATTAAATATTAAATATTAAATATTAAATATTAAATATTAAATATTAAATATTAAATATTAAATATTAAATATTAAATATTAATATTAAATATTAAATATTAAATATTAAATATTAAATATTAAATATTAAATATTAAATATTAAATATTAAATATTAAATATTAAATATTAAATATTAAATAATTAAATATTAAATATTAAATATTAAATATTAAATATTAAATATTAAATATTAAATATTAAATATTAAATATTAAATATTAAATATTAAATATTAAATATTAAATATTAAATATTAAATATTAAATATTAAATATTAAATATTAAATATTAAATATTAAATATTAAATATTAAATATTAAATATTAAATATTAAATATTAAATATTAAATATTAAATATTAAATATTAAATATTAAATATTAAATATTAAATATTAAATATTAAATATTAAATATTAAATATTAAATATTAAATATTAAATATTAAATATTAAATATTAAATATTAAATATTAAATATTAAATATTAAATATTAAATATTAAATATTAAATATTAATATTAATATTAAATATTAAATATTAAATATTAAATATTAAATATTAAATATTAAATATTAAATATTAAATATTAATATTAAATATTAAATATTAAATATTAAATATTAAATATTAAATATTAAATATTAAATATTAAATATTAAATATTAAATATTAAATATTAAATATTAAATATTAAATATTAAATATTAAATATTAAATATTAAATATTAAATATTAAATATTAAATATTAAATATTAAATATTAAATATTAAATATTAAATATTAAATATTAAATATTAAATATTAAATATTAAATATTAAATATTAAATATGAAATATTAAATATTAAATATTAAATATTAAATATTAAATATTAAATATTAAATATTAAATATTAAATATTAAATATTAAATATTAAATATTAAATATTAAATATTAAATATTAAATATTAAATATTAAATATTAAATATTAAATATTAAATATTAAATATTAAATATTAAATATTAAATATTAAATATTAAATATTAAATATTAAATATTAAATATTAAATATTAAATATTAAATATTAAATATTAAATATTAAATATTAAATATTAAATATTAAATATTAAATATTAAATATTAAATATTAAATATTAAATATTAAATATTAAATATTAAATATTAAATATTAAATATTAAATATTAAATATTAAATATTAAATATTAAATATTAAATATTAAATATTAAATATTAAATATTAAATATTAAATATTAATATTAAATATTAAATATTAAATATTAAATATTAAATATTAAATATTAAATATTAAATATTAAATATTAATATTAAATATTAAATATTAAATATTAAATATTAAATATTAAATATTAAATATTAAATATTAAATATTAAATATTAAATATTAAATATTAAATATTAAATATTAAATATTAAATATTAAATATTAAATATTAAATATTAAATATTTAATATTTAATATTTAATATTTAATATTTAATATTTAATATTTAATATTTAATATTTAATATTTAATATTTAATATTTAATATTTAATATTTAATATTTAATATTTAATATTTAATATTTAATATTTAATATTTAATATTTAATATTTAATATTTAATATTTAATATTTAATATTTAATATTTAATATTTAATATTTAATATTTAATATTTAATATTTAATATTTAATATTTAATATTTAATATTTAATATTTAATATTTAATATTTAATATTTAATATTTAATATTTAATATTTAATATCTAAATCATCTAAATCCCGATGTTCCACTTTCCATTGATTTCGAATACTGGAGATGAACGGATCTGACGTTGCCAATAATATATTAAATATATCTTCATTTGTGGAATTTCGTGAAATTTTTCTAGTATTGTGCTGTCTTTAAAGTCTGTAATCCTTATTCCTTTTTTCCTGAGCCTCTTCTGATAGATCTCCAAGTGGCACCAAATGATATTTAATGACATCTTCTCCATGATAAAGGATTTTGTGAACTGTTGCAGACATATTTTTCCATGGGTAGTTGGTTGAATATATTTTTGCAGTTTCCTTATCATAATCTCCAAATTTTATAGAGTCAATTTCTTCATTGCACGCAAGTACTTCTAGGATTATTTATTTATTATTAGCTTACTTCAATTTGCTGCCCATCTAACTGTAATTGTAATTTGGGCCTTGATATCACTTACTTCTTTGTTAATGGCATCATGAGTTTCTTTTTGAATTCAAA